>CM053336.1:23797003-24397003 GCA_028583605.1 Dastarcus helophoroides
ATCAGAAGGATTTTACTGTCCATTATTATGTTGCATTATCCTTTGATGTTTTCTTAGAGAAAACCGCGGCCTGGGTTTTTGAAGCGCTAAAGTCGACCAAATTGTTCTTATCCCATTCCAGAATAACCTCGAGATCCCGATTAATCGTCTGTATCTGCTGTTCCCTTAGTCGATCTGAAGCAGCGATAGATAATGGTTTGTCGGGGAAAAAAGATGACACAAGATTACTATCATCTGCATAGCTGTATATAGGATTGAAAGTTGAAACTAAGAGATCGTTAATGTGCAACAGAACTAGAGAAGGAGACACCCCTGCTTTAATCGCAAATGTCTTGGATGAGATGCCATCGACGACGCCCTGAAGAGATCTGTCAGCGAGAAAATTGGATATCAAATGACGGAGTTCAGGAGGAAGACCATAAGATGTTAATTTGGCGAAAAGAGATCGGTGCCAGACTCTGTCGAAAGTCTCTGAGATATCCAATGCCACAATCCTAGCCTCACCATGTTTTTCATCGCTGACTTACAGATATGCCAGTAGATCGCCAGTGGAACCTTATTGTCTAAAACCGTATTATCTGTCGGAGATGATTCTATTTTCCGCCAGATATTTGAGAATCGCGATGTTGATAACCTTTTCCATCACTTTAGATATAACGGGTAACAAAGATATAGGGCGATAGTTGTTAGCCAGATTCCATTTTCTCTTTTAAGGGACAGATTGCACTCTAGCAGATTTCCAGATGTTAGGGAATACACCTTTGTTGTAAGAGAGTGTGAACAATTTGCTTAGGACAGGAGTCAACTCTGGGGCGCACTTCTTAAGAACAATAGCGTTAATACCATCAAGGCCAGAAGCTTTCGAGGTGTCGAGCTTAAGGGGAATCTTCCTGATTGTGCGTTGTCTGAAAACAACTTCAGGCATTGAAGTGCCAACCTTAGGAAGAATAGGAGGTTTTGCGCCTCGAGAATCAAGATTGGAATTTTCAGCAAACATTAAGGCTAACATGTCAGCCTTTTCCTAGGAGGCAGTACCAATATTGCTATTTTCATCGAGTAAAGGTGGAAAATTTAAAGGTGTAAAATTCTTTCCAATCGACTTTGCAAATCCCCAGGTCCTTTGACCTGGAACCATTCGGACAGTTGATAAGCCTCTGGCGCATTTTATGATCGAAATCACCTTTTGCCTCGTCAATAACCTGTTTACAAGAATTTCGTCCATCTACAAATATGGTCCGAGTCCCAACTGAGGGATTATTTCGCCAACTACGATATGCGCGATTTTTGCAGGAGACAGCCCAAGCACATTTTTTACTGAACCAAGATTTGCTGGAGGCAGACTTCTTTTGGGATTGGGAAATTAAGCATTCCATACCAATCAGGATAGTTTCCGTGATGGACTCGGCGACTAAGGACTTGCCATGGGAAAGAAGTCTCTTAATTCTTCTCAGTTTGCCGAGTTAAAGTACCAAACCCTACGAGACTACATCTGGGAAGGAGGTAGTCTATGAAGCGAGCGAGAGGCTGCTATAAGCTTGTGATCCGAGCGAATTTCCAAGCGGTGATACAGAGATTTTATACGAATTTGGTGAATTTGTAAGGAAAAGGTCGAGGAGATTAGGTTGAAGGGTATCTACATCAGAAATTCTTGTGGGTTCCTCAACTAATTGTGACAGTCCACCCTTTCCGCGTCGTCAGTTCGGAAAGAAAACCTTGACCAGTGGATGTTGTGTACGTTGAAGTCACCGAGAAAAACAACCTCAGCTTTTGGATAACTCGTCTGTAGGTGATCAAAGGTTACGGAGAGATAAGAGAAGAGCTGTCGGTATGAGGGATCATTTGAAGGCAAATAATGTGAACAAATGAATGTTACTTAGTTTTTAGAGCAGATTTTCAGCCAAATCACATTATGATCAGCAGATTTCAGTGCTACTTCTCGTTGACAGGACAGGTCGCTTCGCGTAAAAGCACAACTTCCCTCTTGTGTCGAAATTTTGTGTGCAAGTCGTAGATAGGGCAAAGCAAATGGAGTGTATGGATAGGGTTGGCTATTCATTAAGGATATGTCAAGTTACTCATGCGTACCAAATTTCAATTTTTTATTTTTTATCATTTAAAAGATATTTAACAAATATTAGCTAATTTGAAAAATCAAGGAATCTAATTTAACTTAATAATTTTTCTTTAATAAATGTTCAAAATGTTGTCCATTTATTAACTGACAATACCCTACATGAAACAGAAACTCGCTTTGAACATTTCTAATTACTTCGGGGAAAATGAGTCTATACTGCTGTCTTATTTATCCTTTCCACTCCTCAATATTTGCAGGTTTGGTCTTAAAAACTTTGCTCTTTAAGTACCCCCATAAGAAATAGTCCATGGGTGTTAAGTCCAAAGATATGGATGGACATTTAAAAGGTCCTCTTGTATCAATCCATCTCCCTGGGAATACATCATCCAGATACTCACTGACAGGTCTTGCAAAATGAGGAGGGGCACAGTCTTGTTGAAACCAGATGTTTCTATTCGGGACATCAGCTTTGAACGGATCAGGAAACAAAATAGCTAAATCAGGAATTAGCTCTTCCTGCAAGAATTCTAAATATCTTGCCCCATTGAGATTTTCTTGGAAGAAAATTATTCCTATAACTCGAACACCAACAATCACTACCCAAACATTGACTTTCTCTGGATGTTGAGTGCGGCCGTCCCTTATCCAGTGTGGATTGTTGTCTGCCCAGTAACGACAATTTTGAGGATTTAGCTCATTATTTAACATAAACGTTGATTCATCTGAGATTCATCTATGCTTAGAACATTTGTGTCCAGTAGATCCATCATTTGTTCGCAAAACTGGATTCTTCTATCCGGATCATCTTCTAAGAGTGTATGAAAAATTGTCAGTTTATAAGGATAAAATTCTTGCATTTCCAGAAATCTTGCAACTGAAAACTGGCTAATTTCGAATTCCCTACCTATCTGACTAGTAGGGACATGAGGATTTTCTTGGACAGAGAGAAGTACATCAATTTTGACATCTTCATTGAGCGCATTCTGACGATTACTTGTTTTTCTTAAATGTCCATTTTCCCGAAACTTTTTTTAATCATGCTTACGATACTTTGCGATATGGGTAGTAAATCAGGATACTTCTCTCTGAATAAACGAATAACTTCATTTTGTGTTTTTGTTCTATCTCCGTAGCCAATCATTAATAAAATTTCAATTTTGTGGGTTTCAGTTAAGTACGGCATTTTGGTGGATTTTTTAATAAATGGTGTTTTTCACTAAACGCAAACTAATAGCCTCCTTGATCAATACGATACTATTCCCCTTATTTATTTTTATTATTTTTTTACAAGATTATGATAAGACGTCAACTCAGTTTAATAAAAAATGTCAATACCTTCTGATATGCGGCTTCTAAACCTTATGAAAATTCTATTGAATTGAATCAGATTTCTTGATTTTTCGAATTAGTTATTAAATTTGTAAATATCTTTTAAATGGCAAGGAATAAAAAATCAAAATTTACTACGCATGGGTAACTTGATATATCAATTAAAAATAGCCAAGAAAAAAATGGGGTTGCTATTTAAAAAATTGTTGATGACGTCATATCTTAAATTTTGGACATGCTGTATATGCTGCTCTATATGCGCAAATTGAAATATTAATCGACGTGTCCAAACATATTTCCAAAAAAAAACGGTCTTTGCTTAATTGAATTTATTCCAAGTTACAGACTAGCACAGTATAGGATATAGCAAAGCGATATATTTTGTTTTAAAATTTTAATATTTTGGTGAAATTCTATTTTTTCTCAACATTTTTATTTAAACTTTTAGTAAAATTTTGATTTTAAAATTATTACGTTTCAACTGTAATTTAATTCTGACATCCAACTAGAAATCGGATTTTTTTTCAGTATTAAAATGTCTGCTTTTTTTTCTAACATTTCGTGTTTAAATCAAAATGTCTAATTTTTACACAAATTTTTGAGCTTAAACGTTACATGCGACTTTACATGTCACTTTTTCTCGTATACGAGTGAGTTTAAGCATAATTTTTTCTCATTTTTAATCAATTTTAAGTTTAGGCTGAAAAGATAAAAAATTTTCATATTATAAATATGAAAGTTTATTTTAATTGTGACCTATTTGGTTGGTAACAAGGTGATTGTGAATTTTAAATAAGAACGAAAATTTAATATTTTTTTAAATATAATTTTATTCGCTTAAATATTATCCGTTTCAAAATTAAAAACATTTTTTAGTGATTTCGTGTTTTTTTCCTAGTATTTCGCGAATACGTTATACATATATTCTAGGGAAAAAAAAAACACGAAATCACTAAAAAAATGTTTTTAATTTTGAAACGAATAATACTTAAGCGAATAAAATTATATTTAAAAAAAATATTAAATTTTCGTTCTTATTTAAAATTTTAGTTGTTAGGTAATCAATCTCCAAATTTTAGTGCAAACATTTTTGATTTTTCGGGAAAAGATTAAAAAATTTTTATCAAGAATTGGAAAAATTATTATTTTCGAGAAAACACTCAACATTAAAACATTTCATTTGAATATTTAAAACTTTTTCTTTTCTTTTTGATTATAAAATTTAAACATTAATGTTTGACTTAAAATTTAAATTTAAAAATTATTTTTCTGATCTTAAATACAAATTTTAGGTTTTTACTTTAATACTAATCTGAAAATGTTAGTTTCAAAATTTCGAGAAAAAATGGAAATAGAAAAATTTGGATAAAAACCCAAGATTTCTGAAAAATATTAACATTTCTAAAAAATGTTAAATATGCTTTAAAAATTTAATAATATTAAATTAGATTTTTAAAGCTAAAACCGAAAATTTCAAGAGGTTCGAGGTTTTTAAAAAATTTAACTTTTTCCTAAATTATTGTAATGTAGTTATTTAAATTTTTAATTTCAACGTCAATTTTAAACGTACTTTCGACATTACCAATATCCGAAATTCCTTAAAAAATATTTCCTTAAATTTAGAGCTCAAATTCAAACTTTCGAGATTAAAACTTTAAGTTTCAAGAATAAATGAACATTTTAATTGGCAGCGGAAAATTTCGTTATCAAAATCAAAATGTTTTTTTCCAGATTAGGAATTTTAGGAAAAAAGTAGAAATTTCCAAAATACAATAAGAAGTTTAAAAAATGTTCAAAATTTCTGGAGAAAGTCAAAATTTGGGGAAAAATTATATTTTTTAAAAATTCGAGATACCTTTGTTATTTTGTAAAATAACTTCATTTTGAGGTTTTCTGTAATTTTATTTTTTTTTTTCGACATTCGAGAATCACTTATTATATGAAAATGAAAAAAGCAAGAAATCTTACTTCTTGCTAAAATAACTTCTGTCTTGTCTTGTTCTTACTTTCTAATTTCTCGTCTTGTTCTTGCAGAAAGAACAGCAAGAAAAAGCAATACAAAAACAAGAAACTCATGAAACACTAAGAAAAAAGGTTGACATTTTGAATTTAAAGTCGAAATTTTGACCCAGTTTTCGCAGTTTTAAGTTTAAATCGATATTACGAGATTTTAGACGAAATCTTGATAAAAAATCAAAATTTCGGGAAATTTCAATATTACATTAAAATATTGACTGGAAACTTGAATCTTTGTAGGAAACATGGAATTGTCGAATTTCAAGTCAATTTAAAAAAAAATTCCGAAATGTGAAGTCATTTGACATTTAGTCATTAAAAAATAACAAAAAAGGCGTGCAGAAGCGTGTTATAGATAACTCTTCTCTTAAAAATATTCCTGGTCACTTCAATTTCTGCAACAAAAAATTCTAACTTTATAACCTCAAATTTTCGATGTTAAAGCATAAATTTAAAGTAAATATCTCAAGTTTTAACTTAAAATTCCCTCTATTTTGCGAAATATCGAATTTCGTCTACGAATCTTTGAGTTTTTTAAAAATTTGTTTAAAATAGAGTTAGAAAGATTTCGATTTTTTTTAATTTCACCAAAAATTCAACTTTGAAAAGATTGAATATAAAATTTTTGAGATGAAAATTTTAAATTCGGCATTTTGAAATAAATTCTATTGGAAAAAATGTAACAATTCCTAAGTAAAATTGATGTTTTAAATTTAGTATTGATAATTATTAAAAAACAAAAACAAAAAAAAAATTGTGGAACGGACTGGTCCTTGGTTATCTTCAAAAATTAAAATACAAATCTTGTCCCCTGAGTCCAAAAAGATTAAAAAACACAAAAGATGTTGCTCTAACGCGTTTCGATAGCCCAGCTATCATCTTCAGAGAGATACTCTCAACTCTCAACAATTTTTAAAAACAAAAAATGTACATATATATTCGAAATTTGAAACATTAACTAACAATTTGAGACCTAGGTCGTTCGTATAAAGAATCAACAATAAATTTTTTGTATTAAAGTTGAAATTCTGGAAAAAATATGAGGTTGTACACAAAAGTTTCCGAAAAAAATCTAGACGAATTAAACCAAATATTTTGACAAAAACAGCAAAAAAAAAACAACTAAAACTACCTTTACACTGATGACGAAAACAATGAAAACTGAAGCAGAATTATTTTAATATAGATATTGCTCAGAAAAGTTGATATTTACAAAAAACCAGGCAACAACTGTTTTCGATCGTAAAATGCGATAGAGGCTTATCAACTGTCTGAAGGCTTCCAGGTACTTTTGGGGATTTGCAAAGGCGATTAGAAGGAATTTTACGTCTTGAAATTTTCCACCTCTACTCGGTGGCAAAAAAAGTATTGCTACTACTTCCAAGGAAAATACTGACTTGCCAGCTTTAGGGTTTGCTGGAAATTTCGACCTTAATTCTCCAAACCCAGAACCTCCTATTCTTCCTAAGGTTGACACTTCGATGATTGAAGTTGTTTTTAGACAACCCCCAGGAAGATTCTCCTCAAGCTCTCACTTCGAAAGCTTCTGACCTTGATGGCATCCCCGTTATTGTGCTCAAGAAGTGCGCTCAAGAGTTGACTCCTGTCCTGAGCAGATGGTTCCCACTTTCTTACCAAAAAGGTGTCTCTAAAAAGGAAAAAAGAAATCTTCGCCCTATATCTTTGTTGTCCGTTATATTTAAAGTGATGGAAAAGGTTATCAACGTCGAGATTCTCAAATATCTGGAGAAGAACCGAATCATCTCGGACAGGCAATACGGTTTCAGGCAATAACGCTTAACTGATGATCTACTGGCATATGTTACTCAAATTTGTAACTCAGCTATGGAAAAACACGACGAGGCTAGGATTGTGACATTGAATAGCTTAAACTCCTTCCACAGAGTCTGGCACTGATCCCTTCTCGTCAAACTAACACCTTGTGATCTTCCTTCTGGACTCTGTCATTTGATATCCAGTTTTCTCGCTGACAGATATCTTCAGATCATCGTTGATAGCGTCTCATTCGAGACATTTGCGATTAATACAGAGGTTGCCTTAGGGGTCTTCTACTGTGTTTTTGTTACACATAAACCATCTCTTAGCTTTAATTTCCAATCCGATATACAGCTACACAGAAGATAGTGGCCTGGTGTCATTTTTTTTTCTCCGATAAACGATTATCCGTCGCTGATTCAGATCAACTAAGGAAACAACAGATACAGATAATTAATCGGGATTTTAAAATCTTTCTGGAATGGGTTAAGAAAAATCTGGTCGACATTAACGCCTTAAAAACTCAGGCCGCGGTTTTCTTTAAAAAGGCATCCATGGATAATACAACAAACATACTTACGGGCGGTAAAATCCTCCCGATGGTATTTAATCTGTGTATCCTAGAAGTGAATGCGAACACTAACTTCTCGTGGAACAATCATGTGCGCGCCATTGCTAAGTCCGCCTCTCAGAAGCTAGGCTCTCTTTTTACAGCTAAAAAGTATTTCACATCTCATCAGCTGCTCACGCTATACAAAGTTCAAGTTGGGCCAACACTTAATACTGTTCTTATGTTTGGAGTTTAGCTTCAAAGCATAATTTGGCTCTTTTGGATTTAATTTAAAGAAAAGCGATCGACCTAATTGATGACGAGAGTTTAACAGATTCTCCTAAAATACTAGAGCAAGGCGAATGGTTGGGGACTTATTTGTTTTATACAAGTTCTTTCAAGGAAGATGCTCGCAGGAACTAATGGATTTGAATCCCCCAAAGGTAAAATTTTTAAGGCACACAAGACAGTTTTAGACAGCAATTTGGGCGGTCCAACTTGACATAATGAGATTTTCTGTCTATGGAGATTCTTTTATCTATTAAACTTTCAAGCTGTGGAATTCGTTATCGAAAGGAATTTTCCTTGTTTAAGAAGGCCATCGCCATCTATCCTCGTTTTCGCATCCTACTCGCAGTGTTTGAAGGCATAATGGTGTTGCCCTTTGCGAGAGGATTAAGCTTAAAAAAAAAGGATCTCGCAGTTCTATGAAAAAATGGGCCATTATTCTTTAACCTCGTTCTAAGTGACATTTGCATTTTTTAGTAATAATGTCATAATGTCTGTCTTTTATTAAAATTATTTACTACAAAAAATATACAAAATGGAATGTATAGTTAAAGCTACGTAAATGAGTAAAATCGTATTACTTCATGAACTCGTCGAATCAGCATTGACCTCATTCTTGACTTCCCAATGGTGCGAAAACCGACTCTATCTTAAAAAAAAGAAACGTTCAGTGTCAATGCCTTCGTTCAACGTATCGGAAATAAGCCGAAAATTACCAGTAAAAATAAGAAACGACCTTTTGGTATACAACTATGACACTAGCACCATTACCCAGCTTGATTTAGCTTCGTGTTTTGTCGGAACAAGAAAAATTTTACGCAAAAGGAGAAGAAAGCGGAAACCTATTTCTACTCAATGTATTTTCTACAAAAAACTTGCAGTATCTAAAAGCGAAAAAAACATAACAAATGAGAACTCGCTCAATTTCATTGGTGACACGCAACATCCTCCATCAGATTCTGAACTCGAACGGGGCGACACTCAATGTAATATTCTGAATATGGGATATGATCAAAGGCCAGTAGTTAACGCCCTATTTAAAACAGACGTCCGTTCTTTGTTTAAAAACGTGAATTTTAAATGGAATCGTGACCGCCCAAAAGTCGGAAGGATTTTCAAACCGAGGAAAACTGCCAACAAACTGAACCTCGATGATAAGTCGTTGGAGGATATAGCAATTAAAGAAGAAGAAAGCTTCAGTCCTTATAGGATGAAGACATCCGTAGCAGTCCAATCCAAGCATTTTGCGACGGTCCAGTGCCAAAAAAACCTCCACTCCGGTGACCTAAAAGTTTATGACGTCCTAACTCCGAAAAAAAGTGATAAAACTACTCAGTCGCCCCTGAAGGCGAAAAAATCCAAAGGTGCCTCAAAATTAAAGGTTGATGTTCTTTGTAAGCAGAACGAGTTGACTTCCATGACAAGTCTAACTAGACAGAATGTTGATCTTGTTTTAATACATAAGGAGATTAGACGGGTTTCGATTGAGCTGCAAAAATTGAAACATCTAGTCAATGAGTATTTGTTGAATAGATCACTGGATGCGATATTGACCCGTGGTGGCTCTGAAACGCAACTGCAGAATAGGTTTTCCAAGTGGGAATGCCAAGAATCTGTTTCTGTCGATCAAAGCGTTATGAAGCATTTGGAAAAAGTTTTCTCTTCGGAAATCGATATAAGGTATATTAACAGAAAAAGAAAAATTTCATTAAATAAAAAAGTTCTCTCAGATAGTCATAGAATAACTTTGATTTAGTGTTCTCTTTGTGTTGGATGAAGATGTTTCTCTGTTTTTGCCATTTTCAGATTTAATATTCAGAGATTTTTAGTTTTCTGTTGTAATACCAGAACTTCGAAAGAATGGAGTTTCCAAAACACTTTATAGACACTCTATATGCTAATTTTTGATGTAGAATCTGTTCTAGTTTTAGAATTATTTGACATTGCGAAGTATTTCTTTCATTTAATGAAATTTCAGATTTGTCAAGTGGACGAGTTCATTTGACTAGTCTATTGTAGAAGGTGATCATTTATACAGTCCTCATATTCTAACTTCTTTATTAAACAAATAGGTTAAATAAAAAAGCTGTACAAAATAATTAGAGAGCGACTGAAGTTTCGGTTTCGATTCAGATTTCGGCCAGTTTTGGTTAAAAAACTCGGTGTCGGCCACCGTTTCGGTTTCGGTCCAAAATAGGCTGAAACTACGGCCTAGCTGATTTAGAAAAATAAAACTTTGAGAAAAAATCTTCATTTATAGAAATTTCACTCCGTAGTTATTTTTTAGAGATGAAATTTCAGATAAAAAATGTACGTACGTATGTAGTTTAAAGTAAAAACATTCAGAAAAAAGTTGAAACTTGAGAGAAAAGTACAAGGTAATATGGAGTCTTTGAGTTTAAAATGTTAAAATGCAATTTTGAAAAAACTGTCCAAACCAGAAAAAATTGTAAACTGTTTAAAAAAATTAAATTTTAAAATTAAATTTCCCGAAATAGTTATTTCGAAGTTTCGAGAGAAAAAGAAGAAACTCTAGATTTTAAAAAAAAGTGTACATTTCGACGTTTCGGTAGAATATTTTGACAAAATATTAAAAATTTAAAGTTTAAACTCGAACTTATGCAAAGAAACTGAAACACTTCTAAAAAAAAACTTGTAATTCATGTACTAAAAAATCCTCAAGATTTTGAATTAATGCCCAAATTTTCGATTAAAATCTGAAAAATTTAATTTCGAACTCGAATATTCGAATTATTTATATTGAAGTTCCTGTGATTAAATGCAGGATTTCTGTAAACCTTAAATTTTAAAAAAATTCAACTTATTTTTAGTTGAATATTTGAGAAAAAAGTGAAATATTTTAAGGTTAAACTTGATACTAAAAAAAATAATAATGAAGTAAATTCTTTTCCAGATACTAATTATTTTTCACCAAAATTTAAACTTTAAATTTAAAAATTTATAGAGAGAACTAATAGATATGTGCACCTTCGTTTGCGTGAAAAAAGAGAAAAGATTCTCGGAATATCTGCCTTTACTGAAAATTTATTTTTTGGAAATTTCTTTTTTAATATTTGTTTTAATATGATGACTTTATCTCGAAATTATGAATTAAAAAAATCGACCTTATTTTCGAAAAGTAGGATTTTTTTCAAAATTCCCTTCTTGGTATTAACAATGGTGATTTTTTTAAAAATTATTAACCCGAAATTTTAATTTTTTTGTTAATCCGCTGTTATTAAATTTAGTTTTTTTAAAAGATTCCAATTCCTATAAAAAATTGAACTTCTGAAGTTTCGAATTTTGAAAACACCTGAAATGTTTGTATTTTTAAATCTGATTTTGTTTTTGAAAATATCGACCTTTCCTTAAAATGTTGACTCTATAAAAAGTTTTTTTAAAATCTTTCGACTTTATACAGTCTGTCTTAAGATAGAGTACTGCAAAAGGGTTTCTTCTTTATTTGTGGGTTTATAAGCAAAAGTCATTCTTTATAAAAACTCTTGTTGTATCTTAAATGATATTATTTTCGTTACTATTTGTACAATGTACAAGAAGTTCAATAATTTAGAAATTTTAAAAAACGATCAAGAGTAAATTGTTATTTTTCACAATATCAAAAAATGTTACTTACTTTAAAATAATGTTTTTGTTTGTTTTCTAAAAATTTACCAAACAGGTTACAAATTAGAGTTAAACATAAGAGAATAACGAGGTACCAACAAATAATTAAACCAATCTGGCATACTGTGTACGCCCAAAAAAAACCTATAGAAAACTGTCGATGATCATGTTTATTTCATTAAAATGATTGATATTTTCTCAGTGAAAAAGTTGATAACTAAAAAAAGCTTTCATTAGACGAATATAAAAATTGACGCACCTTTTTTATTTTTGTCTGGTCTATTATTAAAAAAGAAATTTCTTCACCACAAAATGAGTGAGCAGATAGAGATAAAATTTTACGAAAAACACAACGGGGATAATAAAAATGGACTGTTTTGTTTAAAAATCTTTGCAAATAACTAGAGTTAAAACTGTACGGTTAATAACAGTGATTTAAATGTATAACCACCTATTTCAGTGAATAATTCTACTCCCATCACTTTCTACAAGAATTTCGTATCTATAGTTTAATTTTCTGAATTTTAAAGCACGGACCGATATGTTAAAGTTTGAACATTTCTCAGATTCAGAGTTTGGATATCAAATAAAGATAGATGTCGACATTTTGGCATACATAAATTGAACCTAAGAAATGCTTCGACTGAAGATAGATACTATAAAATTACAAACGTTTCAAATGTAATTTCTAGGTACAGCGCCACCTAGCGGTTTGTAGAAACTGTAAACTAGCACCAATAAGTGCCATACACAGAGAATAGACTAGTGTCCAATAATGCAAATGTTAATAGGGCTGCCTTATTGTAGTCTGGGTCTATTCACTTTGTAAAATTCCACACTTGGGCGTTTAACTAAAATTTTTCGATACCACGTTAAATACCAGTAGTTTACTGCAAATTATTTTTCAGAATTTTCAAATAATTAAGCTTCTTGTAGGAAAAAATAAAAAAAATAATGTCATTTACAGATATATATGCAAGAATTTTTATAATGACTTTTTCTTGTTAACCCATAAATAAAAAAAAACCTCTCTATCTTGGGAAACCCTGTATATTTTAATTATTTTGAATTTCCAGTTTTCCATTTTATTTTATCTTTTTTAAATATTAATTTACCTTTTGAATTTGATCCCTTCTATAATTTCGCTTCTATTTAGGATTTTCATTTATTTTTGAATGTTTTGAAATTTTTCACACAAAATTTTGAACTTTTTCAAGTTTTGATTTCTAAAATTTTGATTTCCTTTATGATTCTGAATATTTTGTTTTTTTTGGGAAAGGCTCCATTGATTTTCAAAATATCCACTCTATTTTGAAAATTTCCGCATTTGCTCAAACTTTCGACTATTTCTCGGAGTTCTTACTTAAAAAAAGAAAATTAGACTCTTTTTCAAAAACTTCGACTTTCTTTTTAAAGTTTTGACTTTCATGTAGTAAAATACACTTTTATTTGAAAGACTAAAAATTCGACGTTTCACTTTTTAAAATTTTTCATAATGTAAATTTTTAAAATATTCGAATTTTGTTTTAGGATTTTCACCTTTTTTAAAAATGTCGACTCTTTATTACTAAATTTCGAATTTTTCTAAAAGTTATGGGTTTTTTCGGAGTTCAATTTTTGTTTTCAAAATTTCTAATTTTTGTGAAAATTTCCTTTGTTCAAGTTGTTTAAAAACGTCGACCTTTTCCTTGAAATTTTTGTAACTATGGTTCTTTGAAAAATTTGCCTATTCCAGAAAATGTTATTATTTCTTTTTTAAGAATCTGATTTTAAATTTCGAATTTTAAAGATTTTGAACGAACTGTATGGAACTAATTCAAAATTTAATTCAATTCCGATTTTAAATGAAATTTTAAAAAGGAGTATTTTCAAGTTTAAACAGAAAAGCTTCAAAAGAAGTTGAAGTTGATAAAATCTGAATAGGATTTTTTTAGAAAAAAAGCACGAAGCAAATTTTTAGCTTTATTTTAAAAATTTATACCAAATTTTTCTTGAAAATTTGGGTTCGAAGGGAAAATTTGGAAATAATATTGAAATATAGAGAACTACTATAGTAACTATTATTATTTTCTTTAACGGTTCAAGGTCACTTTAATTAGCAAATATTACATATAACTGGTTCAAATGAATTGATAATTAATTTTTAGCAGAAAAAAATGGAGTGTAATTTGAAAAAAGATTGAAAGAGTGATTCCTTCAAAGTGGTAACATTTACCAAATATTTGATGAAACATTGTAAGAGTAATTGGTGCTATTCAAAAAATTTTTTGTTCTTCTATCTTATCAACTAATTCAGATAAGGCCTCTTAAAAATATCTTGGGAAACATTGTATATTTAAATATTATACAGTAAGATTTCACTACTCCAATCTATCGTTTTGATCTATTTTGACAAATTCATATCTTAATGTATAAAAAATCATAATGAAAAATTGATGGTTACAAGCTCAATCTGTTTTAAGTAGGAATTCCCTGAAAATATTTTTAAAACCTGTTTTCATGATTTCATGTCCAATTGTGTAATGATTTTACTATTTTTGCGAGAAAAATCAAAAACGTTTCCCTCAATTTCAGAATATTTAATTAAATTTCTGTATAGAAATATTTCTTTATTTCTTTTGCGTTAATTAGTTAACATCCTAAATATCAGCACAAAAGTCAGACACAAACAAATTTATCTCAAATAAGCTGTGGATATGATAGACCTTTCTTAGGTTGTTGTTTGGGATAGAGGTTATTAAAATTAGAAATCAGCAAAAAAAATTTGGGAAAAAAGTTATAGATTAAATTTGAAAATTTGAAATTCAAATAGAAACTTCGAAGTTGATATCTAATTCCCAGATATACTGAAAAATAAAAGGATAAAAAAATCAGCCAAGAGCGAATCGACCTCATACAATTAGGGTTCCATACCAATCACTAAAGTAAAAAGTCAATAGATCAAACTAAATCATTGTTACTTATGTACGAATTTAAAATTTTATCCAAATTTTCTTGTGTTATAATTCAAAATAAAAAAAACATACATAAACACTTTTTTATACAATCAATCGCCTCAGATCGTGCTAAAATATCCAATTCCAGTAATTTAATAAACCAGTGTTAACTAAAATAATGTAAAAATCAAATTTGATCTGCATTCCATCCTTCAGCTAAATTAACGTTTTATTTGAAATAAAATTATTACTACATGAATCAAAAAGCATTAAAATGCAAGAACCTATTTTTCTATGAAATATATTTTTCTCAACAACTATTACGATATCGAAAAAACCTGCAGTTTTTTCGATAATCTATGGCTCAATATTTTCTAACCCTACTAAAATCTAAATTATACGAGAGATTATGAAAACTGGATGTGTCATTTCTGAAATATTTTTTGCTGTACCTAAGATAATTGGATTAAAAATTATAAAAAAACATTCTACGGTTCTTAAAGGTAGTTTTTTAAAGTGATGCCTTACACGATATATTAACTAAAACTTGATCTATCGGAGACCAAATTAACCCCCCATTTTATTATACATTTTTTTTCTTCTAATCGTTGGCTGGCGGTATTTGCTTGGTTCATCGCGAACTAACTCTGTGCCAAATTATAAATTTTTACGTTACATGAGGAAAATTTCCTTGTGACAGACCAACGGACGGACACGAGTGAACTTATAAGGGTAACTTTTTGCGAAAATTGACATTTCCAAAAAGAAATATGTAAACTTGCTCTCGAATACAGGCTTCTTCTAACTATAGGGTTCTCGAAGACGGTATGGGTTAAACAAGGCAAAGTTGCATAATTTGGCGATCAATAATGTGACGTCAAGAAAACGAAAATTTCTTTTGCTACTTTTGAGATTCTTGAAAAAAAAATTCAAGATCCCTGCAGCCAGAAGCGAATTTGTTATAACCTGTATAATCATTTTTATTTATTCTCATCTCTCTAATTTTGGTGGAACGGATTGGTTCTTGGTTATTTTCAAAAATTGAAATACAAGTCTTGTCCCCTGAAGCCAAGAAAGATTAAAAAACACAACAGAGGTTGCTCTAACGAGTTTCGATAGCCAAGCTATCATCTTCAGAGAGATACTTAAGCGTTCGTTGTCTGTTGTGTTTTTCAAACTTTCTTGCTTTCAGGGGACAAGCTTTGACCAGGTTCCAAACTTTTAATACGGTCAGTATTGTTGGACATTAATTATAATAATTGTTTGTTATATTATTACCATTCCTTGCAGGAATCCATGTGGAACTGAAGAAGCTTGCCAAAACTGCAAATGTACCAAAACAAAATGCCCTCAAACAAGGACGACAAAGCCAGGGATTTTCAAAAGAATTTTAAAAACATTTTCTAGATTAAACCCTTTTAAAGGTGTTTCTTAATACTTTAAGTCAATAAAATTGTAAAAATTTGAGTTAAAATCGTTTGCGTTCAAAAATAATTAAATATGCCCAAAGCATTTCAAACAAGTATGGGGGATTTCCTTCACTAGGTCCCCAGAAAAAATCCTAATTGAAAAGAATTAAACTCAAATACCAGTAGCGTGTTTGCCAGGGAAGCTAGAAAAGCATAGCTTTTGACTTAAACTAGGAAAGATATGAAGCTCCGTAACCGTAATCAAAATTGTTGGATATCCGAAATAACAAAAATATCCGAATGTGTAACCGAAACCGATGGATAATTTTGAATATTATTTGTACTAATTTTCCTAATTTCAATGGACGACTGGTTCTATTTGTTTTAGGTCGAGTAAAATTAGGAGACTCGTTATGTCACCTAACTTCACTCACTCTTGCCACGACCACTGCTTTTTCTAACCTGTTAAATTAATCAATTATTTTTAATTTCGACAGTTCAGATTCTTTCTTAATTTCGATAAATTAAATTTTTTTAATCTTCCGGTTCTTTTGATTTCTTTTTTTTATTTTGGCTTTTTATGAAATATCAATTTTTCTCAATTTCGACTTAATTTTCAAATTTCCATATTTTTTAATCAAAATCACGACTCTTTTCAAAATTTCAGTATTTTAAACTTTTAAAAATTTGCACCCTTTGAAATATTTCTGTATTTTTCAAAACTTTTTGCCTTTCGAGATTTCAAATTTCCTTGAAAACTTAATAATAAAAATTTTAGTTTTTTAAGGTTGAAGGGTTCAGTATTTTTTCAAAATTTCTATTTTATTTGAAAATTTAGACTTTTTTGCGACATTTCAAACTCTTGCCAAATTTGGGATCCTTTTAGAAATTTCAAATTTTTCTCAAAATTTTGACTAAAAATGTTTACTGTTTTTGAAAATTTCGACTGTTTTAATCTTTTAATTGTTTCCGAAAGTTTCCATTCTTTAAAAAATTTGGACCTATTAGTATTTTGGTTTTTTTTAATATTTACCATTTTCTAAAATTTCATTTCTTTAAAATGACAATTTTTCAAAGCGAAATTTTTTAAAAATCTCGACTTTGTTAAATTTTAGTTTTTTTAAAATGTCACTTTTTTCTCAACATTGAAAAGAAAACACTTTTTAATAGACGCATTTTTTCTTGAAAATAAAGTATGATGATGGGTTTATTTGCTCAAATCGAGTTGATTGGAATTGATCGAAAACGTTTAAGTGAAATTTGTAAAAGTGAGTGCAAACATTATTAAATAACTAAAAAAAGAAGAGATTGGTTTGGAGAAATAAAAAATAATAATTAATAACGAGTTTCTGTGATGTTTAAATATTCACAATCATGGGCTCAGCACACTTCCATGCTAAATTAAAGACTATTTGTTTACATGTTGAAATTTCGAAGCATGGCCTTAGCATATTTTCATGTGTCCAATATGTTCCAACATTTCTTGGATGAATTTAAATATTTTCTAACATGTGGTTAGCCAGAGGACACCTCTGGTTCACTTGGAAAATACATCGAGGTTTTTATTCGATGTAATACATCGAAAGTAAATATCGATGTTGTTTCGATACATCAATTCCCTAACATCGATGTTTTTAAACATCGAATACTTTAAGCCCGCCAGTGTTTAGAAATGCAACATCGTTCAAAAAAGCATCGCATTTTTAATGCAACATTGATGTCTTAAACTTTAGCTTTCGATAAGGATGGACCGATGCTTTTCCGATCTTTTTTAAATATTTAATTGCGGATTGAAGAAGTCAAAATTACGAAGGTGCAGCAAGGACATCCATTTAAAAAGAATATTTTTTAATATTTTTAAGTTTAATGTTAAAATTTCGCCTCCTTTCTCGAAATTAAAATTGAAATTTTGACTTTAATTTCGACATTTTGATTTTTTTCTTAAAAACTCATGATCTTTCCTGAAATTTCGAAATTCCAACAACAGATAAACCCGAAACTTTAATTTTTTTTTAAATTTCGAGAAAAAGGTGGGGATTCTGACATTAATCTTAGAATTTCAAGAAAAAAGTCAATATTTCGAGATTAAAGTTAAAATTTCGAAGAAACTCGAAATTTCGTCTCTCAGCTTGAACTTTCTACGCCATTTCTTTAAAGGACCTTCCTACGCCTAATTTCTTTAAATATTTGTTATGAAATGAAAATTATTTTCCTTTCGAATTATAACCTATATTTTTTTTATTTATTTTTCCCTTCAAATTTCGATTTAAAACTCACAATCTACTTTTTTGTGATCCGAAGATTAAAATTTTCAAAAAATGTAGACATTTCGAGATTACATGCTCGAATTTTTGATAAAAATTCAAGGTTAAACTGGGGATTTGAAGAAAACAGTTCTTGAGAAAATTTTATAAAAACTAAATTTTTTTTGTAGGGGTAAAAAAGCTTTTTCGACAAAATCCGAAAACAGGTAAAATTAGTTTTGGTGTATAAAATAACATATATTTTTTTCAAAATTTTGCTGACGTAATTACCATTTTTATGATTAAAAAACTTCTAAATGGGGGAAGTTTGCCCCCATGAGGGGGGGTGGGAAAATTTTGAAAATTATTTTTTCTTTTATTTCTCGTCAAAACAAAACATTTGAAAAAAGAAACGACTCGAATATCATTTTTGGTATGTGAGAAACAGCAAAATCTGCATTTTTGCCTCAATTTTGAGGGGGTAAAACTACCCTTAAAACCGTTTATCAGCCGATAAAAAAAATACGTGTCTCTTAGATTTTGGTCTTCTAAAACATATCCAAAAATTAGCCAAATCGGTGCCGGACACTTCGCGACCTTTCCTTGTAAGAAAGGACGCCGGCTATATCTCAGCAACGAATCACTTTACAGCTTTGGGGAAAAATTTCAATAAGAAAAGTGAAAAATCGCTGGAAAATATTTTTGAAGATCTAAAATGACCGCTAGGTGGCATAATAGGTAAGATTGAATAGAAAATTAGGATTTTCTGGAAATTTTGCCTAATTAAGGTATATGGAAAATACATGCATTGTAATCCTAGAATATTTTCGATTTGTTTTGCTTTACACTTTTTGTTCTGTCCTTAAAAATAATGTGGTGGGGAGATGTCGAAAAAATTTTTTTTAAATACCATTTACTTCAGTTAGCTTTAAGGAAATTTAACAAATTTAGTCTTTATAGAAAAGGTGCTATTTAGTCTATCGACGGCACTTTCACATGTTTTTATTTTAAAATTATTGTCGCTGCTACAGTGCGTTATATAAAATGATAACAAATTTCGCCGTTAAATTAAAAAGAATGATATGTCAATTTGGATATCTTAAAATAGAGAATTAAATGCCCTAAATATCAGTTAAAATCGCAACTCGATATCTTTTGTCTAACCGAAGATATTGACAAACAAAATTTAAATTATAAATAATCACATAGTTTGTCTACAAAATTGATAAAGTGGCCCTTGAAAAAGGTTAGCTGCGAAAATGGAATAAAAAAGTGCAAATCTTTAAGGTTGCAAATGTGTTTACTACGTGCTCTTCTGACTGAATAGTTATTTCCGCTTTTACATTTCTTTATAAAATAAAAAATTGGTTTCAGGGGACAAGATTTGTATTTCAATTTTTAAAATTAAAAAGATTTAAACAAATGGAGAAGCATTTGACATGCTAACTAACCATTTATTTCGAATGCATGAAAATGAAAGTAATGCTGCTAAATCTACGCGTGCAGTATCCCGAAAAACGTAATTAAAGTGAGAGTTTTCCTTCGACTGATACATAGTATACGCACCACAGGAAATGTGCATGTTACTATATTCAGAAGATAACCTAGAGGTGTCATCAAGCAAAATATTATAAATGTTTTAGAATATGTGAAATTTAATCCTCATTTAAGTGCTAGACCAATAGCTAATGACTAATGGGATATGCTGAGCCACCGTTCAAAACCAGGCCCACGTGGCAGGTAGATAGGAAGTGGAAGTCAGTTTTCTTGGCCACCTAGGTTCCCAGATCTGACTTGCCTTAATTTTTATTTGTCAGGCGAATAGAAGACCTTGTTTTTGCCAACAAGCCTACAAAAGAAAGGGCATGATCGAAAGAATAAGAAACAATATTTAGAGGGGTAGAATGGTCAATGGTAAAAGTTAAAATTGCAGAGTTGTTCATTCGTCAGAGGATTCACTGCATGAAAATGATGCGCTGCAACCAGTTTGAACCTCTAGGGCTCCAGTCAATAGAGGATATTAATTTAACACTTTTAATGTAATGCAGTCTTTTTTTTACTTTTTTGAATATTATATTGTTTTTTCGGTTAATTTTTTTTACATTATTCACTGTTATTACTATTAGATCATTGTAAGTATGTTAATTATTTATTTTTATATTATGTAAGACAAATTCTAAACCTCCTCTAATTTCGTATTCTAAATGGTAAACAACGTCATTAAGCTTTTACGTTACTGAAATTTTATTTGCCAATATCTCCGGTTAGACAAAAGATATCAAGTTGCGGTTTTCACTGATATCTAGGGCTTTTAATTTTCTGTTTTAAGATATCAAAATTGACATATCTTCCTATTAATTTTTTTTAGAAAAACGGCGAAATTTGTTACCATTTTATATAACGCGCTGTAGCAACGACAATAATTTTAAAATAAAAACATATGAAAGTGCTTTCGATGGACGAAATAACACTCTTTCTGTATAGACTAAAATTATTAAATTTTATTGAGGCTAACTGAAGTAAATGTTATTTAAAAAAATTTTTTTTCGGTGTCTCTCCACCACTTTATTTTTAGAGAAGAAGGAGGGTAGAACAAAAACATATTGAAACTACTCTAGGATTATAATGCATCCATTTTTAATATATCTTAATTAGGCAAAATTACAAGAAAATCCTAATTTTCTATTTAGCTTTACGTACGCCACCTAGCGGTCATTTTAGAGCCTCAAAAATATTTTCCAGCGATTTTTCAGGGCCACTTTTCTCATTGAAATTTTTTTCTCAAAACTGTGGAATGTTTAGTTGCTGCGGCATCCTTTCTTAGTTGGCCACCCGGTACAAATAAAAATAATTTTAACTCTTTCAGCCGCTGAGTACAATATTTTCATTCGAACGTGTGCAGATTTACTTTAAAATTGTCGATCTCAATGCATGGCAAACAGTTTTTATTTCAGAAAATACTTGATAGAAACAGAAAAAGATTCACTTTTTTACTTTGCGAATTTTATCACACATGTGACCTTTTTAAAAAACTAATCTACTGCATATGCAAAAAAAGGTTAAATGAACCTTTCAAACAATAAACTTTTTAACCTCCTGTTCCATTTAAAAATTTTGAGGAAGTTGCAACCCCGGCCAAGGGAGTGCATCTGCAGGTCTAAAAGTATACTAATTAAGTGTCCCCCTCACAGCCAAAATTGTCCGGTTTCGCCATTTTGCCCATAACGTAAATGGAGGGTTTTTTGAAAGCCCGACCTTCTTTAAAATTTCAACTTATTTAAATTTTTGAATTTTTCAAGATTTCACCTTTAACAATTTAAATATTTGAAAAAATTATAATTCTTCAAAGTTTTGATTTTAAAAACGTTGATTACTTTTTTAAATTCAAAATTTCGATTTTATTTAAAAATTTCAATTTTTTGTTTAAATTTGTTTAATTGGAATTTTTTTCAAATCTGGATTTTTTTTAACATTTTTTGCTATAATTTTGTGATTCTTTAAATATTTCTTAAATTTTTTTTTGAAAATATCGACTTTTAAGTCGACATTTTTTTCTCAACATTTTAAATTTTTTGGACATCTTGCCTTCCAAAAATTGCTAAATTTTCCTGAAACATTCAATTTTTTTGTAAATTTTTGTTTAAAAAATTTAAATTAACCAAAACTTTCAGTTTTTTTAAATTTTTACTTTTTCTGAAAATTTTGACTTTTCTGATAATTTTAACGTTTTTCGGATTTCAGATTTAAATTTGATCTTGATTATTTTTGAAATTTTAGATTTTATTTTTAAATTTTAACTAATTTTTGGAAATCTTCAATATTTTTAACCTTCCGATTAAGAAATTTTAATTATTCAAAACTCTTAATTTTTCAAAATTTCGACATTTTTTGAAAATTTTGACCTTTCTGATAATTTTGACTATTTTTCCAAATTTCGGAATTTACTTAAAATTTGACTGAAAAATAGAATCTCGACTTTTTTCAAAAGTTTGATTATTTTTCCAACTTCCAACTTTTGAAAATTTTAAATTTTTTTAAAAAACTTTCTGATTTTTTTAAATTCACAAATTGTTTGAAATCCTAAATTTTTTTAATTTTAAATTTTTTTGAAAATTTCGACTTTTTTCAAAATTATAATTTTTTTGCATTAAAATTTTAATCTTTTATATGTTTCGGTGTTTTTCAAATTTCGTCTATTATTTGAAAAACCTAAGCAAAAAAATAGAAAAATTGATTTTATATCATTTAAATTGGAAATGTTATATTCTACTAGCCTCACTTGTAGTCGAAAACCGACCAATTATATCTGCAAAGAACGAAATTGTTTTTCACAAAATTAATAGGTAGTCATATTTAGTTCTTACCTTGACGATAGGAGAAAATGCGTGGGAAAATAAAAATTTCTGCTCTTTGAAAATTTCGAATTCTTCGAAAATTTTGGCTTTTTTCAAAATTTCGGTAGTTTTTTGTAAACCTATTTTTTTTTGAAAATCCCAACTTTTTTCACAATTTCGATATCTTGAAACTTTGGACTGTTTTTGAAAATTATGACTTTAGGGAATATGATTTTTATGACAATTTCGACTTTTCCTTATTTAGTTTTGATAATTTTGACCACTCATTAAATATTTCGACTTTTCTTGAGAATTCCTATTTTTTGATACACATTTTCAACGGAGAGAAAAAACAATCCTTTGAAAAAATAATTCCAAATTTTCAGAACGTCAAAATTTTGGAAATGGTAGAAATTGTGGAAGTCAAAATTAAAAAAAAAATCGAACCTTTCAAAATCGAAATATTCTATTTTATGCAAGATTCCAGAAAAATTAAATTTTTCAAAAAGAGGCAAAATATTGAAAAATGTGAGATATCGAAATTTTTAAAAATGCCGGAAAATTAAAATTTTAAATCTTATGACAGCATCAACAAAAGAATCAAAATCTCTATAAAAACCCAAAATTCGAAAAAAGTGAGAGTTCTCTTGGAGTCAAAGTTTTAAAATTGTCTGAAAAGAGGGGCAATTTTTTCAAAACTTTCAGATTCGAATTTTCAAAAAATGTTTAAAAAAATATAAAGATTTTTATAAAAAGTAGTTCCTTTTAAAAAATAATTTTAAACTTCAAAAAATCGAAATATGTATTTAAATAAGTCAAAATATCTAAAACGCATCGAAATTTTTAAAAAAGAAAGACGAAATATTCTGAAAGTAGGTGGAGTAAAAAACAATCAAAATTTTTAAAAAAGGCAATTAAAAAAGCCCGATTTGTCAAAAAAAAAATTGAAATTTTCAAACAAGTAAAAATTTCAAGAGAAAGTGGAAATTCTAAAAAAATCGAAATTAGCTGATCAGAAAATGTGAAAAAGGGATAATTTTCGCTTTTGAGATCACTAATAGTGGCTTCTAAATAAATAGTAAAATTTATGAAGATAACTAAAAGAAGTCTTCTCAAATTCGTCGAAAATAGAATTTAAAAAAAATAGTTACTATTTTCGAAAGAATATTAAATCGAAAATTTGAAAGCCAATTTCCAAAAAAGTGGGAATCCAAAAAAAATTGATATTAAAAAAAATGCAAAATTTTTAGAAAACTCCGAAAACAGAGATTAAAAAAAATCAGTTTAATTTTAAAAAAGGTCAAAATTTAGAACGAATGAAATTTTCGATAAAATTGGATACTTGAAAATAAGGCTAATTTTTTAAAGAATTTCAAATTTATAAAAGAAGTCGACATTTTAGAGTTCAAATTTTAATTAAAGTTGACATTTTGAAAAATATTGAGAAGTCTGACAAAGTCAAAATTTTTAAAAAATGTTAAATTTTGAAAAATTCAAAAATTTTGAAATTAAAATTTTTTCAAACAATTGAAATTTTGAAAAATGTTCAGATTTTCATGTTAAGTTAAAATTTCCAAAAAAAAGTGAAGATTTTCTAAAGGGTCAACATTTTGATATTCTTCAAAACCTCCGAGTATTTCAAAAAATGACGAAATTTTCAACAAAATTCTAAATTTTTGAAAAAGTTAATATTTCAAAGAGATTTATTCTTCATGGTGAACTCTTATTGACCAAAAATATTATGTTTTTTAATTTTATTCAACATTTCTTCGGCCCAGTTTGGAAATATTTAAATTTTTATTGTTTGTTGACAACATTCTAAACAGTTTTTGAAATATGACTACTTGATATTTAAATTTATTTAAAAACGTCACCTCATGACAGTTGACAAAATAAGAGGTTAGTTTATTTTACATAGAATAGATAATGAATTTAAATATCAAGTAGTCATATTTCAAAAACTGTTTAGAATGTTGTCAACAAACAATAAAAATTTAAATATTTCCAAACTGACCCAAAGAAATGTTAAATAAAATTTAAAACATTTCAAAAAGAGTTAAAATGTTATAAAAGAGGCGATATTTAAAATAATTGAATACTCACAAATTTTTAAAAAACCTAAATTTTTAAAAAGTTACAAAATAAAAGACAAAATTATCAACAAAATTGTTTTATCAATTGCAATTTGTCAATGTCAGAATTTAAAAGAAAGTCAAAATTCGAAAAAAATGTTAATTTCAATTAAATCCAATTTTAAATAGTCAAAATTGTCCAAGTCTGAATATTGAAGAGAAGTCAAAATTATCAGAAAAATCGAAGTTTTCAAAAAAAGACCAAATTTTATGGAATTATTATTTGAAAAAAGGCAAAGTTTTGAATAGCAAAAAATATCATAATTTTCAAAAAAATTAAACTTTGAAATGTAATCGAAATTTTTAAAAAGTTAAAACTTTCAAAAAAGTCACAATTCTGAAAAAAAGTAGATTTTTTGAAAAAAATTGAAAAATTTAAAATTTTGCCAAATAACCGAAAATTTCAAATAAATTCGGCATTTTAAAAAATGTAACGCTTTAAAAAAACAGAAATTTTCAAATAAAAGTTTAAATTAAATAAAAAGCGTGATTTAACAAAAATCGAAAGTTTTTAAAAGTCAAATTTTTTGAAACAATTTAAATATAAAAAATAATAGACATTTTAAAGAAGCAATATGTGCAAAAGTAACAATATTTAAAAAATTTCAGTTTTTGAAGAAAAAAAAATTTGGAAAGAAGAAAATTTAAAAACCTGGCATTTTGAAGAGTTAGCTGTCAAAAATTTCATATTTTAAAAAAATACGAATTTTCAACGAGTGGAAATTTGTGATAAACGTCAATATTTTCAAAAAAAACCAAGATTTTAAAAAGCTACATTTAAAAAATGAAACCTTGAAAAATCGACATATTCAAAAAAACTAGAAATTTTTGAAAAAGTTTGTCAAAATGTAGACAAAAGTTGTGAAAAACAAGAAAAATTTTTCTAAAAATGCAAATACTGGCAAAAATGTCAAAATATTCTAAAAAAATCTAAATTTTTGATAAATGTAATCCTTGAAAAGTCAAAATTTTCAAAACAAAATATTGATATTTTTAAAAAAGTACAAATTTTCGAAAAAATTCAAATTTGAAAAAAGTTGAAATATTGAAAAAAGTAAAAAATTTAAAAAGTCGTGAATATGAGAAAATATGAGAAAAAGTCGAAAGTCCCTAAAAAAGACTCCAAATTTTGACAAAAGTCGAATTTTCTGAAAAAAAATTACAAATTTTGATATACAAGGTTATTCTAAAGGTAGTACCATAAATTTAGAATCGTATTTTAGAGCCCAAAATAAGATTAAAAGTCTATATAAACATATGTCGTAAAACGCTTCGTTTCCGAGTTACAGGGTGTGAAAAATTACTTCCAGATTATAGTTTTTATTAATAGTTGCGAAACGTGTACAGATAATTAAATGCAATTTTGCACAACTTCATACCCTTTCGTGTCCTTTCCAAAAATTTAAGAATTAATTAATACAACTTAATCAGTGGCGGGTATAACCAGGGGGAGGAGATTGAAACGCTTCTTATTTATTTTGTGTGCACTTTTGTGGCAATTTTTTACCAAAAATATAAACTACAAACATTTATACAAAAAAAAGGTACTCCTACAGAAATTCGATTTTGTCAGCGGTTTTCGATTAAAAGCATTTTTATATTTCGATGCATTAAGAGCGCTTGCCCAAAAATATGGAAAGTAACACATAGTTGGCATTGAGATAAAGGAAAATAAATGGTGCTGACATTTCCATGTTTTCTTGTCACCGAAATATTTTTTTACTTAATTATTAGTTATAAATAATTTTTTTGTCAATTTTATTTTAGGTAATAAGCATATAGGTTTTCTTTCATTTTAAAGCCAACTTTGTGTTACATCCGAGATTTTTGGGGAAGTGTTTTTAATGCATTGAGATATAAAAATGTATTTTACTCGAAAACGGCTGACAATTTCGAGTTTCACTAAGAGCACCTTATTTACGTAAAGTTTGTAGTTTATAGTTTTGTTACGAAACTAAGACAAAAGTGCACACGAAATAAATAAGGCACGTTTTAAGCACTATTCCCCTCGATATACGCGCCACTGGTTAAGTTCTGTTAATTAATTCCTAGATTTTTTGAAAGGACACAAAATGGTATAAAGTTGTGCTGAATCATATTCAAATATCTGTACAGGTTTTGCAACTATTAATTAAAAACTATAATCCGGAACCAAGATTCCACACCCTGTAATTCGGAAACGAAGCATTTTACGACACATGTTTATATAAAATTTTCGTCTTATTTTGGTCTCTAGAATACGATCCTAAATTTACGGTACTACTTTTAGAATCACCTTGTTTAACATTAATATTTTGAAAAAAAAAAATTAATTACAGAAAAATGGATAATTTCAAATTTTTTTTGAAAATTTATAATTATTTGGTAATTTTGAGTTTTCAAAATATTTACTTTTCAAAAATTTTGGATTAAAATTTGAAAAAATGCCGACATTTTTGATTAAGTTAAAATTTTGAAAAGTCAAACATTTTTAAAAAACTCAAGATTTATAAAAAAGAAATTTTAATAAAAAAAGTTGTAATTTTAAAATAATGATGTTTTGAGAAAAATTCAGTCGTTAGAAAAATTCGACATTATTTTCACAAACACTCGAAATGTTTAAAAAACTGAAATTTTGAAAAAATGCGAAGCTTTTACAAGGCAAATTTTTCAAAAAGATGAAGTCGAAGGTTCGAAAGTAGGGAATTTTAAAAAGTATTTTAAAAATAATTTTAAAAAATAAAAAAAAAGAAATTTAAACAAGCACAAATGTTAAAAAAAACTTTTCGAAAAATATCGAATTAAAAAAAATCGATTCATTGAACATGTTAACTAAAGAAGTGGTTGTGGTAATAGTGAATGGGATCGGATGAAATATTAACTAGTAAAACTATGAAATATAAAAAGAAATGACTAGAATTGCAATCCAAAGGGACCTACCTATTTAGATTGTTTTGCTGTTTAAAAAACCTCAAGTTAGAAAGTTTAATCGAAATCGTTAGAGCTATTTGGAAGCAAATTTAAACATGAAAAATATATTTCAAAATTACACATCCTTCTATTTCTCCAAACGGTGCCGATTACATAATCAGACGCAAGGCCAAGTATTACTTATACTCGTCTCGTTACCATAATCGGTAAACGAGTATTTGTACCTGTAATCCGACGATGTCGTACTTACTCGTGCAAGTGTCTAGTGTAAACTTTTCCTTTTTTTTTCGTAGGACTGGCCCCATATTTCAAATAGCTTACGGCCTGAAAATCCGCTCCTGGAAATAACCCATTTTCGTGAAATAAAGGAATTTTAAATTTTTACATTTAAAATTAAATATCTCCCAAACTATAACAATTAGACGAGCATATGTTGATAACAAAATAAATCTTAGCTGTTGCTTAATAAAAATGAGAAATAATATACAGGTTGTACTCTTTGAATGTTTTGAGAAAAATGTAATTTGGCATTTGGTAATGAACCTGTATAACAGCAAGTAATATTTTAATAAAATTCCAGCATTGTCTACAAAAAGAATATTCTGAAGTATACTTCACTAGAAATAGAATCATTTAAGTGCTTTTTTCCTTTCAAACAAGGTTCCAAATTAGGCTCAATATTCAGGTTCTTTTCTAATAGTCGCAGACCCATATTGTTTGATATCATTCTAATCAGTATTTTATAGCCAATATAAATATGGTTAAAGATACAGGGTGTCCTCTTAAAAAAATCAACTTTAGTGCACCCCTCTGTTTAGCCTGTATGGTAAACAATAATTTTAAAATATGCCTTTCATGCTAGTGCACCCTTGTACCAGAAAGATTGTTATTATCCAAGAAATTGTAGGATATACAAGAAGATACCCTACGAATCACCCTGTGTATAAAATACATTATTACGCATTATTTTTGTCGCCAGATTTTTAAATTAATAAGTTATTGTCTTCTACGCAATTATCTATAGCAATAAATTATAAATTTTATTGCCTTTGAGTGGGTTACTACAATACTTAAGTAAAATTTCAAACAAATCAATTTCAGCTTTGTGGACATCATGACCATGACTAAATTTATACTTTGGTTCGGTATATTTTCTTTCAATCTAATCCAATTTATACTATCTTATCCTTTTCCTACGGTTCCAGTGGCAAAAGGTAAGTTATTTTGATCGTTTTTAACTCTTTAATACATTATTTCTAATAGCTGCAGGTGAGGAAGTTATAACATGTAGTTCTCTCTCCCTAAAAGACTCATCTTGCCCTAAATATTATGGATGTATCGACGGAGTGTGTAGGCAGCTACAAAGCTAAAATGCAGCATCTCCACTATTTAAAACTGTACACTGGCTAAAATAACCTCGATAAATATGTTTATGTGAATACAATAAACTTGCATTAAAGAACACGATATCTTTTTTTAGTCGACAATTTTTTTTGGGATAACTGTTTTTTAATCGTAAAAAATTATTGGCAAATACTAAAGTTAGGCCCGTTTTTTATTTTTAGTCGTCAAAAATTATTTTGGGGCATTTTTTTTATTGTTATCGGCACACACCTTCATCTCCCTCCCTTTGATCAGTATCCCGTTTTGCTGTTAGAAATTTAAGAATCCTAATTCTTATGATATTTATTACTTGTACAATATTTCTAGTGCAATTTTTTGAAAGGATAAGGCTAAGGGGGGGGGAGGGCATTTATTTGTTCTTTTTATGTTCGAAAAAATAACAAATTGGGTTGTGAATAAAGTGAAGTGCAATTTAAAAAATATATTATAGTCACTACACAGGAAAGGTAAAATAGGCACAAATTTAATTATTTTTTTTGGAGTAGCAAACTGGTTTGCTGTGATTGGCTCGCCTAACTAATATGTATATCTTTCTGTTCGTTTTATAAATGTAATTTTTCTCGAAGTATCATTTTGTTCAAAAAATCTCAATAGGTCTATTTTCCTTACGCTAAAAATTTCTCATCTTTATCCTGTTCTCAACGAGTAAGATGTCCCTAAAAGATGGCGACATCGAAATTTTAGTAAAATAGCTCTTATCACCCAAAAATCTTCTAGTTATTAAATTTCATTGAAGTTTGAGTTTGAATTTTTCCTGAAGTAGAAGAACATTCTAAAAATAGTGATCCTCTCTCTGGAAATCGACAGAACCGTTTCAGAGGGAAAATATTGTTGCTCAAGAAAGAAGATGATCCTAATAAGTAAAGATCCGAATTTTTACTAAAATTGCTTCGATATCTAGATTATTTTTCTGACCCAAAAATGTCTTAGTTACCAAGAGTCGTTTCGGATATAAAAATTCTTGATGAAGGGGTAAGATGCCCCTAAAAAAATGATGATCCTGAATTTATATAGATCGTTTTCTTGAACCAAAAAACCTTTAGTTACAAGAGTTTCATCGAAATCGATAGAAACTTTTCGGAGATAAAAGTTTGTTTCTCAATCAGGAAGATGTCCCTAATAATGGTGACCCCAAATTTTTACTAAAATTGTCAAATTGCATCTACCTAGATCATTTTCTTGACCCAAATATTCCCTAGTCACCAAGTTTCATCGAAACTGATAAGAGTCGTTGCGCAGATTAAAATTGTACCTGAAGGAAGAAAAGTTCCTAAAAAAATTGTCGTCTTAAATTTGTACAGATAATTTTTCCAATTCAAAAAAATTTTGGTTACCGATGCAAATAGAATGCAACCTAGACTTCATGCAGCCCCCTAAGAGTGTATAGTGGATCATAAGTAACTGAACTATCAACAGTTGAGCCACAAACACTTAGCAAAGCGGTTGCTCTCTAGGGAAGCCCCAGAAGACTATAATCTAAATGACCAATAGGCTTGAACATTTATCAGATTTAGAGTTTGGAAACCAACGACCGGTTTCGATCTTATTAGACCTCATCAGTTTGGTGTATCGAACTCAAATGCTGACAAATGTTCCGGGAAGTATCTATACAGGGTCCGCCATTAGTGCCTAAAGAGATATCAAAATGAAATTTTGTCCAGTGGTTTACATCTATAGGGAGCACATTTTAAAGTTTTTTTTTAATTTTATTGTACCAGTCATATACAGAGTGTTGATATAAACTTACTTTTTTTTAAATACAACACTCTGTATATTTTTAAATATTTAAATAGCCCTATAAAAATGCAGTATACTAACATAGGGTTTTTTAGTAATTATTGGATTTGCAAACTTCCATTACTCTGCATAACTAAGGAATATAAAACATGTTCATGGTTTATGGAAACCAAAAGACTATCAATGATTAATTTTGTTGCAAATTGGTTAATACTACATCACACTGAGTGTTTACAAATGATTGCATGATTTTTATTGGGATATTCAAATATGTAAAAGGGTATTCTATTTAAAAAAAGTAAGTTTATGTCAACTCTCTGTGTATGATTGGTACAATAAAATGAAAATAATTTTAAAATGTACTCGTAATATATGTACGTCACTGGGTAACATTTTATTTTGATATCTTCTCAGACTTAGGAGCTATTATCTGTTCACGCACTAATGGCTCACCCTGTATACTGTAGAATCAACAAATATCCTTCTTATGATTCCTAATTACCGCCACCGATTGGCCATAGAAGAATCTGTGGACAACTCCAACAAGTGTCGTATACAAATAGACCTAGACTACAGTATGCAGCCCAGCTATTTTTGGAGTTGTCCCCAGTTTCTTTCATGAAGCAATAGAGGTGGTAGTACTTGGAAGTGTCATGGAGAATATCCGTTGAATCTATAGTACATGCTTGCCGCAGCATTTGTCAGCATTCGGGTTGGATATACCAAACTGACGAGATCTAATACGATCGAAACCAGTCTTTGGTTTCCAAACTTTGAATTTGATAAATGTTCAAACCTATTGGTCTGTGCATTAGGTCTTGGTTACCGACTTCGGTCGAAATCGATAGAATATACGTAGAATCGTTTCAGATATAAATAATATGTGTTCCTCAAGAAAAAATAAGTTCCTAAAAAATTACAAGATGGCGATACCCAAATTTTACTAAAATTGAACCCGTCTAGATCATTTTCTTGTTTCAAAAATCCTCCATTTGCCAAGTTTCGTTGCAATCGATAAAGCCCTTTCGGAAATAAAAATTGTTCCTGGAGGCCAATGATGTCCCTGACAAAATGCAATCTCTAATTTATATAGTTATTGTTTTCTTATCCAAAAAACCCTTATTTACCGAATTTTATCGAAATCGATACAACCGTTTTTGAGATTAAAATTTCTTCCTCAAGGAGCAAGATGTCCCTAAAAATGGTGATATTAAATTTTTACTAAAATGACATCTATCTATATTATTTTTTTGTACCAAAAAAACCTTAGTTACCAAGTTTCATCGAAATCGATAGAGCCGTGTAGGAGATAAAAAATTTGTTCCTGAAGAATTAAAATGTTCTCAAGAACTGTTGATTCCGAATTTTTACCAAGACACTTATCTGGATCGTCTTTTCAGCTCAAAAAATCCTTAGTTAACAATTTTATCAAAACCGTGAGAGTCGTTTTACCGAAAAATGAATATAGTATATACATATAAACAAATTTAACTTATTTAATGGTATAAGATATATTGAGCATCTGTAGTTTTCATAAATTTTTGAATCAGCAATGGATGGGTTAATGAACTTATCCTATTATTAATTGAAACATTAGCATCACAGAAACAGATAGGAAACTCCTAAATAACACAAACCATATTAAAATGAAACAATGTATAAGATTCAGTACATAAAATGTAAAAACAATGCTAGAAACCTCACGACTGGCACAAATCATCCCAAAAAGGGCATTAGATGGACAGCTACACCAGCCCATGAAAAAGAATTACAAATGAACAATCAAAGAAAAAGGGGAAAACCTGGACTGAAATAAATAGATCGGCAAAGAACAAAGTCGATTGGTGGAATTTTGTGGACGCCTTATGCTTCGAAAAGAAGTAAAAGGACCTGTCAGAGACGCTCATTAAAGCAGAGATTTAACTAGCGAAGTAAAAACACAAAGTTTCGTTAGTATACATATATTGGGTATTTAAATGAAAAAGTTGCCACGTGGCTGTGAACATTTCTTGTTTTCTTAAAAATAATGTATTAGAACAAATTCAGCCAGCTAGATTATGTTACTTGAATTCTAAATTTCTTGGTGGAAACAAAAAATTTCGGCTAAAAAATTGGGGATTGAAACAACAACAGATATTAAAAATTCAACGATGTTTCGATAAATATTTGCTATGACTGGACCTGGTTTCGCTTTTCAGCATCATCGGCGGTTATACCAGCAATTTGTATAGCCGTTGTTATGTTAACAAGCTTCTTCTATCACACACTCCTACGAATATTTCATGTAATCCGAATGTTCATCCAGAGCTTCAATTAGAGGTGTGTTCAGAGGATTAAGCTGCTCGTTCATGTGCTACCCACGTAGGTCAAACATAACGTAAATTTTACATTATGTACAGCAAACATCTTGCTGCCTTCAGAAATAAACATCCAGAAAGATAAAATTTTGCAAAGCATCTATTAGAAACAACATAAACTGACATGCATGAACACAGTAGAAATATTACATATTTGCAATAATACCAAAAGACTTTATTTCTTGGAAGCCATAGAAGTTCACAAAGATTTACAATCTAGTCAATTTACATATACGAACGAGTAGCTTTATCTTCAAAATACATCTCTAATTGAAGGTTTGGACGAGACTTCGATTAGATGGAATATTAATAGGATTTGTGATCCATGAGTTTGTTAATATAACAACGGCTAAACAAATTGCTAGTATAACCGTCTATGATGCTGAAAAGCGAAACCAGGTCATAGCAAATATTTATCGAAATATCGTGATAATAAATAATATTTTCACTAAAGATTTCCAACAAAAAATGATGAAAGTTAAAAAAAAAGGGTTTGACTTCGAGTTATTACTTGGAATATATGATCTAAATCTTAAAATCGTAATAAAACATTTGACATCAAAATTATATTTTTAAGAAATAGTTTGGATTTTGATTTTTAAGTCCAAATATTAAAAAAATAAATGAATAAAACTTGTAACTTTGAACTCGAAATTTCGAAAAAAGTAAACATTTTAAAAAATTACAGGATTTAGCGACATCTCAAGTTTAAACTGAAAATTAAGAGAACCTAAAGTAACAAATATAAAAAAAAATACAAAAGAACATTAACATTTCTCGAAATTCCATGTTTAAAGCTAACATTTTTAGATAAATAGTATTTTTGTGTTTAAATCTAAAATTATCTAAAAGATTAAAAATTAAAGCTGAAACACAATTATTATTATCTTTTAAATTTTTGATTCAGCTCAATAAATGTTAGGCGGGATAAAGGACAAATAATAATAAAATCTAGACGTTCAGTAGACTGAACGGTGGAGTTAAGAAACCTGGATGTATTTCAAATGTTAAAACATTTTTCGAAATTTGGGAAGTTACAAATAAATGCACTATGATTATTGTGACCTTCTTGGTGGTCTAACAAAAACGAAACAATATTTTAGTAACTTGAATAATGATAATTTAATTTTCTGTTAAAATTAAATACTATTTTTCAAAAATTCTTAAATTATCCATCCAGGATGTTTAGACTTCCACAAAAAACAAAATTAAATATTCCTTTCAAAATATTTATTCATTCAGGAAATTTAAAGGTTGAATACCTGAATATTTCAAAGGTTAAAATTTAAAATGTATTTCAAAATTATAAAATCTTTTCCAAAGCTAAAATTTAAAATCTAAGTAACAATCTAAGGGTGCGTATAGATTAGACACTCTATTCCGTACATTTCTTTCTGACATAATAATATATCAAGTAAACCATCCTGAGAGAATCTATCTGAGACTAATCACACAGCTGAGATAAATTACTCGACACAAATACAAACTTCAGCCAGTGACTGAGATATATCTTAAATGTTGTAGTGGTCTACTTTCTCTTGAGATATTTCATGCGATTAACTATTGTTTATCACGTATAATATTGCGATATTATTCCACATATATAATTTGCAAACTTAATTCGACAAAACCTAATCAACATTTGCAAATCACTGGTTGAATATCCACAATTACCAATTAGATCACATTTTCATTATTTAAAGCAGCAAAGATATTTTATGTCGACACTTTATCTCAGTTAGAAGTGTCAGCAATTTTATTCTGCTACATTTGCGAGCTAGTATAAGCGGGCAAGGAAATTAGTCTCAAATACCTAAGATTTCTATTATGAAATAAGTATCTAACCTAAACGCAGCCTAAGAGAACGACAGTTTTCTTTAAAACTTTCAATCTTTTTTTCCAATTTTCTGGGTTATATTTTTAGGTTTTACGTTGTTTTAACTACATTCACAAACTTAAGTTTTAATTTTTATTGAAATTTTATAGTTTATTTTTACAATTTCGATTTTACTTTTAATATTTACATGTATTTCTTGAAATTAAATTTGAAACAAAACTATAAATTTTGCTTAATTGTTTTTTTCCTACAAATTCTAATTTTTTTTCCCTCTCATACCAAAATTACCCTTTCCATTTCGACTTTGTTGCTAAAATTTCAAGACGCAAAGAAAGCAAATATTTCGAAATTATCGTTTTTTCTGAAAATTTCGAAACTTAACTTTAAGTAAAAAAATTACAATTTTCTGCTATCCCAATTTGAGAAACCAAAGTATTTTCTGCCTTAGCAATTTTTGGTGCGCCTTTGCCCCTGTGCTTGCATGACTTTCTTTACTCATTGTCAGCTATGCCTGCCAGGTGCGCAGATTTAAAAGAAATGACATATTTCACCTTTTTCTTAATAAAATCTAAATAAGCTAGTATTTGATTGTTTTTTTAAGGGTATGATGATAAGCATAAAATTCTGCACCACCTTGCCTCTTCAACCGATTTTCTATCTTCAATAATAATGAAGATACTCAAATTATCCTGTTCACTGGAAAACACTCAATAAATAATACTGTAATTATTTTTATTAACTGCAACAATTAAATTAGGTGAAATATTTATACTACATTATTGTTTAAGAACTTGATAAAGCGCATTTGTCTATCCTTGAAGATTTATTGAAGAGCTGAATGAACTTCTTTCGCTCTCGGCACGTTTTTCGTTCCTCTGCAACAAAATAAAATGTGTTAAAGATTCAAAGTAAATTCTCTGATAAAATTGGTAACAATATAATAATTGATATTTTCAATGCTCACTTGGTGGGATTTTTTAATTTCATTCAACCTTTAACTGTAAAATATATTAATAATAAAAATTGGGCCCCCTTGGAGGCTGTCAACAGAAGTGAAAACTAAAAACTAGAAAATGACAGTGTGTACGTGGTATAGTTCGAACCCACATTAGTAAACAAGTCAGAATATTGGAAATATTTCAAAATAAATATTGTCAAACTGACCTACTTTTTTATAATTGTGGTCTGGATACTTGTAGTCCTGTAGTACTTGTGTGAAGACGAATCTAATATTTTTTGATAACGAAATCACTTGTACACTGTTTTAATTGATTGCACGTAATGTTCAACATCTTATTAGTACTGTCATCTGTCATTTTTGGAATATTAGAGTACCACATTTTATATTGTATTTTCAATGCTCACAAATATTTGGTTTCAAAATAAAAAATAGTACATCTCGAAAAGCACTTCGCCTGCGGCGTTGAGGTCAAATTTTTTTCTCGTTTTACAAAAACATCGTATCTGCTCTTGTTGTAAGAAGTACTATGGTACTCACTGTTGTACTGTACAGTGATTCTACAATTAAACAATTAAAATAATAACCAAACTTAAACACAATTTAAACAATACGCAGTGGCGTAATCAGAGGGGGTAAGCGGGGGCGGCCCGCAGCGGGTGTCATCCACTTGGGGTGATGCCCGACTGTAATCGTCAGTAGTACCACCTATAAAAATTCGTAAAACTGTGGAACATTGCATAACCACCACTCATAAAATAATATATCTAATAATATGTAGGTGCCTCCTTGCCTAGTAACTTTATTTCGTTCAGGACCGCTTTAGGGATTTTTTTTTTGGTTTCACGGTGAGCTCAAATAGGTGATACGAGCATAATAAATTGGTAATTACAATTTTTTCAGTGTACACAATCGATCGATCGAGGATTCCCCCAAAATGTAGTTGTTTTTATCTTCCACTTTCACTGCATCACTGTGGCTAGTCAGGGAATTCCCGGAATGCTATGATAATGCAGCACTTATAAGTAGCATACACGGGGGAGTGCAATCTATTAAAAAATAAAAAAAACAATAAATCAACTTTTTTTGGTTATATAGATCATTCAAATAATTTAGTAGCCAACATTCGTTCGCACAAAGTGTGGCTTGCGTTACATTTTTTGGAGCAGTAGAAATAATATTAAACTTTTTTCTGCTTCCACAAGCCGCTGGAAAGTGCTCCTTAAACACAGCAAAACATCTGTTAAACGACTTTCGACAACGCCCTGGAGTGCTCATTACACTGCAGTAAAAGTATTGGCTGAAAATTTTGATGAAATTATTTCTTCGATTGAGGAACTATGTGATCAAGAAGCAAATTTAGACACCAGAGGAGCTGCACAAATCCTAATGATTGCTGTGTGCCATTTCGCATTTCTTTGCTATCTTTTCTTTTGGAATGTTGTGCTGAGGGAAGTGGACAATGCTCAGATTACATTACAAAGTAAAGGCTTAGGTGCTAATGAAATAGCCATAAAACGAGAAGCACTTCCTCTGTCCATAGAAGAGAAACGGATGCATCTTGCAGAAGAGGCAATGTACTTTGATGTACAAAAATAGGAAGAATACAACATTCCGATGGAACGACGAATTCGTCGCAAGATACGCATGCCTGGCGAGTCGGCATCGTCTGCCCATGCTGGACTTACACTTAGAGCGGAACTTCAAAAGTACATGTAAGAATGTCTTGACAGGTTCAATATTCAACACGAATAATGATTAAAGTCCATTCAAGATGTAGCTTCATTGTTTGAGGTTATGCAGTCAAAAACTTTGCTTTTGACAAACACTGAAGAGTTAAAATTTGCTATATTAAAATTTGCTGACCTTTACGATGAGGCATTAGAAACAGAACTGCTCTTAGAAATACCAAGCCTGAGAAAGCGGCTGCGGCTAATATTACTGTTTCTAATTGGGTGACTCCCCGCTCAGCAATAAGTTCTCTGAAAGAGCTCTTACAGCCAACATTTTTTAGAGTCTGACATCGAAAAATATTGTCAGAAAGTTAATATTATGTTACCATAAAAATTTCTCATGCTAAAGACATCTATCAAAATTATCTTATAGGTATCTGTTAGATGTCCGTAATCTGACGACTAAGAAAAGTTATCTGAATGTTAACATTTCCGTGGCTCTTGAAGTTATCGCTATGATGATATCTTTACGATATATTTCTGATTTAGGTGCTGTACGGGTCTGGAATATTTGAAATTCATTGTGCAATGTGATTTTAAAGAACCGCTTCCGAATCTAATAGTCGCACTAAAGTCATTGCGTATCAGTTGCTTCATTTGAGAGGAGTTTCAGAAAATTAAAATTAATCAAAAATCTTGCGCGCTACAATGAGTGAAGCTAGATTAAACAATCTTGGCATTTTAATGATAGAACATGAAGCAACACAAAATATAAATTTCGGTGATGTGATTTCGAAGTTTGCAGGTGTTACAGCTAGAAGGAAGAAATTTTAATTTTTTACCAACTAAATTTGTTTCACACATCGCTGATTAATAATAAAATAATGTATTAAAATAATTGGTAATATTTTAATAAAACATAATTTATTATTACTTTTCTTTTTGATCCTAGAACTTTTGATTGGGTTTTGGGGTGACACCTACAATATCCACCCCGGGTGCCACCTATGCTAGCTACGTCGCTGACAGTACCCAATAGCCAATTAACTCATAATAAGCATTTATTAATATTAAAGACTCAACTTAAAAGCGGACTTATCAAGGGCTAGGTAGCTTGGTTGGTTAGGGATACATATCACAGGCTTCACAAACTTGAGATTCACAAGTTCGAACCCCGTTCCCTACCGCGCATTTTTTAAGTTTTAAATTTTTAGGGTGCGTTTAGATTAGACAATTTATCCCGTACATTTTTCTCTGACATAATAATGTATCAAGTAAAAACCATCCTGAAAGAAGTTATTTGAGACTAATCTCACAGCTGAGATAAATTACTCGACAGAAATTGTCGACACAAATTTTAGCCAGTGTCTGACATATATCTCAGAAGTTGTAGTCATCTACTTTTTCTCGAGATATTTTATGCGATTAACTATTGTATGTCACTTATAATATTGAGAATTGAGGTCCTATTCCATATAACTAATTTGCAAATTTAATTAGACAAAACCTATTCAATATTTGCAAATCATTGGTTATAGAATTGAATCTCCAGAATAACCAATTAGACCTACACACATTTTGATTATTTGAAAGAGCAAAGACATTTTATGTCGACACTCTATCTCAGTTAGAAGTGTCAGCAATTTTATTTAGCTACATTTGTGTCATAGTGTAAACGGGCATGGAAATTTAGTCTCAGATACTTAAGATTTCTATCATGAAATAAGTCTCTAATCTAACCGCATCCTTAGGCACGTTTAGTGATTTTTGATAGGAAATAAATTTATCGTTTCGCATTACCATAACGCAAATTTCGTTACCAATATGCTCCATTGTTAACAATAGAGCATGTTAATAAGGCGTATTGGTGAGCCACGATAGTAACACGAAACCATAAGTTATATTCTATCCAAAATCGCTAAATGGGCATAAAGAATATAAATAAAATAAATAAAATTATTAAATATAATGTTTCCGACCAATAAGTGTCCACCATGAAGAATGAGATTAAAGAAGTTTTCACTTCAAAAATATAACCTGTCCAATAATATCTAATATTATTTAAGACTTCATGAAATTTTAATATTTTTGTTATATTTATTGCTAAAAAAGGCAGCGGACTTCAGAAATAAGCATTTAGAAACATCAAATTTTGCAAAGAATCTATTAGAAACACAACATAAATCTACATGAGTGAACACAGTAGAAACATTACATATTTGCAAAAATACCAAAAAACTTAATTTCTTAGAAACCATAGAAATTCACAAATATCTACAATCTAGACAATTTACACTTATAAACGAGCAGCTTGATCTTCTGCACACACCTCTAATCGAAGCTTTGGACGAGAATTCGAATTAGACGGAATATTCGTATTCTGTGATCCACGGAACTTGTTAGCATAACAGCGTCTAAACAAATTGCTGGTACAACCGCCAATGATGCTGCAAAGCGAAACCAGGTCCGGTCTTAACAAATATTTATAGAAATATGGTGGAATTTTGAATGTTGTTGTTTTAATTGCTAATAAAGTTTAATAGTTATAAATATTGAAGAATTACACAAAGTAAGGGTGAGAAATGTCAATTCTAAAAACAAAAATAAGAATTAGGAATATTTGAGTAAACTTACTTCTTTTGGGCAATTTCGAACAGGACACTTTCAAAATCTCCTCATTTTTCAAAATTAAAGGCTCCTCAGGGTAAAATTCACACAATGCTGGCAGTTTTATTTTGCACTGTACCACCTTCCAGGTCCTTTCGGCGTCCAGAATCACGCAGCGTTGATCTTTATGTTTATGTCTTGGTTGGTTAGGACCCCAGGCTCTGAATTTAGTGCACCTCAGTCGATACCCCATGGAATTTTCGAATTGCCCCTGTAGTCGCAAATCATCCAAACCCACGTAAGCAGCTTTGAACCAATCGTTGATGGTTGAGTTGATCAGGTTGGCCAAATGTAAAGTTCTGTATTCACCCATAATATCAGCTAGGTCTGCACCAATGGACTGGCATTGCTGGATTGATTCTGTGTAGTTGTATGCATCTGGGAGAACCGAAAACACTCCTATGGATTTTATGCATGTGGCATTTTCGGTGGCTGAAAATAAACTAGATTTTTATCGTATCAAAAAATTAGTTCAATGAGGAAGGGTTATGTAAAAGATCTTGCATACAAAACTTCGTCAAATAAAAGCATTAAGTTTCAACCATCATTGAATTTTTAGAAAAAAGTGACATTTGACTGAATTTTTTTTGCACTAAAGTCAATATTTTAATAAAAACGTTTAATTTGCAAGTTTTATTTGGCAAGATTTTTGGGATTTCGAATTTTATTTTGAAAGTCATGTTACCACACTTAATCGTTGAAATTTTGGGTCTTTAAATTATATTTTACATAAAAAACCTGGTCAAATTGTGCTGAAAAAACGTCTACCTTGTAAAAAGTTGAATAGTGCTGATTTTTTGAATAAGATAGAGGTAAAGAAACCAAATTTTTCATATTTGAAGCCTTTGTTTAATCCCAATCCTCAAAGAAAAATAAAGTTTCGTACTTTTTTTTTAGTTTTTAGCGAATAACTTTTTTTAGGTCATGTAATGTAACAATAGGCCTTATCAATGACAAAAAGCTCGAAATGATCTACAATTTGGTATATTGAGTACACTAGAAGCAAAACTCTGTATTTGCAAAATTTTCAAAAACTTAGTTTTAAATGTACATATGATAAGAATTCCCAATACTAACAATTTATATAAAAATTCAGAAGGAAGGAGCTATACTTGCTGAAAAAATAAATAATCTGTATTTCCATTGTTTACCCGCAAAGGTCTCTATTTGCAATATTTTTTTATATTTAAAAAAAAATCAACAAATTTAGAAGAAGAAAGAAGTGTTGTTTTAATTACACTAACATATATACATATACCTGTCACGTAAAAACATGGTTACTTAAACCTTTCAAGTAACCATGTATCATATACATTGAATCAGGAGATACCAGTTTTTTGATGATAACTCACAATTACTTAGAAGGCAAATACAGAGTTTTGCTTTTAGTGGACTCATATCACACGAGCGAAAAGTTTGTAGTCCGAGCCGTAGGCGATGGTTAAGGTTTCGCGAATGTGGAATATGCCATTCTAAACTTGTTGTAGACTATATTTTTTCTAAGAAGATGATAGAAACACCCCTAAATGTTCATAGAAATCCTTAAAATTTATTACAATTTTAAAACGCGAGGCTTTAAATAAATACCTAATTGTTAGATTCAACATGTTATATAAGGCTCACAAAAGTAAATTTGGCAGATGCTAGGAAATATAAAATCTGAAATAACCGAAACCCTAAAATTAAATGAAATTAAAAACACACAATGGAAGAATATTTGAAGGACTTGTATGAAGAAGATTATAATGCCCCTCCTCATTAAATAAAGAAACTGAATGCAAACAAACAACTACAAATTACGAAAGATGATGCAAAGAAAAGTATAGACACCCTAAAAACAGAAAAGCACTTGGAACCGACGGAATTAGCAATGAATTTTTAAAATATAGTGGTGAAGGATTAATAAACGAGTTGACCTTATTATTTGACATTATACTGGACACAGGGAAAATACCATCTAACTGGAAGTGTAGCATAACCATCTCAAGATTCAAAAAAGGTAGGAAGAACAATCCCGAAAATTATAGAGGAATAGCCCTGTTATGTTCAACGCAGAAACTATTTAAAAAAATAATAGTGAACAATCATACCTAAACATAAATGAAGAACAAGAGATAGACAAAAATAGAACGCATTCGATAGGATAAAACTAAAAGAAGTGATCACAATACTCCAAGAAAACGACATCCCACCAGAGTTGATCCTAATAATCAAGGCCCTACATACAAACACGACAACCAGAGTGCAACCATCAAGAGATGATACCAAGGAAGTACAAACAAAGAGTGGAATCCGACAAGGGGACTCACTTAGCCCAATGATCTTTAATTTGATAATGAATAAACTAATTAATAATGTTTAAACTAGGGAGGGGTATAAAATGGTTAAGAAGAATTTAAAGATTTTATGTTAGGCAGACGACGTGGTATTAATCGCAGATACCAAAGATAACTTACAAAGGCTTTAACACCGATTCAACGCAACTGAAAAGACCTACAATATGTCAATTTCCACTAGAAAAAACTAAGTTATTAGTAGTGTCAAAAGATCCAATATGATGCAAACTGGTAGTAGATGAAAAAATAATAGAACAAATAATGAGTATACCATGTCTGGGTGTAGAAATATCAAGCACAAGGGACCACTATAAAGAAGTAAGACACCAAGCTTTGAAAGGAACACGAACATCTGCATGGCCGAGGGATGTAACATGGAAGAACAAATGTCTCAAAATGGAAAGGAAAGTGATAGTCAAACCAACAATGACTTATGTAGCAGAGGCACGAGCTGATACAAACAGTATTCTGAACGGGTGCTGGAATGACATTTGTTCCATCACAACTTTTAGTGATAGAATGTGCAGTTTCTAGAATTGTGTTAGAAAAAGTTTATTTTTTCAAGTCGTAAACTTCAAGAAAGTCACAACTTTAAATAAAAATCCAAGTCACACTTTTCAGAAAGGTTGCTATTTTCAAAAAGTCAAAATTTTGAGAAAATGCCAACATTTGAACAAAAAGTCCAGTTAAAAATTTAAACCCTTCTAGAGAGTCAATATTCTATAAAGTCGAAAAAGGAATTAAAATATTTTTATAAAATAGAATTTAAAAGCAGTCATATTTGCAAAATATTTGAAAATTCAAATCAGAATTTTAAAAAAGCTCAAAATGTTCAAAAATAAGAACAAGCATTTGGAAAAATAAAAACTTTGCGAAAAATTGAAAACTTCGAAACTTCGACTAAAATAAATAATCAAAAACATATGATATATTGAAAAGAAAATTTCCAAAAAAGTTTAAATTTTCAAAAAATGAACAATTTTAACAAAGACTAAAATAAAAGAAGAAGTTTTCAAAAAGGTAAAAATATATTTAAGCCATAATTTTAAGAAGTTGGAATTTTCAGAAATCAAGTTTTGGAAAAAATTAAGTCTAAATTTCGTGAGCAAGTGAACGAGTTGAACAAAAAAAGGTTTGTATTATAAAAAAAGTGAATATTCCAAAATGTTGGAATTTTGAAAATAAGTCAGAATTATCAATAAAAATCCAATACTTCAAAAAAAGTCGGAATTTTCAAAAAGCTGATCCAAGAATCCTTTCTCTTTTACGTAGACGTAGGAGCGAGTATCAGTTTTTTTATAAATGTGCAATATTTCCTAATATAATTTTGGCATTAACGTTATTTGTCTAAAAATTGGGAGATTTGGAATAAAATTCCAGCTTCAAGGTCAAAATTTCGCAAAAAAACTAAAAATGAAAAAAAATATCTTTATCTGTTAGCCCTACAAAATAAGCAAAATTTTGTTAAAACTTCATAATTTACGAAGGGTTGAATATTGAAAAAGTTTAGAAAATCTTGGTTAGATAATAAAACAATAAGCATTATGTGAACTGCTGACGGAACTACCTTTTTAAATTAAGTCTTTTCCTGAAATTTCAACTTTTTTAAAAGTTTCAACTTTCAAAACTTCGTTTCTTTTCAAATTTTCGACTTTTCCGAAAATTTCAACTATTTTCAAAATTTAGCCCACTTCACTTTTTAATTTAGAATTTCTGAAACTTCAACTTTCCTGGAAAAATCAGAATGTCGAGTTTTCTGATACATTTTTCTATTATAATTCCAATTTTATTTCTAAATTTCGAATATTTATCAATTATCAACTATCCAAAATTTTATCCTTTTCCAAAGTTTTTGAAAATTTGGACTTTTTAAAAATTTCGGCTCTTTAAACAATTCTAAATTTTTTTAAAAACAAATTTTTTAAAATGTTCATTTTTTGAAAAATTATATTTTTCAAAATTTAAACTTGTCAAAATTTCGACTTTTTAAACCTCTGCCTTTAAAAAAAAATTATTTTATTTTTCAATTTTGGATTTTAAAAATGTATATTTTAATTTCAAAAATTTTGACACTTTTGAAAACATTGATTTTTGAAAATTCCAAAGTTTTTTTTTAAATTTTTACCCCTAAAATTCTTACATTTTAAAATTTAACCTCTTTTTAAATTTCGACTTTTTCAAAAATTTCTACCTTTTTTGAAAACGTATTTTTTAAATTTCTTTGAAATTTCGTCCTTATTCGATTCGAGTTGTTTTGACATTTTGAACTATTATGCAAAATTTTTAATTTTTTTAATACTTTCGCTGCTTTTAAAATTTTAGATTTTTTTAAAATTTCAACTTAAAGTATCAATTTCTTACAGCATTAAAAAAAAACTTTTGGGTTGTTGGAAAATTTCGATATTTTTTCAAAATTCCAATCTTTTTGAAAATATTGAACCAAAAATGTTGACTCTTTAAAAAAAGACATTTATCTCTTTTTTTATTTTTTACCAAGTAGATTTTTTCTGTTTCTCAACATTTCCACTTTTCTAGTTTGGAAGTTGAGAATTCTTTGATAATTTTTATTTTTCTTCAATATTTGGGCTCTTAAAAAATTTCGGGCTTTTTTTTGAAAATTTACCTAAAAATACTTCACTTTTTCAAATCTTCACAATTTTTCAAAATTTTTATTACCTATTTTTTAAATTCCGATTATTTTTCAAAATTTCAACTTTTCTAAAATTTTTTTATTTTATCAAAATCTTTGAATTGTTTGAAAAGGTCGACTTTTAACATTATATCTGTTCAAAATGTTGACATTATTTTCATTTGTCAAAAGTTTTAATTTTTTTAATACTAATTTTCTATCAAAATTTCGAAATTTCATTTTTTAAAATTCTGACTTTTGAAAATTTCCACTTTCAATAAAATTTCGCCTATCTCAAAAATATCGATTTCTTTATTAAATTGAGTCTTGGTCAAATTTTGAATTATTTTGTAAAATTATCGGTGGACTTTAAACTTTTTGATTTATTTCGAAAATTTGAACTTTTTAATAATGTCGATTTTTTCAACATTTTGTTTTTTTTAAACTCGTAGCTTTTTTAAAAATTTGGATATTTTTTTAATTGAATTACTTTTTAAGATGCCTGACTTTTTAACGTTTATCTCAAAGTTTTAACTAAGGAATATTTTGAAATTTTGGACTTTTTTCGGAATTTGGGCTTTTGAAACGTTTAGCTATTTAGAAGATTTTACTGAAAATTCATCATTTTTTTTAATCTAGACATTTTCAAATATTGTTTTAATTTTAAACTATTTTTTAAAATTTAAACTTTTATCTTCGAAAATTGGCCATTTTTCAAAATGTTGGTGTTTTTTTAAATCCTTAAGTTTTTTGAAAGATTTAACTTTCTATGCAAGCTTCTACATTTAAAAAATTTTGACTTTTTTGAAAATTTTGACTGGAGAATTTTCATTATTTTGAAATTTTGAATCTTTATGAAAATTTTGCCCCTTCTTTAAAATTTATACTTTTTTAAAGATTTGAAATGTGTTTGAAATATATATTTAAAATTTGAGTATTTCAATTAATTCTTAAAAAATCGACTTTTTTTGAAGGTGTTGAATATTTTTAAATGAATACTTTATTAAATTTTTACTTTTTTGAAAGTTCTTTTTAAATTTGGTTTTTTAAAATCAAATTTTCTTTAGAAACTTTCGACATTTTTTAGTAATATACTCAAGTGCCTATTTAAGAAAATTTAAAAAATAATGCGAGATGTTCAAAAAATAAAAAAATTTTGAAAAAGTCAAAATTTTGTAGCGAAAATATTTAAAAAAGTTAAAGTGTTGAATGAATCCAAAATTTTGGAAAATACAAGGAATTTTAAAAAAGATAAGATATTTTCATAAAAAATTAAAATTTTCAAAAAATCAAAATGTTCATAAATATTATGGTTTTAGAAAAAAGTCGTATTTAATTTTTAAAAAAGTCAAAATATTAAAACAATTAAAAAGGTCCAAATAGTAAAATTTTGAAAAAAAAAATTAAAATTTCCCTAAAAATTCGGTCTTAAAAAAGCACGCAATTTAAAAAATCTAAATTCTTTAAAAACAAAAAAAAAGAAAAATTTTCACCATTTTCAAAAGAAGATTAATTAAGATTAATTTTCAAAAAATATCATTTTTAAAAAAGACAAAAGAAAAAAAATTTGAAAAAAGATACAAGTTTTAAAGAAAAATTTGGCAAATGTCTAAATTTTTAAAAAAGTTAATTTTTAAAAGAAAATCAGTCAAAATTTAAAAAAAAATTCATATTAATTTAAAAAATCAAAATATTGAAAAAAGGTCAAAAACTCAAAAAAGCTATTTTTGAAATAAATCAAAATGTTTAACAAAATTTAAATAATAAATAAATGGCGGAATTTTCATAAATATTTGAAATTAAAAAATGTTTCAAAAAATAGTATTCTGAAAAAAGTTTCAAATCTTCGATGTCAAATTTTGGAAAAATAGATATATTTGAAAAAAATAGATAATGTTAAGAGGTATTTGAGAAAAAAATCGACACTTTTTTAAGACCTAATCAAAAAAATGGAATTTTGAAAAATCGAGAATTTTAAAGAAATTTTAAGCTTTGAAAAAGAAATGTCAAAATTGCCAGTAAAGTTAAGATTCTGAAAAAACTCCGAATTTTTCAAAAAAATTGAAATTTCTGAAATTTTAAAATTTTTAAAAAAGATCGAAACTTTCGAAAAGATTTAACCTCTCAAAAATTAAAGTCGACATTTAAAAAAATTAATTATTTTAAAAAACATCGAAAAAAGTGCAAATTCTAAAAAGAGACCTATTTCTGGAATAAAATCGTAAAATAAATTTAAACTCTTAAAAAAACTCAACATTTTAAAAAAATCTAAAGCCTAAAAACCGAGGTTTTTATAATTTTATAATTAGTTTCAATTTTCGAAGTTTAATAAAAAAAACGAAAATTTAAACAGAAGCAAAAGTTTTTTTTATTAAATGTCGAATTTTGGAAAAGTCATTTTTAAAAAGTCGAAAATTTGAAAACAGTAAACATTTGTTTTAAAAGGTAGGAATTGTAAAAAAAGCGAAATTATGAGAGGCGCGCTTTTTGGTTGAGAAGTCCTGCTGTTTGGCGTTGGATTTATATGATACTTCGAATATACAATGAATTTACCGATGTATCGAAACATATTGATATATCTTTTGCAATACATCAATTGAATACAGTATCGATGTTTTAAAAATTTTGTGCACCCCTACTTCAAAGCAGATAAATTGCATTTAATGATTTTCCTAATATTAAAATATGGTATTGTGCCCTTTCTACTGTTTTTGCTTGTTATTTGTAAAAAAGTAAATTGGTACAACTTTTTATGTGGTTTTACTTTACATAAGTAATTAAATCAAATAAATGATATATGGTGGTAATAATGATCTAGGGAAGTATTTATTGCAATATTAATAAGTATTGAATTACTATAAAAATGTTCAATCATTAATTGTGAAATATTTTCCACTCAGAATATTATTTACGTTTTGTTGGGACTATCCCGCAATAACCTCCTTAAACCCAATTAAAATTCATATTCTCGTTGCCGAACGAAATTTTCCCAAAAAATTACAACCTATCTTTGTTTAAGAAGACGCCATCTATCTTTGTTTCCGCATCTTATTTGCGGTGCTTTGAGGGCATAATAGCGTTATCCTTTGAGAGAGGATTGAACATAAAAAAATGCATTTAAAATCAATCACTGAAACTAAAACTACATTAATAAATATTTTTTTGTTCATCTTCGGGTCAAAAGCGATACCAGTTATACTTACTGTTGAAGTTACCGTATGCGCTGTAATAGTCGAATCCAAGGTCCATTACCAACGTGGAACTGTTCCCCATTTCTGGACAAGATAAAATTTCGCAATTTCTGTAAGCATTTGAGATATTCGCCGCTTCCGGGGGACTGAAATTAAAAGCCAATCCTTTCTTTTCTCTGGCGAACTTGGCGCAAGAATGGACGGTGTCTACAGTGTGGACGCCGATGGGATTCATCGAAGACTTGTGACAGCCCTTTATTTTGAAATATCTCGGAAAGTACTGGCTACGTTCGAAACACAAATCGGCACTAATTTCACATAGAAGGCAACAGCAGCAGAACAATACATTTGAGAGCATTTTACAAATATGTATGTCGACGTTCCACATGTCTAATTAAATTGGATAACAATAAAACTAATTTTTTAAAGCAGCTATTGATAGTGGGTGATTTAATTTGGTTGTCCTTCCACCTCTGTCGTTGTTCTCCAAGTGAGACGGGCCTGAATAGCAGATTCTGCTTGTTTGTAAACCGTTTGTAGCGGCAAGTTGGTGTATATCTAAAATAGGTTTGATTCTATTAGAGATCAAGGATGTTGAAAAAATAACGATAGTGTTAGCATCGATAATTGCCCATCGATGATCAAAACGAACTCGAAATAGATAGATTTTCTTCGTATGATGCAACTTTTCAAAATGCCACTCCACAAAAGTTTTTTTTAAACCAACAAACAAAACAACCTTCGATTATATTTAAAAAACAAATAAAAATAAAATTAAATTAATTGCAAGCTTAAAGCACCACACATGTATGTAGTAATTATTTTAAAATTTTAATTAAAATATTCGATGTTTGTAGTGTCATAAATACAAAATATCGAAGTCTATGTTGAAATTATGACCTTTTCGGGCCAATTAAAATTTGACCTCAAATTCTTGCTATAAGATTGAAATTTAGACTTTCTCTCAAAATTCGAAACTGTTTTTAAATTTATTATTTTTTCTCAAACCATTTTTAAATGTTGAAAATAATAAATTTTGAAAACGCAAAAGATGAATTTTTACAAAAAAAATACGAAATATTTTTAGATTTATTTCTGTTTATCATTCTTAAAAATTTAAGAGTTTTTTAATCAATATTTCAACTTTTTCTCGAAATTAAAATTTTCCACTTTTGGTTTTTACATGTTTATCTAAGATTTTGATTTTGATATACTTTTCTCCTCGAAATTTTGAAAACAATTTTTGTTACGGAATTTATATTTCAATTTTAAAGTTAGCCCCAACTAGGTTTTTTTATTTATGTAATATAATGCAAATTAGTGGTTTTTTTTTTTTGAAAATATCGACTTTTTTTTTAACGGATTCCGACTTTTCAATTTCGATTAGCATTTTTTTTTCATTTGGATTTTAATCTTAAAATTTGACTTTTTCTGTAAATATTTCTTCAAAATAAAAAATTCGCAATTGGTATTTTTATGTTTATCTAAAATTTTGACTTTAATATGAACATACAGACTTTTTCTTGAACTTTCCGAAAGAGTCTTTTATTTTTTCCTATTTAAATTTAGATTTTTTTTTTGGTTTTTGGTTTAAATTTTCAAGGTTTCTTTTCTTTAGACTTTAAACTTGAATTTTTGACTTTTTAAATGTTGATCATGTCCTCGAAATTTATCTGATCCCGATTGGTCAATTTAAAAATTTTTAAAGATATTTTTGAATTTTCGGTTTTTTTGTTGTTTTTTCTTTTTTATGAATATCAATTTTATTTTCAAAATTTTGCTTTTTTCTAATAATTTTGCATTTAACTTTTTTATTTTTGTGAAAAGACCTCTTTTCTTTTTCTTTTTCTCTTTGCGAAATTGCGAAATTTTTCCTATGTCGACCTTCTTTTCTGATTTTGAGAAGTTTTTTTTTTTGAACATTTTCGATTTTGTATCCAGTATGGACCATAAGTAATGATACATAGAGCAATAGTAGATTTTTCGAATAAAAATAACGTGATTTAGCCACATTTATATTATACCAAAAGTTGATATTAACAGAGATACAGGGTGTCAAAGTTGAAAAAAAAAATTGTGATTTTTTCGCATAACTGATGAACACATTTTACTATAGACAAGAAATTTGGCATAAAGGGGTTTCTTTAGTCAAGAAATTCTAATTTGCTAACAGATTGTCAGTAACTCATAGGGGGCGCCACCTGCGCTACCTTATATTATTCTAAAGCATCATAATTTATCTGTGCCTTTATGTACACTTATTTTAAATAGATTTTTTTATTTACCTGCATTTTTTTACGTCAAAAAAGTATACTTTCTAAATGTTGATACAAGCAACCGTTTTCAAGATATTTGCCTTAAAAGTTTGCTGTACGTTTATTCGAAGTTATGTAAATGTGAAATTTTTGCAGTAGGTTTTAAAATAAAAGTAATAAAACTGACTCTAAAATAGTTTATATCAAATTTTACTCTACTGACATTATTATTACACATATTTTTTAAATTTCTATAGCAAATTTAGATAAAATACCAAAACAAAATTTATTTTCAAAAATAAATATGTGGGAAATGACTTTTTTCATGTACCAAGATTGAAAAAATTAAAAATCTGGCTGTCTTTTATTGAAATTCATCTCCATATATCTGCTTTGACCACCCAGATTATTAAAATTTTTTTGTGCGGACTTAGAGATCATATCTCACATGTCTATGTTAGAAAATAAATTACGTCTTAATTTTTTGGATTTTATTTATAGAAATTTTCAAAATTTAGGTAATAATATTATCAGTAAATAAATATTTGACATAAATTAGTTTTAAACCTGTCTTATGATTAACTTTTTTTTAAGCGTACTTCGATAATTTAATATCTTAGTAATTTAAAAGCAAGGCACGTCAAGCTTTAAAGGCAAATATCTTGGAAACGGTTGCTCGTATCAACTTTTAGAAAGTACACCTTTTTTAGATAGAAAATATGAAGAAATAAAATGACCCATTTGAAATTAATATATGTGGGTGCACAAAAAAGTTATGATGATTTAGAATTATGCAGGATAGCGCAGGTAGTGCCCCCTATCAGCTATTGGTAATATGTTAGCTAATTAAAGTTTGTCGACTTAAGAAACCTCCTTGTTCCAAATTTCGTGCCTATATTACAATTCATTCCATAATTATACAAAAAATAGAATTTTTTTTCTCAACTTTGACACCCTGTATCTCTGTTAATATCAACTTTTGGTATAAGGTAAATGTAGCTAAATCACATTATTTTTATTCGAAACATCCACCATTGCTCCGTGTACCATTACTTATGGTCCACCCTGTATACTAATTTCCATTTTATCTAAATCTTGAATTATTTTGGCAAAATCGCAACTTTGTCCATAAAAACTTGGGAAATTTTTCGGAAAACCTTAAATTTTAATTTGTAATTTCGAAATTTTTTTTATTCATTTTGGCATCTTATTTAATTTTTGGCTTAAATTTTTAAAAAAAGTTTATAAAGGAAAGTGCCTAATTAATAAAAAACATTAAAATTTCAACGGGAACCACACTCAACTTAATGAAGAGTCGCATGCAGCACTCAGAGCCGCACTTGCTAACCTCTGACATAGACCAATATAGAAAAGAGATGTATTAAGATTTTTAATTATTGAATGGCTTAAATGTTTTTTCGATTTAGCTGCTTATGCCCTCCCCTTACGGTATCACCTGATGTGATTGCCTCTTTGCATCATAGCATGGCACGGCTCTGACTCAAAAGATATTTTTTTTTCAATGACAGTCAAAGGGCTTAGAACATAACAAACCCAAATTGAATCATTTTATTGGAACTGTATTTATCAATTCGACTTTTTCTTAAAAGTTTGAGTTGCTTTTATCGAAATTTGGACTCGTAATCAGACTTTTAGAAACAAATTCAAACGATTTTAATTAGAATATTTCACTTTTAAGAAATATTTATGATTTAAGATATATATTTCAAATTTTAAGAAAATATAGAAATACGAAAAAACTTATTGTTTGTGAAAGATTTCTTAATAATTAAATTTGTTTTTTACACTTTTTTGTATTATATTTGAAACTTTCCGCTAAATATTGATTTCATCCGGAAATTTTGAATTTTTTTTCTTAACATTTTTTTCTTGAATTTTTAAATAAAATTTAAACTTTTGTAAAAAATTGATTTATTTTTTTAAGAAAATCAAATATACCCTATTAATGTTAATATTATTTAAAAAATCTATTTTCCTCCTGAAATTGAGACACTTTCTTAATATTTCAACTTTAACAACAAATTTTATTTTGATACTCATACGTAATTCAGGAACAAAATCCGAAAAACTTCAATTTGGAGATTGAAAATTTGGATAACAGATTAAAAAGAATTAATAAAAGTTTAGCAATATTTGTATGTGCAAGTTTTATGTATTTTATTAGATAAAATATGTGTATGGCAAACTAAATTAAAAAAAACCTGTACAGTGTTGCCCTACTGTCGTCTGGTCAAATTTAGCAGTATTTTTTGCAAACTTTGATTTAATTTTCTCAAGTTCTACCCCATTATGAAGAAAATGCAACAAACATTTTTAATTTTTTGAAAAAGCTACTCTTTTTAAGTGTTACCTTCGAAATATACCTGCTGGAGATTTTTAGGCAAAAAAATAAAAATGGAGAATTTTAAGATGTAATAGGAATTACTTAAGAAACCGGTCCTTCTAAAAGATGTTTAAATTATGAATGTTATTACTTTTTTTTCAAAATATTCACTGAACTTCAAATTTTTCCTTTGCCTATAATATGTCTAATTTACTAACGAAATATAGATTGTATCAGAAATTACGAGTTTTTACCAATTTTTTTATTTCGACCACATTTTCGAAGAATCTGGATTGGAGCCACAATATTTGTCTGCTTTAAATTCAGGTTCTGTCAGGAAGTCAAGAAACTAGTAGAACAAAAATGAAAAAGTTTTTGGTCTTACAAAAGCCAACCAACAGTAAACCAACATGAAGCATACGTACAAATAAGAATAACAGCAATTAAAAAGGAACACTGAGATTAATTTACCAGCGACATGGAACACTACATATATAAGGCACCTAGAAAAGTATGGAAAATGCTAAAAAATAGAAAAAAACCAGCAAATGAATAGGTACCGGGTGCCAACTAAGAAAGGAAGCCGGCTATATCTCAGCAACGAATCACTTTACAGCTTTGGGAAAAAAAATTTAATAAGAAAAGAGGCCCTGAAAAATCACTGAAAAATATTTTTGAAGTTCTAAAATGACCGCTAGGTGACATAATACCTAGGACTGAATGGAAAATTAAGATTTTCTCGAAATTTTGCTTAATTAAGGCTTATTGAAAATACATGCATTGTATTAGAGTTATTAGACTTGTTTTTGTTGTACACTTTTTGTTCTATCGCTAATAATAAAGTGATGGGGAGACGTCGAAAAAAAATTTTTTTAATGCCATTTACTTCAGTTATTGTTAATGAAATTTAACAAATTTAGTCTCTATAGAAAAAGTGCTATTTAGTCATATGTTTTTGTTTTAAAATTATTGTCGCTGCTACAGCGCGTTTTATAAAATGGTAACAAATTTCGACGTTTTTCTAAAAAAATGAAATAGAATGATATGTCAATTTTGTTACTTTAAAATAGAGAATTGAAGCACTAGATATTCGTTAAAACCGCAACTTGATATCTTTTGTCTAACCGGAGATATTGGCAAATAAAATTTTAGTAACGTAAAAGCCTGATGATGTTGTTTTCCATTTAGAATCGGAATCAGGGGATGTTTAGAATTTGTGTTACATAATATGACAATAAGTACCTTTAATGATCTAATAGTAATAACAGTGAATTATGTAAAAACTTAACTGAAGAAACAAATTAATATTTAAAAATGTAAAAAAAAAGATAATGCATTGAATTCAAAATTTTAAATTAACATCGTCCATTGATTCGAGTCCAAGATGTCCAAACTGCAGACCATCATTTTCATGCAGTGAATCCTCTGACGAATGAACAACAATGCAATTTCAACTTCTGCGATTGACCATTCTGCCACTCTAAATGGTGTTTCTTATTCTTTCGATCATGTCGTTTCTTTTGTAGGCTTGTTGGCAAAACAAGGTCTTTTATTCACTTCAAGGCAAGTCGGATCTGGTGACCTGGATGGCCAAGAAAACTGACTTCCACTTCCTATCTCCTATCCACCTGTCGCGTGTGCCTGGCTTTGAACGGTGATTCAGCATATCCCAAAGTCATTAACTATTGTTCTAGTACCTAATTGTGGATTAAATTTCACATACTCGAAAACATTTATAAAATTTTGCTCGATGCGACCTCACGTTATCTTCTAAACACAGGGACATACACATTTCCTGTGGTGCGTATACAATGTATCAGTTGGAGGAAAACTCTTTCACTTTGATTACGTTTTTCGGGATACTGCACGCGTAGATTTGGTTAACATGACAAATGCTTCTTCATTTGTATAAATCTTTTTAATTTTATAAAGGAATGTAAAAGCGGAAATATCAATTCAGTTAGAGGGGCAGGTAGTAAGCACAATTGCAACCTTGAAGATTTGCATTTTTTTATTTCATTTTCGCAGTTAACTTTTTTCAAGGGCCACTTGACTAATTTTGTAGGCAAACTATGTGACAATTCATAAGTTAAACTTTGTTTGCTAATATCTTTGGTTAGACAAAAGATATCAAGTTGAGGTTTTCACTTGTATTTAGGGCTTTTAATTCTCTATTTTAAAATATTAAAATTGAAATATCATTCCTTTTAATTTTTTTAGAAAAACGGCAACGTTTGTTACCATTTTATATAACGCGCTGTAGCAGCGACAATAATTTTAAAATAAAAACATATAAAAGTGCTCTCGATGGACTAAATAACACTCTTTCTATAGAAAATAAATTTGTTAAATTTCATTAAAGCTAACTGAAGTAAATGGCATTTTTTTCGACGTCTCCCCACCACTTTATTTTTAAAGACAGAATAAAAAGTGGTAAAAAAACAAGTTAAAATTACTCTAGAATTTCAATGCATGTATTTTTAATTTACTTTAATTTAGCACAATTTTGAGAAAATACTCATTTTCTATTCAGTTCTACGTATTATTACGCCACCTCAAAAATATTTTCCAGCCATTTTTCAGGACCCCTTTTCTCATTAAATTTTTTTTCCCAAAGCTGTAAAGTGATTCGTTGCTGAGATATAGCAGGCCTCCTTTCTTTGTTGGCCACCCAATATAAATTAAGGGCGCATCCATGGGAAGAATACTATAGAAGACTATATAACGCCGAAGAAGCACCATATGTCTACTACGAAACAGCAGCAGGCGCAGTAATTACAGAAGACGAGGTAAAAGCCAAACTGAAAAGCTTGATAAACAGAAAAGCACTTGGAACAGATAATATATTAAATGAATTTCTGAAATACGGTGGACAAGAGTTTGATAGAAATTCAAAAATAGTGTTAAATAAAATTCTATGCTGATCAGAAATACCTACAGACTGGCATGAAAGCATCACAATCCACATTTTCAAGAAGGAGCAAACTACTCGCCCAGAGAATTGCAGAGGAATAACAATACTAAATACCACGAAGAAGTTATTTACTGGAATACTAAAAGACAAACTGGAAAAACAAATAGAGAACAGAGAAGAGCAACAAGGGTTTAGAAGAGGAAGGTCGACAATAGATGCCATATTTATTATTAAGCAGATAAAAAAGAAGTCAATAGAATTTAACACCCCAGCATACATCACCTAAGTAGACCTTGGAAAACATCATGAAAAGATTCGAAGAAAAGAAGACACGAGCCAATATCGTCAGTGTCATTCGCAATCTCAATGTTCACAACAAAACAAGATAAGAGCAGGAAAACAAATATCAGAAACAATTCCGATTCTCTGAGGAATTAGTCAAGGAGATATCCTCAGTCCATTTTTGTTTAATATCCTAATGGATAAAATAATTGAAGAAGAAACCCCCTTAAAACTGGGATACAGGATGAATTAAAAGAGAATCAGCATGATATGTTATGCAGATTTTGCAGCAATTGTAGTAGAAACAGAAGACAACCTACAGTGACAGTTTTTTAAATTCTATCAAATAAGCAAACAAATTAATATGGAAATATCTACTGATAAAACTAAAAGTATGACCATCGCAAAAGACCCCACCACAGATGTAAATTTGTCATTGAAAATCATCCCATAGAGCAAATTACCCAATTTAAGTATCCCGGTGTTAATCTCTGAAGTGGACATGACCCTGTAAACGACTTAGAAAGCCATATCGACAAAGCAGCTGCAATATCAAGCTGCCTATGAGAGACCATTTAGAACAATCAATATATGCGCCCAGACAGTAAGATCAAACTATACAAAACATGTATAAGACCAATCATGACATACGGAATAGAGGCACGAGAAAAAACTAACAAGACCAAGAGTATGAGAGTAGCGGAGATAAAAACTTTAAGAACAATAGCTGGAAAGACCAGAAGAGACAGAGTAAGAAACACACAGATTAGAGGGCAGTATGGTATGCAGGATATCGTGCGATGGGGTAGACAAAGAAGGAGACAGTGGTACGCTCACGTTAACAGAATGAGAGAAGATTGATTACCACGCATTGCACTCGAAGAAAAACCAACAGGCACCAGTCCACCCGGAAGATCTCCTAAAAGATGGAACGATAGTTAACATTCAACATCCCAGGAACTACAACAGAGGCATAACCAGAATTAACAAATCGCAAGATCTCTAAAAACAAGAAGATGCAGAAGAAGAAATTCAGGATTTAGGAAAAATTCTAAAGTTTGAGTTCAAAATCAAAAATGTCTACTTTATGAGCCACTAAATATTTCAAAATTTCAAAAAAATTATCTGTATTTACATTAGCAACATCTTCGTTTAACTTTTTTTCTCATTTCCGAAAATTTTTGTTAATCAATTTTCAAAGTTTTTTCTTAAAAATCCCAATTTTTTACAAAATTTGGTCTTTTTCGAAAAATTTCGACTTTCCTTCTAAATTTTTTATCTGTTTATTTTTTTAGGTGGATGCCCTTGGTCATGGAAAACAAAAGGCAAATAAAGAAGGATGGAGAAATCTCTGGCCAGGAAAGGATTCCAGAATTTGGAAGTTTTGTTGAAAAAAATCTCATAAATAGAAGTTTTTACTCTCCCAAGTTGGCCTGCACTTTAATCTTAAGACTTTAATTTTCACCTTATAACTTTGCTCTTGTATCGTAAATGTGATGTTCCCTCTAATTTTTTCGCTGATTGCAAAGTACAAATCTATATGAGAACAGGAAAAAATTGTCAGTCAGAATGTTATACTGTTTCTATGCTTTTTAAATTTATTTATACTTTGTGAAAAATCAAGAACCTAAAATTTTCCACGAGCAATAAACGTAAAAGGTTCTTTATAATGCACCTCTTCATTTTCGACATTCTAATAATTTTGACGACCAAAAAAGGTCTTTTTTAATTTATAATATTTCTCCTTCTTTTCATTCATTTAACAACGTTAGACAAGTAAAAAAAGCTTCTTTAAATGCACTGCACAAAATAATACATTTCCTCCGAGACCCAAAAAATAGCTAAAAAAAAGTTTCTTATACGTTACGAAATGCTAATATTACATCTCGCACCCGAAAAACTTAGGGGTAACACTGAATATGATATAAAATGTAAACATAAGTTAGTTTTAAATTAATATTATTATTTCAAAAATAATGGAAATTTCAAAATAAGTAAATTCTTAAAAAATACTTCTTATATGTTATTTTTTTTAATTCTTAATTAAAATTTAAAGTTTCTTATTTTTATCAAATTTTCGATATTTTTAGGGATTTTAGGAAATAGACAGATAAGCAAACAGAAAGATAAACAGTTAAACGGGAAAACAGACGGAGATATTTAGGCAGAATTCCAGTTAGACAGGCAAATATGTAGAGAAAGACAAATACGCAAAGAAAGTGATAGACAGATTGGTAGATAGGCGAACATACTGTCGGACAAGCAGGCAAGCAACCCGACGAACAGAGAAGCAGATTTACATCCAGTGAGATAGGCAGACAACTGCTGGAGAGATAAACACATCGATGGATATACATAAGGGTAGACATAGAGACAGACAGTTAGGCAAACAAATGAGCAAGTAGACAGACATAGAGATGGATCAACAATTGAATAGATAGAAAGACAAACCGATAGACAGGTAGACATACATTCATAAGGTTTTAGTAGTATGCTGAGTTAAATTTTAAATGCTACCTTATCAATTTTAAATAAACGTTCTGTATTGACATTATCAAACGTGCTACAGTTGAAAATATTTACAATCGGCAACTATGGATCGGTTCCGGTCTTACAAGGGCTATCCTTTTAGTTTTGCATATAGCCACATAGAAGGCGCAAGTAACAAAATGCATAGGTCTATTATTAATCTCAATATTACATTTATATGTGTTAAAAATACATTAAGCGGTATTTTGACATTTTGTGGGGGTCGTTGTAGACTCCATCACCTACATTTAAAATCCTTTCTAACTTCCACAAGTTTATCCGATTCTCAGTCACCATTATATATCTCGGCCTTTACAGCCGGGCTCAACATCTGAGCTAAACTCATTCCTTCCAGATTTTCTGGTCTTAATGTTTGTTAGCCAGTCAGATTATAACTGTATCTAGTAAGGTTTGGACAACCACACACAATGTGTTTACTTGTTTCAATTTCAGTCCCACACAGTCGACATCGGTCGCTTTCTGTTGGGTTGAGTTTAACCAGGTGTCCTTTAAAGTCCAGTGGCCAGTGAGCAGACCTAGTGCTTTGTTTAGTCTGCTTTTCATTGCAGTAAGTATTTCAGCTCTTGGTGCCTGCAGGTGCTTCAGTCCAGCAAATTTCAAAAGTTAGTGAGCCGTTCAGAAATATGGGAACATTCAAAGAGGTTTATCGCAACAAGAATGTCTGGCCGAGTTGGTTGCTGTTTTTGGTAATGAAGCACCACATCAGTCGACAATTTTTTGCTGGTATTCTGAATTCAAATGTGGACGCACAAACCTCAGCGATGAGTCTGCGCCAGGTCCACCAAAAACAGTGGTCATCCCACGAAAACACTAATGCTGTGCTTGAGATCATTAGTGCTCACCGTTATGTAAACCTACCGCGAGATGAAGAGTTTCTTGGGCATTTCTAAGACCTCAATCCAAAAGGTTTTACACGAAGAGTTAGGCGTGAGTAAATTACTTTCTCGTTGGATATCACAACGAAAAGCAATTGGCGGCCCTTATAAGTTGCTACTGAAGAACTCTAAACCGTTTCAAGAGGTAAAAAAATATAGTATTGTCACTGGCGACGAACCTTAAATGTATTCTTATGAACCCGAGAATAAACGTCAGTCTAGTATTATTTATCTATTTATTTATTTTCGTATAGCCCATACACAATAGCAGATTTAAGATATATAGCTCCATCCAGATCAAAATGTTGTAGCTATTGGATGGCTTTCGGTGTGGCTTTAACAAAGTCATTATTAGTACCTAAGAATCATCTCCGAGGGCATTCAAATGTAATGTGATGTATTGATTGGTCTAGGGAATCGCAGTAACAGACGGGGCTCTGACGTATGTCCCACTCATGTAAGGCTGCTCCACACCTGCCATGACCTGTACGAACTACGATTAGTAGAGAGTGCCATGTTGGGCTGGATCGGTTTTGCTATTCTGTTACCCACTCGTTAGTTCCGTTGAAGTCTTGATCAGAGCACCGGTGGATTTCTAGATTAAAGTCTGCTAAATGCAAGTAGGTCTTGGTGTATGGAGAGATCTAGATCTCAAAGGTTTTCTTAAACTCTCGTGCCACTGTTTTCATCCTGCCTGTTTTTGGTGGCTCTATGTGACTTAGTACAGGTAGTCATTTAGTAGAAGTGAATTTAATAGAGCCTGAGATTATTCGTTTGGTTTGATTTAGAACAACATTAATTTTGTTGACATGAGTGCTACTGAGTCATGACGAATAGCAGTACTCCGCCGGAGAGAAGACCAAGCTTAGTGTTGCAGTGCGGAGCGTAGAAGATTCTGCTTTCCTTGTAGATCCTATCAATTTGAATAAGATACTATTCTGTGTTCTCAGCTTTGCCGCTAGTTCAGTTAGGTGTTTATTGAAGGATAGCGTGCGGTCCAAGAGGTAACTCCCAGGTATTTGGGATGCGAGTTATAAGGTAAAGTTGTGCCGTTGCATGTAACGTTCAGAGTAGCCCGTGCCATTTTGTTGTTAAGATGAAACCAAGATACCCCAGTCTGAGCAGTAACTGGAAAAGACGCCATTTTTGAAAGTATTCAAATATTTTAAGACCATTGGAGAAGCTGTTTTCCGTGGTTGACATATCTTAGTTTTGAGTTGCAAGAGCTAGGTCGTCAGCATGTGTAAATTTGCGAGCTGCTGTAACTGGTATATCGGCAATGTACAGATTATATAGAATCGGTGCAAGAACTAACCCCTGAGGGAGATCGTTATTTAGTAGTTTTTGCCTACTCAGCGTGTTATCTATTGCTACTTGAAATGTTCTATTAGAAAGCATCCTGTTCACTAACATAGTTAATTTCTTGCAACCACTAGTTGTCAGGAATTTATATATTAGCCCTTTTCTCCAAACTGTGTCGTATGTGGTTGTAGGATCCACGAAAACTACTCCTGTTTTCAATCGCCTTTCATAGCCACTTGCCACTCTCGACGTGCGTTGTTAGAGCAAACACTTGGTCGTCGCAGCTGCGGTTAGGCAGAAGCCGGCCTGCTCTCTAGACAGAATATCAAGAATTATTGGACAGTCTAGTGTTTGGGTGTTTCGAGATGAGAAGGAACCAACCAAAGTCATCCGTTCCCGCAAAGTGTCCAAAAAGATGGTCACAACCTTTGTGTCAAAATCCGGATATGGGCTACAATTTATTTAGAGGATCGCAGGACGTTGAATATAGTTGGTACACAACCGTTTATTTGCCACAAATCATTTCTAAGCTACGAAAAAACAATCTACATCATCGAATCATTATTCACCAAGAAAATGCGAGTGTCCACACTGCGCGAAAAACAATTGCGTTTTTGGAGCATCGTCACTGGAACATCGAATTGCTAATCATTCTCCGTATAGCCTCGACCTAAGTTCCAATGATATTTTTACACTTCCAATCATCAAGAATGCATTGCGTGGAAAACGGTTTCAATCACCTAAAAATGCTGTAGATCATTTTCAAATGAACATTTCGAACATATCCAGTGAGAGTGAAATAAGTGCTTAAACAACTGGTTTAAGCTCTACTATGAAAAAGGATAAATATTTGAAATCTGAGATGTTTTTGGTAAGGCTATATGCAAAACTAAAAATACAGCTCTGGTACTTGGCCTTATTAGTATGGTGCAGTCGTTGTAAACATTAAAAATTTATTTCCACATAACTACTCAATAGATCTAAATTCCATTAAGTACTTTGTAACCGATTTTAGACTTATAAGGAATACCTTTGCTATTTGACAATTGAACCAATTATTGCTGAGAATTAAAACCAAGTCTTATACGATATAACTAAAGGCACAAAGCTCACTAGTAGTTATGTAATTTTCTTGCTTTGTGGGTTGCATACCAATATTAGTTAAATACACATGCTTTCGGTGTGATATGCGTTTAGGTATGTTAAATTTACAAGATAGCATCAATTAAATGATCTGTCATGATTTGTTTAGTTCATAATTAAATAAAGATGAAATTATATATCACCATTTGACATATTGTCTGACCTTTTCTGTTTTATCACTGAAACTTTTACATGCTTCTTTCGTCTCCTTGATGTAATCTGCAATACACTTTTTAGTACTCTCAATGTCGATTTGTTTCTCCGACTGGCTTTGAATACGTGTTAGTAGAATATCTATATCTGCATACAAATACAAAAGAACATCGACGTCACCGATTTCCTTCCTAAAGAGTTCGGCTTGTCTTTTAGTTTTCGGAAAATTGTTTACCAAAAACGCTTTGGGTGAATGACATCTGGACTTCGTAATCATGTCTTCTTTTATAAGATCGACAATTATGCCCTAAAAATGGAACAGGCTGATTAGGAGTATAAAAAAAAAGATACCGAAGTTTGTAACAACTTATATGGGTCACAATTTTTAATCGTTACTAACAATTTATTTCCAAGAAATTTCAGGTAATCGCGATATGAATTTGCAAAGTACAGCAAGATATTTCTAAATTTTATGGGCAGTTCTTATTTAGCAAATATAAAAAAGATAATAGAAACGCAACAAAATTTTAAAATTTCTTAAGGTTTTCGATAAATATTTGCTAACACCGGACCAGGTTTCGCATTACTGCATCATTGGCGGTCACACCGCAGTAATGCGAAACCTGGTCCGGTGTTAGCAAATCTTTATCTAAAACCTTGTCGAATATTTAAATTTTGTTTCGTTTTTATCGTTACTTACAAGGAAAGTACCCGAGGTGTACCCCACCGATTTTTTTCATTTTGTGATATGTTATAGTACATAACAAAATATTGGACACGTATTTTTTTGTAGATGCTAACTCGGCGATTTAAGTGGTAAAACCACCCCTTAAAGTTAACCCCAAAAAACAGTTTTTCTTTAATAACTCAAGAATTAATTAGAGTTTTTTGATGAAACAAACGCTGTGTTATTTCTTATAAAAAAGCGCCTCTAAAAACATAATGGTTATGCTAAAAAGTTGCAACCCCTAATTTTTATGGGGGTGAGTTTCATTTTTTTTCTTATATATCAACTTTTGAACAACTGAATTTTATCAAATTTAACAATTGTATTAAGAAAACTAAAAAATAAAATCGTCCTGTCTTGGGGTTTTGCAAAAAAAAATCCTTGAAAGGGGTGATTTACCGCTTGAGTTAATTTTTTTCTGTACAGTGACATGGAAAGTAAAACACAACATATGTTTTCAATTTTATTTCTATAATGATTATTTTGACACATATTTTGCATTAACAGTGAAAGAACCTAACACCCCTATTTTTATGACCCTTGGAGAACCCCATGGGTTTGTTCATTATTAGATTGCGAATCAAAACATTTATTTTTTCACCTTTAACTTATTATATGTTGATATTTCATCAAAATAATGTATCAACAATCTTTTTAGATGCTAAATTTGTGATTTAGGTGATGAACTCCCCACCCCCTAAAGATAACCCCCAAAAACAGTTTTTCTTTAATATCTCAAGAATAAATTGGAATTTTTCGGTAAAACCAGTGTAACGTTATTTTCCATGAAAATGTGCTTTTAAAAACGTATCAGTTATGCCAAAGGGTTGCAACCCCTAATTTGTATAGGGGTGAGTTTAATTTTTTTCTTTTATACCAACTTTAAAATCTTTGAATTTTATGGAATTTGGCAATGTCATTAAAAAAATTAAAAAATAAAAGTGACTTGTCTCGGTATTTTACAAAAAAAGCATTGCAAAGGGTGATTTACCCCTAGAGTCATTTTTTTCTGTAGAATGATATGAATAATTAAACACAACATGTGGTTTTAATTTCATTGCTCTAATGCTTTTTCTGACATATATTTTGCAGTAAAAGTGAAATAACATTAAACTTTTACCTTTATAAGGGTTGGCGATGGGATTGATCATAATCAGATTGCGGGGTAAAACATTCATTTTTTTACCTTCTACTTATTTGATGTCGATATTTCAACAATATAATATGTCAACAATTGACTTTTAATTTGAAAATACTTATTGTTTAGGGTCTCATCCCTAAAATTTATATTTTCGCTTGAATGGAAAGAAATGTTCTTTACTGAACAAAGTCTGGAAACATTATATTTTGTAGAAAAAATCTACATTTGACGATCATTTTAGACAATGTAGCAATATTATTAAGAAAATGAAAAACCAGACTTAATTTTGCCAAGAAATATAAACACTGGAGCTCTAAAGAATGGTCTTCCGTCCCCTGGAGCGACAAAAGCAAGTTTAAGTTAATTTATTCGGATGAGATTCGGTTTGTTAGACGTACTGTGAACGAATGCAATGACGTACGGTACTAAGTGCCGAGTGTAAGACATGGTGGTGAAAATGTCGTAGCATGGAGCTGCTTCTCACGTTATGGGGTTGGTCCGTTAGTCTAAGTGAAAGGTACCATGGATCGTTTCATGTATAACGAAATTTTTTAAAATAATATGATAAATCATGCCAAGAAAGTGTTTCATGAAAAATGCTTTTTTCAACATGAGAGCGATGCAAAATATGCTTGACAGCTCGCTAAAGCATTTCTTTCGAGGCAGCACCTGCAAAAGCCGTCACAAGTTCTGGGAACACGGGCCACTCCAAGCCTCAGTCCCAAAAAGTGTCTTTGAGCAAAGGCTTAAAACAGCCTAGCAAAAAGGCATTGAAGGGTGCAAAAGAAAAAGAGGACCCTAAGGACCCGGGACGGAGGCCCGTAAACAAATAAAGAAATGGGCAAAATACGATGCTTACAAATAAACCTACATCACGCAAAAGCAGCCTCCGATGAGCTTAACCGTAGGTTTATATGTCAACAAATGAACATAGCGCTCCTCCAAGAGCCTTGGTCATGTAGAGGAAAAATCAAATAACTCCCAAGCAAATCTCGTAAGGTAATATTTGATAACCTCCATGAATATCCAAGCTCCGTTATATTAATAAGCGGAAAAATCTCATTTGTTCGTTTTTCAGAGTTCATTACCAGGGACTTAGTTGCAGGATCTATTGTGGTGCCCACTATGAGAGGTATGCAGGAGGTAGTTATTGCCTCAGCATACTTCCCGGGAGACGAAATAGTGACACCACCAGAGGACGTTAAACGACTCATTAGCTACTGCAAAATGAGGAACAACCAACTCATAATTGGATGTAATGCCAACTCCCACCATATTATATGGGGCATCACAAACACAAACAAAAGAGGTGAGTACCTTGTGGAATATTTGTTCATTAGTGACATAGATATTATTAACACTGGAAATACTCCCACCTTTGCTAACATCGTCCGACAAGAGGTATTAGACCTAACCCTCCCGAGCACGACAATTAGAAACCATATAAAGAACTGGCATGTTTTAGATGAAACCTCAATGTCAAACGATAGACATATCCGATTCGATATAGAGGCTGAAATAAATGCCTTCAGTGAATACAGAAACCCCAAATTAACCAATTGGGATCTATACAGAACCAAACTTAAATCGGAAATTAATGATCTCAACTGCTCAATTGAAACGGTTGATGATTTAGAATTTTATGCTAACGAAGTGAGAGCTCTCATAATAAACAGTTATGAGCACAACTGACCAGTAAAACAAAGGGTTAGAAATAAATCAACACCCTGGTGGAACAGGACGCTCAGCAAATTAAGAGCTGAAACGAGAAAACTGTTCAATAACGCTAAGCGCACCAATGACTCGAGCGAATACAAAAAAGCCTTAACAGAATACAACAAAGAGCTTACAAGATCTAAAAGGAAATCATGGAGAAGCTTTTGTGAGGGGATTGCAGAAGTGTCTAAGTCAATGCGACTCCAGAAATTCTATCCAAAGATCACTCCAATGGAATAGGACTTCTCCAACACCAAGACGGAAGTTACACCAAGAGCTGCCTGGAAAGTGTAAGGTTGCTTATGCGAACTCACTTTCCGGGATCTATAGAAATTGGAAATACCCACAACAGTGCTGCGTTTGCTGGGGGCCATTTACGCCCCTACAATCGAGTAAAAAGCCTGGCGGGAAAATATTTACAAAAAATAAGATAACATGGGCGGCGAATTCCTTCGAACCCTATAAATCACCAGGAGAAGATAAAATCTTCCCAGTTCTACTACAATACGTCATAATGGAACTAATAAATCCACTAATTACAATTTTCAAAGGTGTTTACACGTTAAGCTACATTCCAATAAGCTGGAGAGACGTAAATGTGGTCTATATACCAAAGGCAGGCAAACGACCGTCTGCGCAGCCTAAATCATATAGAGCCATTAGTCTAACGTCATTTCTATTTAAAACAATGGAGAAAATTATGAACCAACACATTAGAAGCGAAGTACTGTCAAGGAATCCGCTTCATGATAATCAATTTGCCTATCAAGAAGGCAAATCTACAGAGACAGCCTTACGCAATCTTGTCAAAAAGATAGAAAGTGCACACTCAAACAAAGAAATAGCTCTTTGTGGATTTATAGACATAGAGAGCGCTTTTCATAACACCTCATATGAATCCATAAAAGCAGCAGCTATCAAAAAGGTTTTGAGAAACCTACCATCGACTGGATTGTCTCCATGTTAGATGGTAGGAGGATCAAGGCAGTGATTTAGTTAAAATGAGCGCAGCAAGGGGTTGTCCCCAAGGAGATGTTTTATCTTCACTGCTGTGGTCCATCGTGGTTGATGACCTCCTAAATATACTGCATTACTCGGGCGTTGAAGCAATAAGTTATGCGGATGATATTACTGTCATTATCAGGGGCAAAAACAATACAATCCTGTCGGATTTAATGCAAAAAGCCCTAAACATCATTAACAACTAGTGTTCAAACCAAGGGTTAAATGTAAACCCAAATGAAACAATTATAATTTCTTTCACGAAGAGAAGGAAGCTAAATCTAACAGCTCCCACTATGAATGGAGTTTAACTCAACTTCTCAAGTGAGACTAAATATCTAGGAATAGTCCTAGACCAAAAACTCACCTGGAATCCTCATTTGACTAGAATAATCAAGCGAGCCACGACAGCGTTCTGAACATGCCGCAGATTGTTCAGCAAAACTTGGGGTCTGAAACCAAAAATGATCTATTGATCATATAGGATGATAATTACACCCCTGATCACATACGCTTCTCTAGTATGGTGGCCAAAATTAATGAAAAAGACAGCACAAAACCAACTGAACATAGTTCAAAGGTATGCATGTCTGGGCATAACAGGCGCAATGAACACCTGCCCAACAGCAGCAATGAAGTCAATGCTAGGTCTAACTCCTCTCTACCTTTTAGTGAAGAGGGAAGCGATCACAGGAGCCTCAAGATTACTGCAATTAAAACAATTTAAAGAAGGAGACTTCGCTGATAACATGGGAATCCTCAAGAAATGTAGCCCGGTGATTTTAGCAAAATCGGTTGATTACATGCAACCCAGGTACGAATTTGATCATTCCTTTGAGGTGGACTTAGATAGCCACACTGACGCTCAATCAGTACCTGAGGAAGCACACACATTATTCATCTGGTTTACAGATGGATCAAAGACAGCACATGGGACTGGATTGGAAATTTATGGCCCTAACTATAGGTTTTCTAATGCCTTGGGAAAAGACCCAACTGTCTTTCAAACTGAAATACATGCAAGAGAACTCTGCGCCTACGAGTGTCTTCGAAGAAGCCTGAAAGGAACAAAGATCTACATTAACTCTGACAGCCAAGCGGCAATAAAGGCTCTCAGCAGCTGCCTTGTCACATTCAAACTAGTTTGGGACTGTCAACAAACATTAAAGCAACTGGCTAAACACAACAGAGTCAGCCTTAAGTGGGTGCCAGGGCACAAAGAAATACAAGGAAATGAAGCTGCGCACCAAGTCGCTAGAGAAGGATCTGCATCATCATTTCTTGGACCTAAACCGGCTTTTGGTTTCTCCAAAAGTCAAATCAACAATGGGGTCAAAAAATCGGAAACAAAGTCAAGAATCTCCCACTGGAGACGATATCCAGGTCTACGGCAGGCGAAAAGATTCATATCTGGAACGCTTGAAAAGACAAAGGTCTACTTAGAACTCAGCAAATCTGAATTGAGGATTATAACCGCCCTCTTAACAAGACATTGCCCCATGAGGTACCACCTCAAGAAAATGGGTCAGGCTGAAACAGACCTATGTCGCTTTTGCGCAGGAGCTGCGGAGGCTGCAGAGCATGTGCTATGCAAGTGCGATGCGCTTGCGCGCAAAAGGCACGTCCAATTTGGATGGGCGTCCTTATACCCCTCAGATGTGGAAAAACTCAATCCCAGGTCCATAATAAATTTCTACAAGAGTTTGAACCTGGGAACTACATAAATCAGGGTATGCACAAAATATCTCCTTAGGTCGAGGTGCAGGGTGGACGAAGATAAACACGAAACGACCCATATATAATTTAATCTAATCTAATCTAAAGCATTTCTTTAGAAGAAAAAAGTAGCTGTGTTGGATTAGCTTAGTCAAAGTCCTGATTTCAATTCAATAGGAGAAAATTCCAACTAAGCGCATCAGAAAGATGGTAGACTCAATGCCTTCTAGATGTGCAGCTACAATTAAAGCTATTGACTTTGCAACAAAATATTAACGGTCTCCAAGACATTTGTTTTCATTGTGAGAATAAGCTAATGGTAAGCCCAAATTTGTTTATGTTTCATAATGTCAAAATACTTTGAGCGTTCGACAGACAAGTTGGTCCTAATTTTGTCAGATAATCAACTGAAGTTTTATATCTGCGCCAAATGTTTGTAAGCAAGTTTAAATGAACATGTACCTGAGATATTGTAAGACTTTATCTTGATTTTGTATCTGGAAAGAAAATAAAGGTTTTTGTCAAAATACTGGACTCTGCTGTACATGTTTTCATTAAAAAAATGTTAATGATTTGTGGTACTCCGAAATGAGTCAACCTATATATGAACAAATATGTCCAATTTATAGGCCACTATGGTGCATTAAATAACTATCTAATGTTTTTTATGAAATCATTTTTATAAGGCCGAAAAATAGGCTCCCCTAATTTGCGTCTCAAAATGTTACATGAATGTTGGTTTCTCAACTTTTCGTTTTTACTTTTTAATTATTTTTTAAAAACAATGCACCATTGTATTTGTAATAAAATGGGCTTTAAAATAATGTATTACAAGTAGGGTCGTTCCTTTTGAAAGTGAGGGTTGACAGGGGTTAGGAAGTTGAACATACGAAGTTCGCATGACCGTTAAAAATGGTTTCTCGAAGAACATAAAACGATGGGTCTAGGCGAATTCTAAAATATTGTAACAAACTGTAGTTATAAAATTTGTATTAGTGATTGTGTAGTATAAGAAACTCTTTAGAAACATTTGATAATAGGAAGCGTTCGCGAGAATGAATCATATGGCAGATAAGCGCCCTAGACGTTTCCGCCAGCGATAATTTTAACTGTACGGAGATCCGTTTTAGAACCGAAGGGTATAAATAAGCGGTCGTCTTTCCCTCAGTCAGTCAGTCGGTTATTCAATTAGTCAGATAGTCAGATAGTTAGATAGTCAGATACTCAGATAGTTAGATAGTCTGATAGTTAAATGAATCATAATTGGAGTGTTCCGAAAAAGGTTTGAAATACAATTTAGAAAGTCTTAATTTTCGGACCCGTAACACGCAACAATATTTAGTGATTTTCTAATAAGAGAGAGCGCCAAGTTTTCGTTGGGCGATACTGTATCTGTACCTATGACACATGTGTTTGTTTTGAAACTTGTTTATATTTTTTTATCTACAATTTTGAAGTTTAAGTTTAACATTTTTATTTTTTCATAAACCTTTACCAATTACGTCAAAATTGCGACCTTAGATTCAAATTTTGTTCCTAAAATATCAAAGTAAAGAAGCTTTTGCGGTTGAATCAAAATTTTACGATCAAAAACTTTACAAGTTAAGGTGAAGAGATTCCTTCGGAAAAGATTTGATGTTTTTCAAAAAGTAATAACTAAAATATCAGAAAAGTTTATTGGTTTTCTTTAATTCTCGAAGTAGGAATTTTATTATTTTTCTCAAAACTTCGAATTTTGTTAAGTGGAATTCTTTATTTTCTTCCGATATATAGCTTTATTTAGAAAATGAGTATAAACTGAAAATTGCAAGATTAAAACCAAGATTATCTAAGGAAAGTTCGAATAGGAATTACATTTTGAAAAAAATCTCGTGATTAAAATATTTCCGGAAAAAAAGTTTTTAAAATGTAGCTCCTCAACTATACTATTGTAGGTTTTCTTTCTAAACATGTCAATTTGGCGTCCCTTATTTTCGACACAATGGTGAGCTTCCAGGCTTTGCCCCCTCTCTGGATCCGGGACCGCTTTGAGTGACATTCGGTATTTTTATCTAGAACAGTTTTGGGAATAACGTCATATTTAAAAGTTGTGGAAAAATTTCTACGAATTTCATGGCTTTTAAATGCGGTCAACATTTACATAATGATTGCAGATCTTGAGCAACAGTGGAGAATTTTAACGTTTGGTCGCATTTAACAATTTTATGCACACGTAGTCATGCAGTAGCATTCAACAATTTGGCGGTCAAATAAGTGATTTTTTTAGCTACATAATTCGTTTTCATTTTTATGGTTAAAATATATGTAGCTTTTTATAATCTACCTATAAGGTGTTTCCAATTTCAATATGGAACAGACTCTTCGAACAACAAATTTTGGACCAAAGATAGTTAACAATTTATTGATGACCTGTTAATATTTCAGAAAGGCACTTTACAATAATATTATGTTTATGTTGTAAACTTCACTTCAAAAGTAATATAAAATATAATAAAAAATTAGCAGCAAACACGAAATATATCTTTTTATTTGGATATATGCGGCTAACGATTTATTTACATAACTATTCAAATTAGTTTAAATGTTTCCGCTGATAAATCTTCTCTTTTTGCTAATCAGTGGCTCCCGATCGTTTTGTCAATGTCAATAGGAAAAGATTACACAAATAAATTATTTTTATTGTTTATATAAAATTAATCATTTTCAATATTTGGCAGCATCAACATTGCGTAAATTTATTTCGATTTGTATGGTATTGAGAAATTATTAATTCTTTATTTTGGGTCGAATCGTATAAGATTTGATAGAAGTTGCGATTAAGGAAATCATTACTCGGTAAGTCTTTAATTTTTCATTTAAAGTTATACCTTATTATCAGAGAAAGCAATTTTTCGCTCAGCAAGGTCGATGTGTGCCCATCAGCTGCCCTTGTGCGAGCTATAAGTTTTTTTTCGGAGTCAATTAAAGTCATATTTTTTATAATTATGTGTGCAATAAGCATAGAACTGATATGAAATGTAATTTTTTTCTTAGAAATTAACATTACTAAAAGCGAAATTGTGGTTTTTTTTTCAAAAACTCGTTTAATTTAAAAATTTCCACTTTTTCTTGAAATTTTTACATTTGCTTCATATTTTGAATTTAAAACCGAAACTCAATATTTCGAATTAAATTCGAAATATTGAGTTTAAATGTAGACAGTTGGCTTTAATCTCGAAATTAGGATTTTATTGCTGAATCCGAGTTTAACACGTTAACACCTGTGCACCACCGGTGATACAAAAATTTTTCATTTATTTTAACATTTGTTTCATGAATGCTATTTGCTGTTAATAGTGACAACAAATTCTGCGGCTAGCTAACAAACGAAAAGTCTACATTATTACCTAGTCTCGTACTAATCGCGGTAAAGGATGTTTGGCAAATGTGTAATTTGAAAGAAAAGAAAAAACTTTTGGTGAAATCAAAATGAAAGCAAATTACCTCGTACCCTTTTAGAATGTTCTTGCGCGGAATCTAACCTACATTATGTATAGAGCTTAGAAGGAGCTGCTAGGCTAATTATTTCTCCATTAAACTAAGATTTTGTTTAATAAAAAATAACCAATCCTCACCAAAACCAACTGAATTGACAGTGGTATTTCAAGGACGAATTTTAGAGTTAATAGCAACTTTAAAATGTAGCGACTGGGATCAATGTTTAGAAAAGGTTATCCTCTACCAAAAAAGTTCTATCACAATGGATTTGGTACAAAATACCCGAGAATCTCTGACCATATCTGATATAGTCAGTTTTATAGCAATAAGTCGATTTTTTGGCATTTCCTGATAATAGAGCACACTACGACTAATGGTTGTGGTGAGCAATATTTTAAACTAGACGATATTGCCAAGAAGTTAACGTTCTGAGAATTAAAACTTTTGAACAACTCTAAATATTCAAAAATAATCAACAAATTCAAAAGTCAAAATTTTCAAAAAAAAAGGGGAAGTCGAAAGGTGAAATCAAAATTTTCAAACATCAAAATATAGAAAATGGTCGGAATTTTAGGAAAGTTGTAATTTTTAAAATAAACCCAAGTTGTATAAATATAGTATGTGTTTAGAATTTTGAGAAATATTTTCTGTTAAAATTATCAAAAAGTCCCATTTCAACATTTTTCAAAAAATAGAAATTTTTGAAAACCACATTTTAAAAAAGTCCAAATCTGAAAAGTCGAAATTTTCAAAAATGAAATTTTTAAAATGGACGCAATTTTCAAAAAACCAATATATTCAAAAAAGTCGAAATAAAAAAAAGATAAATTTTGTAGTGAAATTTTACAAAAAATTTTAATTTTATAAGATTTTGAGAAAAGGTCAAAATTTTCAAAAAGGCAATTCTGAAAACTCAAAATTTTAAGAAATCGAAGTCAATATACTTAGAGTCGAAATTTAAAAAAAAAATCGAAAGTCGAAATTTTCAAAACAGTAACATTTTTTGACAAAAGTTGTTATTTACAAAATAAATCAAGGAAATTTCCAAAAATGACAACGTTTTCAGGAAAGGTAAAAGTTTAAAACTTCGAAATAAAAATATACATCAAGCTTTCAAAGTCAAATATTACAAAAAGTCAAAATTTTCAGAAAATATCAAGGTATTCAAGAAAAGTTTAAAAAGAAATAAAATTTTTCAAAAAAGCTAAAATTTGCAACAGAGTACAGTTTTGAGAAAAAAAATCAAAATTTATTTTCGATAAAGAATCAAAATTCTTAGAAAAATTGGAAATACTGAGATGTCGAAATTTTGAACCCAAACAACAAAGAAGTCGTTTTTAAGTCAAAAAAAAAGAACATGAAATATTCAAAACATTCAATATTGTCAAAGAGGACGACATAGAAAAAGTAAATATATTTTCTAAAGTTAATTTTTAAAATTATCAATATTTTGGAAAAATTGTATGAAAAAAGCCAAAATTTTGAAATACTAAAATTTTGAAAAAGCCGAAATATGGAAAAAGCCGAAGTATTGGAAAGAGCCAAATTTTTCGAAACAATTAAAAATTTGCAAAATAAATCGATATTTTGATTATACAAAAAGTTTTAATAGTGTAAGAAAAGTCGCATATTTTGAAATGTAGCAAATTTCAAAAAAATAAGCATTTACAGAAAACTTCAAATCTTTCTAGTGATAATATGAGAAAAGCAAAAATAAGTAAAAAGAGAAGAAAAGTAAATGGAAATTTTAAAAGTCAATATTTTAAAAAAATTTTAGTTAAAAAATAAAGTAGTTCAAGAACAGAGCCAAAAACTTGAAATTTTTTTTAAAAAGTTGGGATTTGGCCGTCAAATTTTTTAAAAAGTCAACTCTTTCGGAAAAACACAGGATTTTACAGTACAAAACTGATAAATTCTTTATTGAACACTTCTTTTTTTAGAGATCGTGAATGTTTCAAACTTTTAATTTTTTTTCGAAATTTTCGCGTTTCTAAATTTTTACTTTTTTTTTTAAATTTCGACTTTATCAAAATTTTAACGGTTTTCAAAATTTTAAAATGTTTGGTTTTTCAAAACTGCGTTCTTAAAAGATTCGACTAGTTTTAGAAATTTAAATTTTTTCAGAATTTCGAATTGTTAAAATAATTTAGATTTGTTTCGCAATTTCGATTTTTTTAAAAATCTTTTTTCAAATCTTTCACCTTTTTTAAAATTATGATTTTTTAGCATTAAATTTTTTTGGAAATGGCGAGTTTTTTTGAAAGGTTGAATTTTTTCAAATTTCTATTTTATTTCAAAATTTTAATTTTTTTCAAAATTTGAACTATTTTAATGGAGATTTCAATTTCTTTAAAAATCTCAATTTTTCAAAATCTAGACTCTTTCGAAAAGTTCAAATTAACTTTATTAATAATTTCGACAGGTATTCAAAATTTCCAATCTCTTTAAAAATTCCTCCTTTATTTGAAAATGTCGAGTTATTTGAATGTTAGTTATTTTTACGGTTCCATAACTTAAAAGGAAAAAACGAAACCCGTATAACCTCACTCTTGTATTCGTGCATTCGTATGTCACAAAGAGGTTTTCCTCGAAAACTATGTAATGTAAGAACTTTAAGTTTTACTGGCGTTAGTTCTCAATGACTCACGCAAATACCGCCAGCCAACGATTAGAGGAAGATTATGTTTTATAATGAAATAAGGGGTTAATTTGGTCACCGGAAAATCAAGTTTTAATTAATATGTCGTGTGAAATATCATTTGAAAAAGTTAGCTCTAAGAACCTTAATTTTTTTTAAAATCATTTTTGGTCCAGTGGTCCTAAAAATACAACCCAAAATGTTTATAAAATTACCATTTTCCCTTGATCACCCAGTTTCTAAAGATAAAAATAAATTTTTTTGATATCGTAATTGTTGTAGAGTAAAAAAATATTTTGTGGAAAAAGAGGTGCTTGCATTTCAAAGTTTGATGATTCATATAGTATTATTTTTTTTTCAAATAAAAAACTTGATTCAACTGAAAGATAAAGTGCAGATCAAACTTGTCTTTTGCATTATTGATTCGGATGAATATTTTCGGAGTTAGCGCAGATTTATTAAATTGGACGCAACTCAGTAATTGCCCCTAAAATCAAATATTTTGGTGCCATCCGAAGTGCTTGATGACTCACTGCGAATTGCGAATGCATGCTTTTTATTTGAGACATTATTAACACAGTCACCAGACCCATAAATATTGCAAAGTATTTTAATAAATAGACATTTTTTTGAGGTTTCAATGATAACAATAAAATTTCGATAACATTCTAAATTCATAGGTAGGTAAAAATGATTACTGACTTAATTTGGTCTATTGACTCTTCACTATAGTAATTGTTACGTAACCCTAATTGTGCAAACCTTGCTCGTTCTTGCCTGATATTATTTTCAAGTTCAACTTTTCAAAATTTGGATTTCGACATTTTTGAAAATTTTGACTGCAGTAGGTATTCCAAATTATTTTGAGGCTTCTTATGAATTTTCGATTTTTTTTTGATGATTTCGAATTTTTCAATTTTTTTTAAGTTTACCCACTCCCAAAGGGCAACACTCTTATGCCTTCGAAGCACTGCGAGTAGGATGCGGAAAGAAGGATACATGGCGATGTCCTTTTAAATAAAGATAGGTTTTAATTTTTGGATTGGAAACCTTTAAGCTTCCTAAAAATGTTAGGTAATTTTTAACTTTTTTCGGAGTTGTTTAAGACATTTCGGCCCTTATTTTAAAATTTCCATTTTTGCTGAAAAACCCAATATTTTCAAAATTTTAATTTACCTTTTTGAAATTTCTGACTAATTTTCGAAATTCCAACTTTTAAGAAAATTCTAGTTTTCTCTTCAAAATTTTGTATTTTTTGACATTTTTAACATGTCACGTTTTGGCATTTTTCAAAATTTTTATTGTTTTGAAAATTTCAATTTTTTTTCTAATGTCCACCTTTTTTGCAAAACTTCGACTTAATTTAAGGGTTTTGATTTGTTGAATATTTTGTATGTTTTCAAATATCGACTTTTTTTGGTTTTTATTTTAAAATTTCATAATTTTTTCTTGAAAATCAAAATTTTGGGTATTTTTGAAAATTTTAAATTCGGACTTGAAAATTTGATGTTTTTTTCTCAATATAAATCCTCTCTGCGTTTTGGGTCTTTTCATTTTTTGATTACAATTTTTATTTTTATATTTTTCCCAAAAATTGTAACGCTTTTAAAATTATGATTTTTTTTTTCTAGAATTGTCCACCTTCTACCGAATTTGTAGTATCGAAGTCTGATCCCTTTCTTTCTTTGAAATTTGGAAAATACTTTTTCCCACTCCCACCTGTATATTCACTGTTTTCTTTATACCTTACGAGCAGGATAGATAGACCATATCAGTCTAGTGAACGGATATAATGAAAGTCGCGCCGTGATTGGTCGATTTCATATCCACACTAGTGTGGATATGAAATTGACCAATCACGGCATGCGATAAAGACGAATGTCATTTTTAGATTCAGAATAATACAATAGAATTTGTCAAACTGACTTCGGTATTTATCAAAGAAAGTATTTAAAATGAGTGCTTTTAGTGCAGAATCAGTAAACTTTATCCCAACGGACATTTCTGAGGCTGCAAGTGATATATTCAAGATATGATTACCTTTAGAAATCAAATAGTAAATATAAATTTTGTTACGAATAAATTTATGACGTTTCATTGACACATGGACACTATATAAAATATATTAGAAACTGCAAATGTCACATGAAAAATTATTAATTTGCTAAATCATATTTTAGTCTTTGATAGATCGTAGTCGTAGGAAAAATACGCTGTGCAACTCGAGCGGATTGTCCATATCGCACTCGAACGATTGAGGCGCTCCGCCTACGGCGTCGTGCTCAAACTTCGTTCTCGTGCGATATGGACATCATATCCGCTCTTGTTGTACAAACTACTATTTTCCCACTCCCACCCGTATGTGCACTGTTTAATTTATACCTTGCGAGCAGGATAGATAGACCATATCAGTCTAGTTAACGGATATAACGAAAGTCGCGCTGTGATTGGTCGATTTCATATCCACACTAGTGTGGATATGAAATTGACCAATTATGGCATGCGATAAAGACGAATGTCATTTTTAGATTAAGAATTATACCATATAATCTGTCAAACTGACTTCGGTATTTACCAAAAAAATTAATTAAAATGAATGCTTTTAGTGCAGAATCGGTAAACTTTATCCCAGCGGACATTTCTGAGGCTGCAAGTGAAATATTCAAGATATTATTACTTTAGAAATCAAAAGTAAATATAAATTTTGTTACGATAAATTTATGACGTTTCATTGACACATGGACACTATATAAAATATATTAGAAACTGCAAATGTCACATGAAAAATTATTAATTTGCTAAATCATATTTTAGTCTTTGATAGATCGTAGTCGTGGGAAAAATTCGCTGTACAACTCGAGCGGATTGTCCATATCACACTCGAACGATTGAGGCACTCCGCCTTCGGCGTCGTGCTCAAACTTCGTTCTCGTGCGATATGCACATCATATCCGCTCTTGTTGTACAAACTACTATTGCTGTAAACTTGTCGGATTTTGAAGCTTCAACTTTAATCTCAAAATTTCGATCATTTTCGGAAAATTTAAGTTTGCATTATATTGTTTTTTCCAATTCTTGGCTTTTTTTTCTATGTTTTTATTTATTACCTTTCTATTCTATTTCCATTTTTTTTGGAAAATGATCACAGTTTGGACATTTTCTGCAAAAATTCGAGTTTAAATTTGAAAATGCGGGATTCTTTTAACATAAGTTTGAAAAGTTTTTTTTCAGAATTTCAACTTTATTCCAAAAATCCCAAAATTATACTCCTTTACTTTTTTTTCAAACTTTTTGGTTATCTCAAAATTTTGACTTTTCAAGTAATTTAAGTTCACATCTAAATTTTGACTTTAATTGTGGAAAATAGACATTTTTTCTGGTAGAACGGACTGGTCCTTGGTTATCTTCAAAAATTGATGTACAAATCATGTCCCCTGGAACCAAGAAAGATAAAACAAAATAGTTGCTCTAACGCGTTTCGATTGCCAGGCTATCATCTTTGTAGAGTGGTTTTAGGGGACAAGATTTATATATCAGACTTTTTTCTCGAAATATTTTATTCCATTTTAAAGAAACTTGAGGTTTCTGTTTTTAATTTTGACTGCAAACCCGAAAATCTAATAACTTTGTAATTGTAATTCCTCTGAAACTTCGTCATTTTTTCAGAATGCATGCCTTTTTTTTCCTTAAAAATTACATTTGAAACCCCGCATATTGGCTTTTTTCATGCTTATTTCTTTCGAAACCCTCACTTTCTTTTAAACTTTAAACTCGAAATTTTAGTTCTTTAAAAGCGATTAAAATCGTCTTTTTGTAATTTTATAGGAAAATTATTTTGTTATAATTTTAATATAAAAACTTCGATATTTAAAAAAAAAATAAGGTAGGTATGTTTCTTATAAATGTCGATTTCAAGCTCTTGATTTCGAAACTTTCCCTTTTTTCTTTACAATTTCGAGTAGTTTTTATTATGAATTTTAAATTTCTTTCGTAAATTCTCGATTGCGACCCTACTTTTAATCTTCATAAGAAAAATTTCCAGTAGACACGCAGACAGCTGAACATTTAGGAACACCTCTATCGTTGACATACACGTTTGTTGAATAACAAAATTATTCTCAATTGTTTTTTTAATGGCATCTCGAGTTTCTTTTTGAAAGTTGTTACTGGGATTACCATCTTTCTTGTAATGAAAAACAATGGTTTCTTCTCAAAATTTTTAGAGCAAATTAGACAGTTACACCTTTTTTTTAATTTTGATGTTAATCTACCTTGCAATTTCTTGCTCCGAATGTATCTAGAAAATTCTATATTTTTATCCCTAATTTAGGTCTTTATTTAATTTTGAGTTTCAGTTTATTAATATAAACTCTATCGCCTTTTTTTCAAAATTTCCGTTTGTCTCTTAAAATTTTGAATTTGAATTTTTAAGAAGGTTTTAACAAAAAAAAGTCGAAATTTAAAGGTAAAATTTGAGCCTTTACAACAACAAAATATCAATAAAAAATATTCAAATTTTAAATTTACTAAAAAAAAAATTGTTTTCGAGAGTAATTTTTCAGAAGAAAACCGACTTATTGAATTTAAACTAAAATTTTTAAAATACACTTATACTGGGTTCTGACTAAGATTGGACAAACTTCACCGACATCTTCTATTGATGAAAATAAACGACGTTTCTTATCTATATAAGACATTTTGTTTCAAAATTTGATAAGGGAGTTAGAGTTGAAGGAGTTTACTTAATAATCGAAAATTAATAACATTGGACCCTAGGAACTTGACGTGTGAAATAATTTCACCTAATTTGTAGTTCATTAGCGATCATAACATTTAACTATTCAATTACAACGTTAAGCTATTAGAAAGTCTCGAAATATCTAAGAACAGGGAAATGCAATGACTTCTGATAATGGCCTCATTTCTTAGCACCTTTTTTACAATGCTATTTATTTTATTTATCGGCTTGTAATCGAGACACGCGTATCAACAAATGAGTTTTTGCGTTTATTAATAATGGGGTTAAACACTTAAGTAACCATAATCCTTGTTTGGTTGAAGAACTTTGCCACACGTTGAGAAGTGTGAACTGGTGAATGAAGCTGATTACTAGGTACTCACGTCAGGTAAGTGGTCACTTTTATTTTTCAAGTAGTATTTGATAATTTTTCCCCTGTCTGTGTCCTTTGTCGTTTCTTGTCTTAGTAGTCGAGCTACCGGCAGCATCACAATGGGAAGCTTTTCGCAAAGCATCTCGCTTTGCGTCTTTCTTCCTGCTCCGGAAGGACCGACTAGCCAGATAAACGATGGACGGTTTAGTTCTATCAGCGACATGTCATATTTCAGTCTTTGTAGTGTTAAAATCTGAAAAGCGAGTTAGATGACCATTGTGGAGAAAATTTCGTCTGATTTACTTCTTCAGGTCGCCGGGAAGTGCAAATTCCCATGGGCATATTTTGTGATTCGTTTGACCAATATTTTTAATTTTCGAAATTGTCAAAATGACAGTTCGAAAGTAAAGTATGCAGTAGTACCGCTGCTGCTAAGGCATCTATTAGTAGTAAAAACAATGACAACTATGATCAAAATTTCTTGAATGATTCGGGTTTAAGCAATGATTGCACATTATAACCCATCGTCTTTTATAACTTGAGCCAGTTTCAAATTTGCCGTGATGAAACGAATTACTATCCCTGATATATATTCGTATAAGGTTTCAACTGGACGATACTTCTGTCTACCAATCTAACTCAGCTATAATGAATGGATTTAAAATTCTTCGTTTTTTTTTAATTTCTTACAATTAAAATTGAAAAATTTAACTTTTGAAACTTCGCCGTCATATTGCAAAATATGTCCACGAAATTTTAATTGAATAACTTGGAAACCATTGAAGCTAGAAAATCTCGAAAAACAATTTAAAGGTTTTTAAAAAAGTAAAATTTTGGGTGAAACCATTTTTATCATTAGATCCATGGATTTTACTTATTTCTTGACAAACTTTTAATTTTGATTCTTTTTGACTATTTCAATGTTTCCTCGTAAACAATATCATTTTTGATAAAAACAGCATACCAAAGTTGTAGCTTTTGAATAAAATTTGTAAAATAATATAGTTTTAGTTTGTTTTGTTGTTTTGTTTGTTGTTTTTGAATGATTCGAGCTGCGGCGCACTCGAAAAAGTCCACTTCTAATGCACTTCTCAGACCTCACACCCATCAACAAGAAAAAAGAAAATAGTTTCGTTACTAGCTGCTAATAACTAGAGGCCGGATTTTAGGTGAAATTCTATGTTCTTACCTTTTCACCTTTTATGGCGTAATTCATGCTTATTGCCTAAATTTCAATTTTGTTGGTTTTTTCGTCTTTTTATACATGATTCGGACCTATCTTGAATAAATTTCGTGCCTATTTAACCTTTTCTTTGGGTTTTTCCAAGTATATTTTAGCTTCTGAAGAAGTAAAGCAGAAATATGTACTAGAGAAAATAAGTGTAATGTGATACGCAGCGGTTTTTGACCATCATAACATAACAATAAGAAGCTTCAAGTATAAATTTTTGTTTTATTTGTTTTTTTTTAAACAATTACTCCTATGATCTACCCAGACCCTTTAAATGTTTTAGCTGGTATTGTGACTCCGGACAATTAAACTAGGTTGCTTATATTTATCTTAATTTCTAAGTAAAAACAGATATTGGGGTAAAATAATAAAATTACCTGAAGGATATTCATTTTCCAAAATTTATCTTGGAACTCTCTTGTGTTAAGTGTACTTGTGTAAAAAAATGCTTCCAACAAGATAAAGTGATCCAATTAACCACATAGTTTGACGTCAGCTGGAGAAAAATGGTTTAATTCTAGATGTTGAAGAACTTTCTGTGCCAAGTTAAATTATAAATTATATCATAACAAACATTTTTTTCAAAAAAGAAAATTCTGTTAATTTTAGTAACATGCAAAACATCTCAAGTTATGCAACATTATATTTTTCGTTAATCAAAAAAAAGTAATATTAATAAATAAAAACAAACACATCAGGCAAGCTCTTTTAAAAATTTTTTAAACATTTTTATTATAAATATAGTTTAGTCCCAATTTTCGTAATTCTTTCATTGCAAAATACCTGGAGCAGGAAAAACTACAAGAAAGTCCTTGTTTATGATTTTTATCCTAGAAATAATTTGCTGCATTATTTTTCTCTCCGGAAAATAGGTACTATTGAAAAAGATGTACATTCTTTCAAAATATCCACTTTTAAAGAAATTAAAGACTTTGACTACATTCGCGCTGATAATGGCGAGAGCAACAGCTTGTTACCGAATGAGGATATAATTTGGACATTGTCTATCGATGTAGAGGCAAACTTTTTAAAATAGGCGGATTTATTGCCGTGCAGACGCACAAATTTTACAATGGAAAATTTGAGAGATATTTAATTTTTAGGTAGGGAAAAAGCAATATTCAAAATGCTTAATGATTTTTTATCTTGTTAACTGTGGTTTTGACTTTTTAATGCCTTTTTTTCAAGAGTATTTTGCCTTTTTAGTGCTTTTATTAGCTGTTTTTTGCATAATTTCACATTTTTCTCACCTTTTTACCTTATTTTATTGTGCCTTTAATTGGGTCTCTACTAATAATCAAATCAAAGTCCATGATGAAGTCCTTTCAGTAGATGGATTGTTGCTCTCTTAACGTATTTGTGTCAATCAATACGTAGTACTGTCAATTGTACCAAAGTAATTTAATTTTTAAGAAAAATATGCCTTTGCAAACAATAATAACAAAAGTAGATTTATAACTAGTTAACAAGGAAACTAGCTCATGATATCTGATAATTACTATTTGATATAAGTTGTCAATAAATTATTGTCTATAAAAAAATAATATATTTGTGTTATGTAATGTTTGTTTCATTTATTTCGTTTTTCGAAGAGCCTGTTGATTGTTGATCACTGAAAAATGTCTACACATTTAATTTTTACGAAAAATATGCCTTTGCAAACAACAGTAACAAAGGTAGATTTATAATTAGTTAACAAGGAAACTAACTGATAACAATATTTTTTTGTATCTGATAATTGCTATTTGACATAAGTTGTCAATAAATTATTTTCTATAAAAAAATGATATATTTGTTTTATGTAATGTTTGTTCCATTTATTTCGCTTTTCGAAGAGTCTGTCATCTTCAAATTGATTTAATTTTCTTTTAACATTAGAAATGTTTATGTTGAGATATGGGGTGAAGTTTCGGGTTTTCGTTCAAGCTTGAGAGTATACGGTGTCGCTCGCTCTGACATACTCGCCAGTCGAGCGCTCTCCGCGTTGAGAGGCCGGCGTGAAAACTATGGGAGAATGTTAAGTTTACAGTTCACCGCAGTGCACCATATTCGTTTAATCCAGTAACGTTTCATTGGATAAGGCTATCAGCTATGGATATTAAGAGTTAGAAAAATAGCGAAAAGTGTAAGACATATCGAGAGCGTAAAAAAAAGGTTTTCCCACTCCCAACCGTATATTCACTGTTTTCTTTATACCTTACGAGCAGGATAGATAGACCATATCAGTCTAGTAAACGGATATAACGAAAGTCGCGCCGTGATTGGTCGATTTCATATCCACACTAGTGTGGATATGAAATTGACCAATCACGGCATGCGATAAAGACGAATGTCATTTTTAGATTCAGAATTATACCATAGAATTTGTCAAACTGACTTCGGTATTTACCAAAGAAAGTATTTAAAATGAGTGCTTTTAGTGCAGAACCAGTAAACTTTATCCCAGCGGACATTTCTGAGGCTGCAAGTGATATATTCAAGATATGATTACCTTAAAAATCAAATAGTAAATATGAATTTAGTTGCGATAAATTTATGACGTTTCATTGACACATGGACACTATATAAAATATATTAGAAACTGCAAATGTCACATGAAAAATTATTAATTTGCTAAATCCTATTTTAGTCTTTGATAGATCGTAGTGGTGAGAAAAATTCGCTGTACAACTCGAGCGGATTGTCCATATCGCACTCGAACGATTGAAACTTCGTTCTCGTGCGATATGGACATCACAGCCGCTCTTGTTGTACAAACTGCTATTACGAGAGATTGAAAATAGAGAATCTAGTGAGTTAAGTACGAAAACACCGCTAACAAAAACTAAATACAATACGCGGTATCGTGAGTATGTAAAGATGGGCAAACTTAAAGGTTCTGAAGTTTACACGGGCTACCCAAGTCAGCGGCCCTTAACTGAGGGGTTATAATTCCATTATTATGCTGTAAACTCTTACCCTAAATCCAATTCACGTACTGTCTTGAAAACCTTGAAGTGCTCAGTAAACGAATGTGGCAAAATATCTGCACTTATAATTTTTAGAGCTCAAATAAATGTAAATTACTTTTACAATAAAGTTGACAAATTTTTGCTTGTAGATTAAATATATTTTAATATTTCATTGTTTTCGCTTTGTACTAAAATATTTCTTTCAAGAGCCATGAGCATAGGTGCCTTAATATTATTTTGATTTAAATTATTTCGTAGTCTATTTGGTTATACGAGTATATTTCAATTTAAAAAATAATCTTTCAGAAGAAACTTGGCTAATGAAAACTATAAATTTAGAAAAGATCAACATTGCAGAAATAACCTTAAAAACAGAAAAAAGTCGAAAGAAAAATATTGAATATTCAAGTTTTCACTCGAAATCTCAAGTCGAATACTTCGATATTAAGGTCGAAAATAAAAAAAAAATTGCTAAATAAGGCCAAAATTTTGAATGTACAAAAGTTGCGAGAAAAACAGTAAACAAATAGACAATTTTAGGAAAATATTCCAGGATTTCAAAAAAAATCATAATGTTCTAAAATTTCAAAACATGTCAATATTTTGGGGCTACAGAGAAAATTTTGTAACTAAATCAAAAGCATTTGAAAAAAATTAAAATATTTCATTTAAAGTCAAGATTTTAAATAAATGACTTGTGTTCTTAAAAAAAGAGTCTAGATTAAATTTAAAACCTTAAAAATAAAAAATTAAAGCTTTAACACTGGTTAAAACCTTTATTGCTGTTGGAAATAAGAGTAGAAAGTAAAGTTTGAATTTTTGGGATTTTAAAATTTGAGGAAACCCACCACTCATGACTCATGATTTAATAAAAAAGGGGATCTTAAATTTCGAAAAAAAAGTTGACATTACAAAATTTCGATAAAAAAATCTTGAGTTTTCGAGTTTATATATTTATAATTTTAAGAATTTTTTAGGCTGAGGTCAAAATTTCGAAAATAAGTCAAAACCATTAGAAATATTTAAATTTATTATTTAACATGAAAATTTTAAACAAAACGTAAATCTTTATTGACAGTTTAAGAAAAATAAATGACATTTTGAAGAAAATACTCTATATTTATTTTTTAATGCAATATCTTGGGTTAGACTCGCAAGACTAATGTTCAAATTTTGAATCCGTTTGAAATCCGAAGTTTTAAGAAAAAACACAAGAATTGCAAGTTTAATGTAAAAATATTAAAAATTGGAAATTGTGGAAAAAATTATTAAGTTTCGGAAAAGTCCAAAATTTGTGTTTATAATTATTTTGAAAGCATAAACGCATAATTTTGTAAAGAAGAAAAAAAATAAGAGTAAAATAGATTTCTAGACGATTTTCTTTAGGTTAAAAAATTTTAACCTCTCTGGATAAATAAGGCGTCAAAATGACCCTTGACGGATCAACCAAAATAATCAATAAGTAATCGAATGCCGGGTTTGCTACGTTCTCTTCTAAAAAAGCACACTGATGACTTTTTCATTTGAATATCCGATAAAATTTTAACTGACATAAATTAAAATTTACTAATTCAATCAGACTCAATCTGTCATTATTAAATGGCTCGAGATAGCTGTTGCTAATTTCAAGCCCTCATCGCTTCCCATTTTTGTTTTTAGATTTATTTAAGTGGTCAGTTCATTACGACAAGCGTATTTTTGATATCAAGAAATTTCATTATCTTTGCGATTCTCTGGAAGGAGATTCAAGGGACGTTATTGAATCATTTTCATTATCAGGTAATTATTATTATTAATTAATTGTGCAACAGAGTTGCTGCAAGACCGTTTTAAAATAAAAGAACAGGTCACAACCGTCCTAGACATTTTTTAATTCACAAGAACCACACTACCCGGTCTAAGACAACTTATTAACTGTAATAAAGGTTTTAGAGCTTTCGGCAAAAAAGGGAATTAATTTTATTTATTATTCCGATAAGAGCGGAAAAATTAAACGATCATGCAAAGCGAAAATGGCAATCAGTACAACCAGTACAGCTCTAGTTTTAATTAGAAATAGGTGCAGTAACTTTAAACAGTGTCCAGCATTGTTGAATCCAGGGTGTCAAGCGAACATCATTACTTCAGCATTAGTTAAAAAATTGCAATTTTCTTTGAAAGAGTTTGAAGTAATGTAACATGAATAAAATCACATCTAAACGAATTCACGTGTGATCTGGAATATGATAAACAAAATCATAGAACCAACCTCAATTTTTAAGATTGATAAATTTGCCATTCAACTGCCTTCTAATGTTTTTTTATATGATCCTGATTTCAATGCGAAATAATCTAAATAGATTTATTAACTGAACAAGTTTATTTTGGGAGTAATTAGAAATTCCATTGAAATCAGAAAAAATTAACTTCATTTTCAAGAAACCAAATTGGGATGAATGCAGCTAGTCATTTAAAAGTCAATTTAAAGAAACAAAAATATGACATGCAATTCAAAGACCATAAATCCTTGTTAGGAAGAACAATTACATGACCGAGGCAATAAATGTTAGGAGCAAAAGGTAACTGAAAACAAAATACTTTTATCCCAAGAAGAAAAGGCCAGGAATAACATTTTCAAGACAATTACTACTTACGAGCACCCTTGGTCTATTCATTGTAACGTTGCCTTTCAAAAAGGAAAGAAGGTACATTCAGTGTCAATAAAATGATTCTTAAACTTGGAAAAAATAGGGATGACACAATATCTAAGAACCACTTGTCGGAATGACAAATTTCTGAAATGTACTACTTATCCAACCAGGGGGTTCAAACAAACTGTGAAAGGCCATAAAATTCATGTGGTGTAAGACACATCTGCAAACACTTTCAACACAGTCAGCCTTAACGACATTTTATTCAGTTATAAAAAAAAATAAAAACTAAACGTAATACGTACTGTTGTAAATCAATACATATTTTATGTAATTATTATTATTTACTAGTTCGAAGATACATAGATAATTGTCGTGGCGAATTTCAAGGGGTGTCTGATAACACAAGAGTCGACGTGACTAAGATTCTAGCCTTAATAATCTAAATAAATAAAGGTTTCATATTTCAACACGATCGGTAAAGAGGTTATGAAATTATTTATTAAATTATTTTTTATAACAACTTTGAAAGTCTGCAATTCGAAAAGTAAACATTTTTTATTATTATTTTTTTTTCGTAATTCGTATTTATTTATCATTCCGAATCAACTGCCAAGCGTTTTCTTTAAAATTTGTAAATACCCTGTATAACCTTGTATGTTAAATAAAGTGTTAATTATGTTTCTATTTGGTGTTATCATTTCCAATGTCTCCGTTGGTTGCAAGGATTGCGAAATATGTGAATTTTTTTCTTTTGTATACAAATTTTCATAAACAACTTCAAAAACTATAACAATAATGATTTCCTTAAAGAAAATATGAACAGAACTTCTTCTTACCCCGGAGATGGAAACAATTAAAACTCAAAGGCTAGAAAATCAATAAACTTTAAAGCCTTAAGAGTTCAGTGGGTTTTAGTGATAAGAAAAAAAAAGAATGTTAATAGTAAAATTGCAAAAAAGCAGGTACCGGTATCAGGTAATATTCCTTCTTTAAGCGAGCTTGAAAAAGTGGTACACTTGTTCAAATCAGGATATCGTTTACTAGCGCAATAAGAAAAAAACCAATTAATCGGGAATCTTGGTACGGTTTTTTAAGTCATGAAGAAAAACGAGCAGATATGTGGCAGTGTGTACTATGTCACAAGTTACAATGTTTAGGTTTGCCTCCTAAAGAGTTTACTTGCTTAAGTTAATAATAAAATCAGTTCTGGTTTTTAAAAAATGTTCGTAAACCAATGTATTCTAATCTAGATTTTCGACTTTTTTGTACAATTTGTAAAGAAATTTGTATGGTCATAATAGGTTCCTAGTGTGTCCATCATAAGAACCCTAGTTTCTATTATGGGCATATAAAATGTTTTCAAAGCTATTAATATAGCGAGATTATTATGCGATTTATATTAATGGATAACATTGCCAGGCGCCTAGGCGTTAGTCGAGTCGTCGGACCACGTTCGACATTGTTTAAATCACTAAGAATCGAGTTGCATTCAAAGCTTTTATCGTATCATTGACAATGGTGAAATAAGAAAATCAACAAACTTTTAAAATAAAATTTGTATTTAGAGTGTTATGATAGATAACTAACGTATCATAATTGTAACTAAGGTATTATGTGCTAGTAAGTTGTTATGAACCTGCTAAATATTATGAGGTTGATAATTATGAATAAGGATTTAATTTTAAGGGCACTTAATTTTTAATAATACGATAAAATTTATAATAGTTTTAATAAGTTTATTACAACTTTTCTATGATAAACACTAAAATAAAATAAACATCATCTAGCACTAATAAACTATTAGCTGTGTTAAAATTTTGGACATTTATCTTCTTAAATATACCATTTTTATCTTAGGCGTTTCCATATTTAGTAAAGTTACTTTACCTAAATTCGGCTCTGTAGTTATAAATAGCTAATTGTAAAACTGGTTTGGAAAACAAACCGAAATATATAACATATAAAACTGCGAATCTTAGAAGGATTCTGCAACTTTTATTAACAATGAAGGATATCATTTTTATTATCTACTTATTGCGTTTAATCCATTTTTCTGAAAAAGAAAATAAAGAAGATTCACAAGATTAATGTTATTTAATTTTGCCTTAGCAGTAAATAGGAATAACTTTTTCAAGCATCTGGAACTTGTCGCAGTAAGAGCTTTTGATCAAATTGTTCTTCTAATGCGTACAACACTCTTTAAAGGGGCTTCCAAAAATGCATGCACCCGTGGAACTCTTTCTTAGTAGCAGAAATTAATTGTTGCTGGGAGTTTTTATTCTGATCTGTAACGTTACGCTTACGGTAGTTGCATTTCGAACCTGCAAAATGCAAAATTTGGTCTTATTTTCGTACCAAATTGGTATCAGTAATTTCCGTCAAACGAAAATCAACAGGGTAAGAAAATAGTGCAATTAAGAATGAAAATTAAACTTTTCTGCAAAAAAAAGTATTAAAATTAATACTGTCATTGTAGTACATGCATTTATCTGCCAAATATAAAATCACTTCCTAAAACATCAGTAAAAAGTTAAATGAACCCAGAAATATATTATCATGAGTTTATTACGTGAAAAGTAGAAATTACAAAAAATGCATTCAAAACAATAAACACACAAAGAGGATATAAAAACAAAACAACAAAAATAATTTGGAAGAAAATAATGTTTATGATATTGTCAAGGAAATCATTTGTAAATTGACCCATACAGTCTTATAAAAACAAAAATATAAAATGTATTTTGCCACAGTATTAAATTAACTAGGTAAAATTTCACTTATCGAAAATCAGTTTTTCTCAAAATAATTTCGAAATGCGAAATTCTACTATTATTATTTTAAACATACACATATATTTTTAAAACTCAACCCCTAATGGGAGAAAAAGAGTGGCAAATTATACATGAGAAATATTTTTTATGATGAAAGTTACTTGAAACTTGGTAATATTTTATTTTTTGGTGTTTCTCAAAAAACCTTTCCGGTGTTTTTCAAAAATCAATACCTAAAAGGGTGAAATGGGGGTGCCAATGTTTCTATAGGTAATAATATTTTTATGCTCAAATTTACTTGAAAGTTGGTATTAATGATCCTAAACATAGTTAATGAAACACATCTTTCGGTGTCTTCAAAATTTAATCACTAAGAGGGTAAAATTTAGGTGCCAATATTTCTGTAGATAATTATATTCTTGTACTCAAATTTACTTGACTATTAGTATAAATGCTTCTAGATTCAATTGATGAAATACCACTTTCGTTGTTTTTTGCAAAATTCAACCCGTAATGGAAGAAAGAGGGTGGCAAACTTTACATGAGAAATAATATTTTGTATGATGAAATTTACCAAAAAACTTGGTAATAATGTATTTTTTAACGTTTTTCAAAAATTAAAACACTAAGGGAAGAAAGGGCATGATAAAATTTGTATAGGCAATACTATTTTTATGGTCAAATTTATCTGACATTAGTTTCAAGCTCTTCAGCAAAATTGTTGAAACGTGCGTTTCGGCTTTTAAAAATTCGACACCTAAGGAAAAGAAAAGGTCACAAAATTTGTATGGGCTATAATATTTGTATGGCCAAATTTACTTGATACTTGGTAATAGAACTCCGCCACATAATTCATGAAATTTATGTTTCAAAAGTTAGCTCCAAATTTGAGAAAGGAGCTAGCAAAATTTGTATGGAAATAATATTTTACCGTTTGCATTAATTAACATTAAGTTCCAATAATTATTTTTCATGGAGCTGGACTCAATTTTAAAATGTAAAAAAGAGTTGAATAAGCAAGAACACAAGATAGAATGCAGCGATTCAGCAAATTTATAAATACCTTGCTTGAAGAGAAGGACACGATAAGAATAATATGGAGTATCTATCAACCGATTTAAAATAATACGTGAGAGCAGATGTGTGTCTGTGTGCTTTTGTATCAGTTAGTAGATCTCTGAATAATTTATTTATTTATTTTCTTCTAAGGTTTTTATTTTCCTGAAAACTCAACCCCTAACGACTGAAATTGGGTGCAAAGGTTTCTATAAGGAGTAATATTTTTAAGCTCAAGTTAACTTTACACTTGGTATTAATACTCTTAGATTAATTAATTAAATTAATAAAACACCCCTTTCGATGTTTTTCAAAATTCTATCTCTAAAAGGGGTGCCTAAGTTTCTCTAGGTGATTATGTTTTTATACTCAGATTTATTTGAAAGTTGATATTAATGCTCTTAAGACACAATTGATTAAACACCTACTTCGGTGTTTTTCAAAACTCAATCCGAAAGAGGGTGAAAATGGGTGTCAATTTGTAAATGAGAAATAACATTTTTGTGGTCAAATTTATTTATTTGAAACTTTTTCTTTTAACCTTTTGTGGGACCGTTATAGGCCTTGTCACCTAGATTCCAACTCCTTTGTCACTTCCACATGTTTGTTAAAGTCTTAGTCAGCATTATATATCCCGGGATTGACAGCCAGGCTCAACATCTGACCTACACTTATTGCTTCCAGATCTTCCTGTCTGAAGGTTTCTTTGCCAGTCAGATTATATTTGTATCTGGCAAGTTTTAGATAAGCACATACAATGTGGTAAAGTTGTTTCCTTTTCAGTCCCACACATTCGCCATCGGTCGCTTTCTGCTAGAATGAATTTAACCAGGTGTCCTTTAAAGTTCCCGTGCCCAGTGAGCATAATCTGGTTTTATTCATTGCAATAAGTGCTTTAGTCCTTGATTGCAAGGGTTTATCCATCAGCAGTCTTGCTTGCCTTTGCCTGTAAGTGGTTATGTTCCTCCACATATTTGAAACTTGGTAATAATGCTATTAGATCCAAATAGCGAAAATCTCTTTTGGTAAAATTGGGGTGCAAATGTTTCTGTGGAAAGTAATATTTTTAAGCTCAGATTAACTTCACACTTAGTATTAATGTTCTTAGATACAATTAATGAAATACCCCCTTCGATTTTTTTCAAAATTCTACCTCTCAAGGGTGAAAGAGGGTACTAATTTCTGTGAATAATAATATTTTTATGCTCGGATTTACTTTAAACTTGCGCTTAATGTTCTTATACACCGTTGATAAAACACCCCTTTTGGTGTTTTTCAAAATTCACCCCCTAATGAAAGGAAGAGAGTGGCAAAGTTTATAAAAGAAAGAACATTTTTTATGGTAAAATTTACTTGAAATTTGGTTTTAGTGGATCGGGCTGGTCCTTAATTATCTTCAAAAATTGAAATACAAATCTTTTCCCTTGAAACCAACAAAGATTAAAAACACAACAAGGATTGCTATAGCCAAGCTATCACACTCAGTATCTCTCTGAAGATGATAGCTTGGCTATCCAAACGCGTTAGAGCAACCTTTGTCATGTTTTTTAATCTTTGCTGGTTTCAGGGGACAAGATTTGTATTACAATTTTTGAAACTTGGTATTAATGCTGTTAGTCACAATTGATGAAACATCCCTTTCGATGCTTTTTAAAATTGAACCTTTAAGGGGTGGAAGGGGGAGATGCCAAAATTTAAACAGGTTAAAAATATTTTTAAGGTCAAATTTAATTAAAACTTGGCAGTAAGGCTCTTTGGTAAAATTAATGAAATACGTGTTTTTGCGTTATTCCTAATCCAACATCTTAAGGGGGAAAGGGGTGGAGAAGTGTGTATGGCAAATAATATTTTTATGGTCAAATTGCATGTATTGTTAAATAGAGTTTATGAATAATTGTAGATATCGAAAGTACGAGGGGAGAAAATAAATATACCAATATATCACAGTGGCCGCTGGTCTTAAAGAGTGTAAGAGCGCGCGCTCCTCGTGAAATGAGCGAACTAATCTTTTCTGTTAATGTAAAAGACTTGGATTTATCCCATTTTCAAACACAAAATAATGACATACTAATTAACCAATAATATCTGTGAATGACTTGGAATAAAATACACAAACGTTTGATTCCATTATACATATTACATATTATAAGAAAATTTAAATAAGTTGGTGCGCGCAGAATTATGCACCTAGCATGGCTGCCGTGCGATGCCTGTCAACGGTCTCCAGGAAATACGTAGAAATAAACTACAGAACACCACGTTAAAGCTAGCCCGGGGTACGCCGCTCCGCGCTTATGCGATAATGTCAAATGGTGAGTACAAGTCAGAGTTTGGAGTGTGTATTTACGGTTTATGATGCTAAATGCGTAGGACCCGGCTGATCTGATTGCGATTGCTAATTTTGCCGCTTACAGGCCTAACTGCCAATAGTACCGCTATTCACAAAGAGATAGCAGTACCCATTCTAGGGTCTAATTATTAATTTATAGATTTGGATTCAAACAATTTTGATGAGAAATGAACACTTTATTTCTTTAAAATATCGTAAAGCAAATTTTGTTAGAAAACATTTTTTTGTGTGTTTTTGTAGAGTTTATTTAGAATTTTGTAATAAATTATATTTTATTTTTAAATGTAGTTCTCATGAAAAAGTCTTACAATTTTATTCCTGTGAAAGCAAACAATTTTAGTTAAATAATCCAGAGCCGTAACGACATGCAACCGTACAGAGTACTTTAAAGGAGCTCAGAAATGTCTATAATGTTTTTTTGTACTCAATGAAAATAATTTAGAGACGATAACCCAAAAATATTTCGGAGGTTATAAGATGTTAATTAAATTTAATTCGTAAAAATACTATTAAATATCACACCTTTTGTACCACTTTTGTTTCTCTTTTTAATATCATGCTATGACACTGGAGTCACCTAAACTCTTAACTGCTAATATTTTTGTATCTGCGCACCCCCTGTCAAAAAGTCACCAGCCGCCACTGATAAATCAATATAAATATACTGGAAAAGAACTTATCGAAATCTCCAACTTTGTCAGCAACAAAATCGCTACCTCGACATTTTAGGAAACATTGTCATTTGTTTCCATAAAAGCAAATAACTCGGGTCTTTTCAATACTTTTGCCGACACACGTGCATTTGCGGCATTACCTCACATATTTGTATCGTATCATATTACGAAATAATCTGCAGCATTAAATTATTACTTATTTGTTATTAAAGTGTTTTAGCAAATAAGGCACATGTATCGTCAAATTGATTGGTTTTTTATTTCTACTATTTTTTCTTATTAAGAAAAGACTTGCATTTGCCAATTCAGTCCATCTAGGGAAGTTCGGGGTATCGGTGATTTTATTTTCCGGTCTTCTTCCTACTTTCTCAGAGTTCCTGTTTGACTTGCTGATACATAAAAAAAGTACACAGAAAGAAACTGTATTCAGTCTTACAAATGTTGACAATCAAACAAAAAAACGTACCTTTCATAACATGCAACATATCCGTCCTAAAAAAATTAGGAACCAAAAAATAGATTCTCAGTATCTATTCCACTCTAAAAACTTTGGCCTAACTTTAGCTGCCCCATATTAAACATTTCAGCCTTCCTTTGCCAATCACCTGATGTCTGGAGCGATCTCACGCTTCATTTCATCACAGTGCCGGTTCTGCAATGTCTTTTGATTACCTATCATTTAAAATTTTCTTAAAGCTACTGCTAATAAAAAAATATCAGATATTGTCTTCTGTTTAACCTTCATTATAAATACAGTTTTTATTCTATTTCTTTTAATATTATTTGCAATGTTTTTCTAATCTTGATCCCGTCTAGAATGTTTTTATTGTAAAACTTGACGTAAATTAGGCATGCTAAACTTTCCACGTTCATCCATTTATGTAACTTTACGCAGTGAATAAAAATTTTAAAAATATTTTGATTAGTTTGTTGACGGGGAAAAACACGAGACAAACTCTTTCGGTTTGTATTGCTTAATCTTAATATTCTCACTTGATTCTTCTCTAGCATTATCTAAATATACAAAAGATTTGTCCGATACGAATGCGTCTTTGTAAACGAAATATTCCAGTGTGTACCAAAGAGCCAAGAGATTAATATTCTAAGATGGTAAAATTCCTCTATCTCTATTGAACATTATGGGAAAATGTGACTAAATATTAAAATAGATCTCGAAGTAATTAAAGTGGCATGAATAGTATGTATCTAGCTAATCTCACGTTAGTAGCACAGCTTTGCATTTGTTTTCCTTAAATGTTATTAACCAAGTAGCGAAAAAACAAATATTTATTTTGAGAGAATTAATCCGTGCGAAAATAAAGTTTAAAATTATTTTATATAAAAGGGAGAAATTCTTTACCAACGCTTTTATATCCATTTGGATAGTGGTGTATTGTTCAATTGTTCAAAGTGATAGTGTTATTATTTTGGATTTCTTTCTGTCGCAAAAGGTAAACCTTGTGTTTGTATCGCCTGAGTTGATTAAAAACAATTACCATTATTCCACAAATATGTTTTTCCTAAAAAGTTTAATGTACGTAGCCTAGCTAAAATTATTTAATTAAAGCGTTGCTGTCCACATCTCAACTTCACTAACAATAAATTTAAAAACTGCATCATCCAGAATCTGAACACTAGAAGGTTCGATGTCATATATTTAGGACTAGATTCTTTGGTACACCTTAGATTCCCTTTTCGCTCATTCTTTTCATCACCAGATTTTGTTTTCATGGAATGTGAATGCCAGGGTTGCCAGTATTCGATTGCCGAACAGAGGTCCTCAATTAATTTAATTTCAACTTTCTACACTTTAACGAAGTAACTTTGGACGACCAAAACAGAAATTCCTCACTTATTATTTTTTTTTTCGTACTTGTGCCCCGAAAAATAATTTTTGACAACCAAAAAGAAAGTTTTCTACATTTGTTTTATTATATTTATCGATTAACTCTAAATTACCAAACAAATCTATGTTCAGTCCATCTTTCATTCCGGACACGAACACTTTGCAACCTAGTAAATGAACATATTTTGCATTGGAAAATATGACAAAAATTTCAATATGTTTCTAGTTAGTATGAAATAAAAGGTGTAAAAAGGATGGTAATGTTGCTAAGTTTACTTCTCACAATCGCACTTGTAGTTTTCAGATGACAGTAAGGATACTTTTGAAATGCACACCCACGTTCCTAAACTCGTCTGGCACAGCATCTTCCAAAGTCCTTTCCTGATCCTGTTATTTAAACAATTTTTTTTCGTGTTGTATTAAAATGTGTTATTTTTTGTTAAAATCAACAAAAAAAATTGTTTCTTTCTATACTAGCAAGCACGCACATTCCATTCAACTCTCTCGAAAACAATACGGAAATATAAACATGCTAAAGAAAAATCTACAAAAACAATACAACATATAATTTACAAAAACAATGTAATGTAAATAATATCAGTCTGACCAGAAATTGATTTATAATGAATTAGAAAACGAATTTTTTGAAGGCGCAATTATTCAGGAAAATATCTCCCAAGCATCGTCGCTATGTCAAGTTAGGTTAATGCTCCCGAAGATGCAACTTATTGATAAGGAAATTTACTAACACGAAATTGTTGATATGTGATCAACTTTTGATGAATCATTTTAATACATTACGTAAAAGAACTAAAAATTATTGTTTCACAGAACTTTTTTTGTATCTGACCTATTTTGCACGATTAGTCACCTATCAAAGAAAATTGGTTTTTCTGAACTAGGTAATGATTTACTTTGGAGTCCCGCAAATTTGTTTACTTATTGCAATTTGCTTGCTTATTGTGATCTCGTTCTAAACGAAATTACCGATTTAAAGAGATAACTTAACCTACGATAAGAAGATTTAATGAAATTATATTTAGGAGGGATAAATAGAAAATTAGATTTAGCTAGAGATACTGTAATTGTCAGTTTTCCCTCAGCAATGCCAAAATATTCGTAGACCGTAAAACACACAGTATATGTGTTACAGTTAATAGGAAAAAGTGTTACTTCATTTTGAAAACATCGCACTATAGTCGACCCCCGCTAAAGATGCGCCCGTTAAAGTTGTCCGCTCGTTAAAGTTGGCAGGATGCGATCATTGAAGTTGCGCTGATGTCCCCCCACTATGATTTTCTAACAACGAATTGGACTTCCGAGCTTTTGCGCCACTTTTGAATAACCCACTCAACCGCGCAAGGAGTAATAAAACTTATATATTTTTCAACAATGGTAGGGATAACAGGGAGAAGCAACTTTAACGGTCAATCCAGTACGGTGAGCGCAACTTTAGCGGGAGTCTACTGTACACATAATCACTGGAGAACAAATCGAAACACTTTTAATAATTTCACTAGCTAGCTAGAAGCTGAAATCACTGCACTGCATACGATCTTCAGGAAAATAACAAAGACAAATTTTTATGAAAAACTCTCAACAGTTTACTAATATCACGAAAACATCTAGTTCTCGAGCTTGAACATGATTAAATGAACGAAACCAAATTCGTTTAAATAAGCGCCAATTCTGAGCAAGGCTTTTTGCCTCGTCCGTAGTTCCATCAGAATTGTATTTGACTTTCTCATTTTAACTCAGAATAGTATATGTGTTTTTAATACTCTTTTTCGATATTTTAGGAACTATTACTTGTACACAAAATGTTCAGAGTCTAGTACTTATAATTAATGCGGTTTCTAATGTCTTTAATTTATGAGAAAGAAAAAAAAAATAAATGGGAGCTGTATAGCTTTCTGCTAGCTGTGAGAGCTTCCACTTGAAAAAATAATGTTAACATCGCGTAATAGAAGAAATTACATAATCTTACTTTTTTTTTAATGGACTGCTCTATTTAATATTGTTTTAAATGAAAGTCCTTTTTTTCCTGATTTTAAAAATATAAGCATAATTAATATTTAAATGAGCTGTTTTCAAAATATTTCATGTCAAATATAATCTCAATATTTTAGCTGTGTATTTCGAGAAGTAATATGTATCTATAATATACATTTCTGAGCAAAGCTTGAAAGTAAAAGAAAGTGAAAGAAAATGTCCAAGGTTTCAGACACAAATTGGAGACTGAAATGGAAATTTAATGTTTTTATTTCGAACTGCTGGCCTTTTTCAAAGTTCCATTTGAACTTGATTTCGAGCTTTACCTTCAAATTTTTGGAAAAAATATTTAAATATACACGGTGGCCCAAAAAAGTGTCCACATTTTATTTGGTTGATTTATGTTGTTATTAGTTGGTTGTTTCTTACCAAATTTTTACCACAATGTAATAACGCATTAGTTTTAAAGCAATCAAGTTTAAAGTCCTTCAACTACAATCAATTTTTATACAGGGCGTCTCGAAGATGTATGTCACTTTGAGTGTTTCACAAAAAAACTAAGAATTTGTTTAGTCTAGTTTAGTTACGTATTAAAAAACTACTTGTAAGTGTAACTTTTTTTTATTTTCTAAAATACTTCGGATTTAATCAATAATATGACCATTTTAGGAAGTCATGCACAATGATATTTTACTTTACTATACTCTGTTCACCAAACAGATATAGCTAGACTACTCCCATGAATAAAAAGCCATATTTGAATAAATTATTTTTACTGGTTGTATTTGAAAATCCCACATACACACACCAAGATAAGTTTAATCGGTGATGTCATAAGTAACGTTGACTTTTAGAGTGACAATTATAACCAAATAAGTTTCGTTTTTCGTACTATTCAGTTTCAGAACTAGTGGCTTCAAGGTCCGTTGTGCAAGGGAAGTCACCTTACAATTGTACACAAAGGATCAGAAAAAAATTTAGTTGAAGATCTAATAATATAACGATTTATTAATTTTTTGTACAATTCTATTTGAATTTATTCTCTATGAATTTTGTACTGTTACATTTTACCATTATTCCTTAATATCCCGTGAACCTGTATTTTTTTAAGGGGGAGAGGCCTAACTATATCTGTTGGGTGAATAGAGTTTAGTAATATCTAAATCTGGATTTATTTCTTAAAATTTTATCCCTAACTTGATAATTTTAACTACCAAATTTTAAAGCTGTTAAACTAATATTCAAAAATTTTAAAAATAAACTCAAATAACTAAGTTTAAAGTCAAAAATTATAGATATCACATTTTTAGAGCGAATTCCAAAATTTTGAGTTTTTTTAGGCCAATTATTATTTGTTCTGGTATGTCTTATCTCTTATAAAATTCTCAATTTTATTTTTCTTTACTGAAAAAATAAATAATTTTATAAATAAATAAAAAAACTTGAAGGTTAATGTTGAATCTTAGACTTTTTTCATAAAATTTTGAAATTTGTCTGAAAATTTCAATTTTTTAGAAATGTTCAACGTTTGAATGGTTTAAATTTAAAAGTCAAAATTCCGAAAAAGTCGAACAGTTGAAAGTGAAAATTCCAAGATTGCCTTACTTTGAAATTTTGGGATTTATTTTTTATACATAAATATAAACTTATTTTCGATATGTTAATTGTTTCCTATAAATTCCGGATCTAGATAAGTAATTTGTGAATTTTTTTCAATTTTTTTTCCTAGAAAGGGTTTACCATGAAAGTTGTTTATTTATACTTTAATTATTTGTTCGAAATTTTGTAACCAACTTTTTTTTCATAAATTTTCAGTTTTTAAATTTTTTCAATTTTGAATTTAAACTTACAATTTTTTAGTTCAATAATTCAAAACCCTTTTTTTATCATATACAGCATGTTACGCAATGTTTTTGTTAGGTGATATCTCGGTTACTTTATATGATAGATACATAAATTAAAAAAAATCTTTAAATGGCATTAATTAATCTATTATTTATTATCATCGGTCTTCAAAACTTTGGTGGTCGGTACCGCGCTGAAGAAACCATCCTCACTTCTTTTTTTCAAGTTGCACCCCGACAATTTTTCACTAAAAATGGATCTTTAGTTTATTCTGAATATAGTCAAATTTATCTCATTATTGAATTGACCTGGAACCGCTAAAACAAAAAGAATAATAGTTACCATAGTAGTAGTCGTTTTTTCCAGCATAAATTAAGGTTGTAGCAGAAATCAATTGTACACAATCATTTTTGATTCATAAAAATCCACGTTGTTAAGGAAATGTGTTCACTAAAGGACTGAATTAAACACTGTGGTTTGTGATTAAGTGCAAAGAAGGTTTCATCCCTTTACCACATCGGCAATTAATAAATAATAACTTACGCGATAAGTATTTCGCCAGCAGAACTGGCATTTTCAAGCGTACTAATCTAAAAGGATTAGCAAAAGATGCATCGACGTCATCTGCATTGAGATTCAAATCGATACTGGTGGTATTTTGCTTTCTTTCCTATTTCTAATTGTTTAACACATCTAGTGCACGCAATTTTGTCCCGCCACAAATAACCTTCAATAAACTGGAGGCCGCCAATGATCCTTTATGTTCATTAAGGGTAAGTGGCCTCTGGTTGATGTAAATTGTTTCGTATGCGTCAAGTTCTCTGAAAATGCCAGTTCTGCCAGTTTCTTTGGCAACAAGACGGTGCTCCTCCATATAATGCGCGGATTATTACGGAATATTTAAATAATCTTTTTCCTGTTCATTGGATTTGCAATAAAGGCTCCATTTTATAGCCAGCACATTCCAACGACTTCACCCCGTTGGATTTCTTCCTGGGGGTTACCTGAAGGATGTGGTATATTCTGTTCAGCCGAAAGATTTACAATTATCTTAAAAATCGAATTCGTGACGTACGTCACGCCGGAGATGACCAGGGCCAGTTCTTTAAGAGACATTTTAGGAAGATATGTAGCTTATTTGGAATGTGGAGGGGGACATTTCGAGACAATAATTGGTTCTTACATTCTTCCTGTGAGATTAAATGCATACAATTATCTACAATTCCTTACTGATGAATTACCACCTCGTTTAGAAAAATTTCCACTCATATTGAGAAGGGTTATGTGGTTTCAAATGAATGGCGCACCACCATATTTTTGAATACATGTAGGAAATTTTCTCAGTAACTTTTACCCACAATGGATTAATAGGGGTAGCCCTGTCGCATGGCCACCTAGATCCCCTGATCATAACCCTCTAGATTCTTATTTGTGGTTTGTGAAAAATTTAGTTTATAGCAAAGTTTCAAACACGAGAGAAGAATTAATTGGACGCATTGAGTAGGCTGATCAACAGATTCGGATAAATAGACTTCAAATAAAAAGTGCCACTTTGTCCATCGGATTACGTACACAGTCCTGTACTTAGCAAAGAGGATGGCATTTCGAAGACTTAATTCGTTATGGTATTATTTGAATAATTTTTTTACTTACTTGATTTTGGATACATTTTATAGGCCTGTAACTTTTAAACAAAAGAAAATCAACCTACAACACTTGTGTTTTTTAGCCTTAGAATTAAGTCAAGTTTATGCTGCCAAAGATAAATTTTGTTCGGACAGTTTAATTTCAATATATCTGAGTTCTGCAATTTTGCGCTTATTTGACCTTTTAGTTTAAAACAGTATTATTGCGTTTATATTAGTAAATGGCACATAAAAATTACATAACAAAAACTTAAAATAATAAAAGTGTAATTAGTAATTACAAATTTAATGAACACATGCATCAATGTAAATATCAAAATCAAAACAATGACCCATAAAGATATAGTGTGGGTGCGGTTGTGGCTACTTTTGAGTTCGTTCTGTTTTGTAATTGTGCCACATGTGTTCCAAGTTTTTTTCTTTAAAAAGACAGAAATTAGGCGATATTACGTAACCTGTAAGAAGTAATATTGTCCAGCTTTGGGGGAAGTAATGGGTGATATCTATGTGAGATAAGATTTCTGTTAAATAAACCTATTTTAATTTTCACTTCATTTGCAATTATTCTCAACACTGTTTTTTTTGGGAAAATTTAATGGTCAACCTCAAAAATAAATATCGCTGAATTTTGGCTCATACGTTCCTTAGTATCTTACAACCAGGTTATATACAATGCAAATAAAAGTGCAAGGACTATTAGTAGTGAGTAAATTTCTTGTATTATGGGTTGCATAGCAAAATAACGACTGTACCATACTGATGAGGGCAAAAAAGACGGAAAACCATCTATTATTGTTGATTGTAAATAATTTTAACTACGGCACTTTCGACTGTTTCATTACTGAACAATTAATTGACATTGACCTAAACGTTGCGCCTAGGGCGCTTGAATTTGATGGAAATGTTCTACAAGGGGTCATCAAGGAATTTTATAACAATGGATTATGTTATCTAAAGTCAATAATGAAACCTACATTATATGAAAGTTTTACTGATGATGTATATTTTAAATATAATGACTTTTTGAATAAGACGCGTGAAAAATATTGGGCAGTTGCGGGGACTGTCGACAGAAGTGAAAATTTAAAACTATGATATAACAGTGTTTTTTATTTTTAAGTTGTAATATCAAAATAAAAATTGCCTAATTTATAGATTAAAATTATTATTTTTAATTTTTATTGCGGTTATATTTTTATACGATCTAGCCTTTGTTTATTCTGGTCCACTATGTGATATTTCTATTTTAATCTCGCATACCGCATAAACAAATTAAAACACAAATTAAACAGTGCATAGTATACACACCAAATAGTCAATTTAATTTATATATTGCATGCGCAAGGTAAGGTTATCAAGCGAGTTAAACTTTTAATTCAACAAAAAGGTGTAGTGCAATAATATATATTGTACAAAAATATGACGTTCATTTCTTGGACTACATGTTATCCATCAAAAATTGGCTCCACACTATATCAAATTATGCTATTCTGCTAAATAGTATTATTAACTTTAAAAAAATTCAAAGGGATTAAAATAATTTTACATTTATGTATCTGTCAGCAACAGTTTCATGGGCAGTTTTCCATGCCACTTGTACGAATAAAAAAATTGTTTACTTAGCAACATGAAAAGGATGCATTAAATTTCGGTCATGAAAAAATTAAAAATCTTCAAGACGTAATTAATTGATCACCGCCTGAAACTCCACGTAAATTTAGGATTTTTTCTTCTGCCTTCAATTAAATTGAATAAATATTTAAAACATTTTTTTCCATTCATAATATTGTCTACGATGGCCCCACAATTGTCTTTCTAAAGTTCCAAATTCATTAGATTTCAACTGACTTCTTTATAATCAAGATCTCGACCACTAATGAAGAAGTTTTACCTCGGTCTCCTTCTGTACAAATAATAAAAAGCTACAAACATAAAATATAAGGCTGCTTATTGTTTCTTTGTACTATTCATCTTTAAGAGATTTTAATCAAAAAGAAAAATCAATTTCAAAACCCAAACTGACACATCAAAAATGTAAACAAAAACATTAATAAGTTCGTATCAAGCAAAAAGTAAAAGTCACTATCAGGGAGATGCGCAGATACATCAAATTATAGTTTCACGAAATGAATTTTCAGGCCTCTTTTAATCGCGCACATTGCATTTTAAATTGAAGGCTGCCAAATTTTGCCAGCGTTTGTTCCCTTCTGATGTCGCTTTCAAAAAAAATAGGAATAATAATAATAATCAAACTACAACACAATTTAAACAGTTATAGTATTACATTTTCCATAATTTAACTTATATATTGTAGTCGTAAGAATAGGTTATCAAACCATTTAAACTTCTCGTTCTCAATAGGGTATGGCTTAATAGGTAGGACGGTTACCTCTTGCGTCGTAGGTAGGAGTTCGAACCCGACTACCGATCACACGATGTTTTCATTCTATTACTCGTTCTACTCATACATAATACTGCTAACATCAGACCATGTTGGTAAAGCGAATTAGTGTGATGGTAATACCAAATCATAAATTTCTCCTCTATCAAAAATTGCTCAATACATCTAAGGAAGTTTTCATTTCAAATATCCATAATATTAAAAGTGAAAATAATTCAAATCACTAAATTTCTCAAACAAAAACTAAACTTTAATTAATTCTTTGCAAGTGTACTTGCAAAGTGGTATTAAGTAAAAATTAATTTTAAATATTTTTTACTAAACGATAACTGGTCACTGCTAATGGAAAAGTATAGTAGCCCTAAGTGTATAAACTGCAGCCATTTTTACAGACAGTTTTTCAATGTAATGATGATAATTCTCGAAAGCCAAGTTACAGTCGATAGTGCAAATATTTTAAAACCTACGTTAGATAAGCCAACCTTAGTTTATTATTAGGCAAAATTTAAGTCTTTGACGGTAGATAGACATATGTAGAATGCACAAAAAAAGTTACTAATTATTGTGCTCTTGCAGATACCACAAATTAGATGATATTTTCTGATTATGGAAGAAAATAAAGTGAGCGAATATGTAAACAGTAAAAAGGTACATCCCAGAGAAAAAGCGAACGTTCTTTCTAAATTGTTTTTTTGGTGAGTTAACAAATCAAATATTTATCAATAATATTTGCCTACTAAACTACTACTACTACTACTTAATACCTGTTTCGTTTACTCACAAATTAAATAAAGCTTTTGATTTTTAGCTGGTCCTTGCCCATATTCTACAAAGGATGTAAGAAGCAACTGAATGAGGACGACTTATACGCCACCCTTAAGGCGCACGAATCGACAACCTTGGGGAATAGGCTGGAAGAGGCTTGGAAACATGAGATTGACACAAGCGAGAACCCTTCGTTGTGGAGGGCGCTGTGGATGGTATTTGGAAATGAGCTGCTTGCGTATGGAATAGTACTGTTTTTTTATGAGGTCATTCTAAAGTAAGTAGTTGAACCAAACTTAAAAAAAAAAGTTGAGTCAAATGCAGGGAGACATTTCCCAACCTTCAATTCATAAGCGAAGGAAAAACATATTCAGCCGAGAGGAGATTTTACTACAAATTTCGGTTTATTGCAAAATTCGTCTTTCTCAGAATTTTTACTTTTTTGTAGAATTTGTATTTTTCTCTTTTGAAATTTATGGTTTTATTCTCAAAATTTGATTTAATCTAGTCGACTTTTTTATAACATTTACTATACTTAGGGATTTTTGATTTTTTTTTAAAATTTCGAATTTTCTCGAAACTTCGATTTCTTCTTCAAATACCTTTCTTTCAAAGTTTAATCTAATTTGTTTTTAAAATTTCATCTTTTTTCTAAACATTTGGTTTTCTCTGAATTTATTTTTTAAATCTGTATTTCCACTTCTAAAATTTTGCTGTTTTCTAGGAATTTCGACTCCTACTACATGTGTCTTTCCAAAATTCGATGGTTTTTTTTCATAATTTGATTTTTTATTGAGAATCTTGACTTTGTTTACAATATTTGGATATTTTGCATGTTTACTTTCTTTCCTTTAAAAATTTAGTTTTTCGTTAAAAATTTAAAACTAAATTTTGAAATTAACGTTTCTAGAAATATCGCCTTTTTCTGAAAATTTGCTTTTTCTCAAAATTTCGAGTTTTATCTCGAAACTCAACTTTCGAATTTTCAAATTTTACCTTATTCCTCCCTATAATTTGCCTATTTATTGAAATTTTACCTTTTGATTTATTTAATATCCGCTACTTATTGAAAGCTCATTCTGAAATATTGACTCTTTTTAAAATTGAGCTTTCTGTGAGAAATTTGGTCTTTTGAAAGGTTTGATTTTTTTTCGAAATTAATTTTTAAGCACTTTACCATTTTTCAAACTTTACCTTTTTTAAGGGCTCGCTTTTTTCGCAAATTTAATATAAATTCGAAAATGTCTGATTGTTTTTATAAATTTAAATCTCTTATTTTTTGTTAATATTTTTAGATTCATTTTCTTTTTTATAATTTTATCTTTGAAAATATATTCAAAATGTTGATATAAAATGTTAAGTCTCAAATTTAAAATAGAAATTTTAGCTTTTGTTTTAAAATTACGAAATTTTACTTTTATTTTCGGAAATTGAGTGAGTAAAAACTAAATTTAAAGTTGAATGTTTTACGTATGTTCCAAATTTTAACCTTTTCTATTTTAGAGACAAAAGTTTAAAAAAATTACACAAATAACAAGAGGTATCTCAACATTTAAAATATATTGTATTTCCTTATCCATCGAGATTAAGGTGCAACTTTAACGCATGCCATAGAAAAACCTACGGCTTCGTAGCTGTTTAGCCAAACCCAATCCCCTGTGTTACAACCAAAACAATCACTTTAAATTCAAAAATTTGTTGGTTTTTCTAGAAATCTTAAACTTCAAGTAAATCTATACTGTAAATGTTGCAAAAAAATTCGAATTAAGTTTTAAATAACAATTTCAAAATTATTGCCGAAAATTCGAAAATAGTTATTTCTTAAAATATTGACTTTATTCCAAATTTTTAAAACCCACTATTCTTAAATTTTTTCTTGGAAACGATTTAAAATTTAAAGCATACCTACCTGTTCTAAAAAGTTCGATATGGTTTTTTAAAATTTTAATTTTAATTCTAAAGTTTTAATTTACTTTTCGCCAAATTTAAATTTGAAACATCAAAATTTTTCTAAAATAATTTCACTTAAGAATTTGCTTTTTAGATACACGTTTAATTTTCCTTGTTTGTGCTGTTTCAAAATTTCGTGTTTAAATTTAAAAATTTGAGAATATTTTATAAATTTCTTGAAATACAAATCTTGTCTCTTGAACCCAAGAACCAGTACCTCTCTGAAGATGATACCTTGGTTATCTAAACGCGTTAGAGCAACCTTTATTATGTTTTTTAATCTTTCTTGGCTTCAAGGGACAATATTTGTATTTCAATTCTTGTTATTTCTTTACATTTCGACTTTTTCTAAGAATTCTTGGATTAAATTGACTATAACATTTTTGCTAAAATGTTAGCTTTAACATCGATACTTCGAGGTAGATCTCGATTTATTCTTGTAAATTTCCAATTTTTATCAAAATTATAATTTTTTATTGAACTGAAGTTTCGATCTCGGGACTAAACTGAAACAGCGACCGAAACTAGTTTTTTAATTCAAACCGGCCGAAACCGAAACCAACATTTTGGTGATTTCGATTTTTACTACTAAGTAAGAATTTATGTGAATTCTCGTAGGTATAGCCACTATTCTGGCTGTTCCAAGATTGTTCTTAATTTTTCCTACAGTATTTGTGCTAATGTTTATTCCTTATCACTTTTTACTTCGATGGCTGCTTATGAAAAGGACCTAAGGCGTGCAAAACCTTAAGTTTTTTTTTAAGTTTAGCCCACTTGCAAAGGGCAATCTGTTATGCCTTTTGAGCACTCCAAGTAGCATACAGAAATAAAGATAGATGGTGATGAACCACCCTTTAAAAACAGAAAAATTGTAGATAGCTTTCAGCAACAATTCTGTTGGGTAACGAATTCCAGAGAAGTTATATAGTTAAAAATGTCTTTAGACTCAGAAGTCCTTATTGTGTCAAGCGGGATCGGGCAGAATTTTTGCTGCCTCCTAATTCTTGTGTGTCTCAAGAATGTTGCCCTTAGGAAGATCAGCTATATCGGTCCTGCCTGCAATCATCTTCTATGAAAGTATTTGTGGAAAAGAATCAAGTCACCAACCCTTCGCCTGTGGTTCAGTGTTTCGAGAGTTTCCATCAAACTCTCGTCATAAATTTTTAAGTTAATCACCCCTTCTTTGAATTGAATTGAAATCAGCCACAATTTGCTATTTGGAGCTGAACTTTAAATAATAGAACAGAATTGGCATAATTTGAGCTTTGTAGAGAGTGAGTAGCTGATGAGAGGTGAAATATTTTTTGGCTCTGAAAAAAAAGGCTAAATTATTCCTTAGAGAAGCTGGTGCCTCCATTTACTCCTTGAATAGATTAAATTTCATGGGAAGGATTTTACTGTCCATCAGGATAATGATTATTGCATTATTCCTTGAGTGTTCTTAGAGAAAACAGCTGCCTGAGTTTTTGAGACATTGAAGTCAACCAGATTTTTACCAGTTCTTTTTTCATTTATTTTTATTAAAATTAGAAGCACTTGGCTTTTGTCTCAAACGGTAGAACTGCAGTGTTGGAAATAACATATTAAAATATTCAACTTCAGTTCTTATTGTTCCAATACCAAGACAAAACTCTGACTTAATTGGGCTGTAAACCCAAAATTGTTTTATTCAGCTATACAGTTTACGCATTTAATTTTTCCGCAGCAAAAAAAATCTGCCACATTTTGATTGATTGATGATTGTAAGCACCAGCTGCAACAAATAAATAGATTTCGAAATTAATTTTTTGGGAAATCCGGGTTGCTGCATAAAACAATTATACTTAACGACACTAATTCTGAAACCTATTTGGTTAACCAGTATATTTTGAATTAACAATACTTTTACTTTAGGATTAGATAAACATTATTTGTTTTTAAGTCCTATGTAAGTACTCGTATTTTATGTAAGAAAGATTATGTAGGTTCATCATCTTAGTATCTTGTAATTAAAATTTTCATCTGCATACGTAAGATCGATTGTAAATATTGTAAAAACAAACGCACCTGCTATTGTCTTTAAAAATAGCAACAAAATATTTATTTAAGCCACCAGTAGACCTACGCCTTAATGTATAATTAGTTTTATTCAATATTAGTCATCTTGCTGTTTATTCTGTTCATTGCTGCTCACAGTTAATTTTATTATATTTTTCTCTACTATGAAACTAATAACTTGAGACAAACTTTTTTCACAATCTTGATAGATTTTAACGGGATCTTTTAATGTGACTTATTATTATTATTATCGAGCTTCCACACAAAATGATAATCAAGATATAAGATTTTCCAATAAACCTAATAACCTAACCAGATACATACTAACCACTACATATCTACAGATTTATATCATTTGAGTACCGGGCCATATTTTACCTTTAAAAAATATACGATTTTGTAGGTTGGCCCAACCTTTAGCATTGGGAAAACTGATGAGCTACTATGTCCCCAACCAAACGGAAATATCCAAAGACGAGGCTTACATGTACGCCGGTATCATAGTACTGGTGGCCTTCATTCAAGTTATGGTCGGTCATTCGTACATTTTCGGCCTGCAACACCTCGGGATGAAACTAAGAGTGGCCTGTTGTTCCGTTATCTACAGAAAATCGTTAAGACTAAGCAAAACTGCTTTAGTGGACACCACTATCGGACAAATGGTGAATCTACTATCTAACGACGTCAACAGATTCGATGCAGCCATGATGCATTTCCACAACCTATGGTCGTCTCCCGTGGAGACATTTCTAATAATGTACCTGCTTTATAACATTGTTGGTCCTACAGCAATTGTCGGTATTGGGTTCCTATTGATATTTATTCCTCTTCAGAGTAAGTCGACTTTTATTTTGGATTACTATCAAGTAAAACGATATCATTTTCTAGTGTACATGGGAAAATTAACTTCAGTTTATCGATTACAAACTGCTATTAGAACTGATGAACGTGTTAGATTGATGAGCGAGATTGTTAATGGGATTCAGGTGATCAAAATGTACGCCTGGGAGAAATCATTTGTTAAATTAGTTGAACTAGCCAGAAGGTAAGTTACTTGATACAATAAATTTAAGATCTAAATGAATTCGTTTCAGTGATTTGTCTCTTTTATTGTAAAGGTAATTGTTCGCATTTTTTATACCTGAAATGTTTTTTTATAAATACGCCTAAAGCATAATTAAAACTTTAAGAATACTGTAGCAGATTTTGTATATTAAGAGGTGCTGCAGATACAGCGATTTTAAATTGTAAATGTCCTTTAACATTCTGTAGTTGACCTGGTAGTTTATGAGAGGAACATTTTAAATAGTTGTAAACTAGATCAATTTTGCATTTTTTGATTAATGCCTTTTTTGGTCAGTTTGAAACCAAATATAAATTTGTCAAAATAAGCCGAATGGTTGTAATTCTGCTTATTTTACTTTTCTTTTAAAATGTCAGCCAACAAATCGGTTGCTAAGAGCATTATTTAAAAAATTAAGAAAACTAATAAATATAATATAAATAATAAACACGGCCATTACTTAAATTAATAAACAACCAGTTGTTTCGGAAATACATAATATGATGCGACATTGTCAGTGCGAATCAGAAATAACCTACTGATTCTAAAAGATTACCAATAACTCAAAATTTTACGATCCGACTGTAGATCCTAGGACATAGATAGTATATTTGAATTACCACAGCCTCCTTTATGAACTGCATCGGCGCCCATAAAACTGAAGCGTGAAAGACTCAACAAAAAAATAACATTTGGGTTGTGGACATGTTGAACTCGAAGTTTTTAAGAGATTAAACTATTTCTCAATTTTATAAGATGCATGGAATATTCTTTAGATCATGGAAATAAAAATATTAAAACATAATTTAAACTGACGGAGCTAAAAGAAGAAAAGGATTTTCCCAATTTATCAAACAGTCATTAAAGCATTCGTCAAATCTTTCGAACAAGAGCGTCTTGAAGGAAACAAAGCAATCCTCAGATTACAAAAAGATTTAATTCTGTCCTCATTTTTTAAAGCAATTCAAGTTTTTTTTAAATAACATGGCCCATCTTCTAATATATGTACTTTAGTTCAACATTCCTCGATTCATAAAAAGGATTAACCTTGTTTTAAACTGGAAGATATTGGGGAAAGAAAAATATTCTTATTTTTTTAATATAATTAGAAATTTTTTCAAATCTATCTTTATTTGAAAAGGCTGTGCATCACCATCTGTATCTTCGTTTCCGCATCATATCCGCACCGCTCCAAAGGCATAATAGAATTACCTTTTGCGAGAGGATTAAAAAAACTTTATAGGAAAGAATAGTCTCTTTAAGGCTTCTTTAGACAATCCTAAACTAATCTTAAAATGGTCTAGGGACTTTGTTAAATCACACCTGCTCGATTCAGCAAAACTAGGTTCCGACGATCCATAACAAGTGAGACACCGACCTGTGGAATTATTCCTTGTTAACAGGTAGTTGCAGAACAGAGGATTTGTTTTTTATTTGTTTATAGATATTCGTAGAACTTTATTCTCAGTCACACAATCCCCAAATTATAAGAAGAATAACACTTTTTTAAATTGCAAGGTTTTGAAAAAATTCGATATTTTCTACATTTTTGAATTAATTATAGCTCCGATCCTAGACCTTTATAAGGATAGAGAGAAATAGTGATGTGGCGACATCCTAGTATATAGTGAATGCATTTGAAAGTTTTTGATGTCCGAAACAAAAGTGGCGTGGTAATACTTAAGCCCAAAGGTTTTTACGACAAAATAGAGGTTCTCAACACAATATATCCGTATATATCCGTTGGTGCGTTGCAATTATTTTCTGATACCTAAAAAACTTATCCTATGTGCCCTGACTAATTTTGTCGATCAACAGAAGGTCCATTATACATCATTTGGGCATGTCCAGACTCCCTTGCAATCCATACTCTGCACTACCACTGAGTCAGCCCTGCGAAATTACTCTTTCGAATAACTATATTCGAAAAGGGATCATTCTTTCAACTTCTTGAAGAATGTGAAATCGGCTTCAAAACATAAGATCGTCAAAACAATCTTTAAATTGGACGGTTTATAAAATATTAAGCATTGCTCCAATTTTATTCACAACTGGAACCGTTTTCAGATGACCTGATGAAAAATTATTTCCTAATCCCATGATGTTAATAAAGCATTCTTTAAATAAAAAAATATTACAAGTTTTCCAAATTTTTATTCAATTTAATCCACTCGCAAAGAGTAGATCTATCATGCACTTGAAACTCTGTGAATAGGAGGCAGAATAAAGATCAGTGGCGATAAACTGTCGTTTTAAACATGAATAAGTGTAAGGAAAAAAGTTTTGTTGGCAAAGAGTTTCAGAGTCTGGAAAATCTGTAGAAAATCAGTAGCTGTAAATAAAAGTTTTTGCCGTACTAAGTTTAATTGCACAGGAATATGCAGATGTTCTGAAGAAATACAATATGTTCACAATTTGTTAAGGAATTAAATCTTTTGTGAAGTTTGCTAAAGAACCATCTTGTAATGAATCGGACCAAAAATATCCTCAGAACAACAGAAGACTATTTTTTTAACTTAGGGGATTTTGAACCAATTATAAACTTTCCCAAATTTTGACTCAATTTCTCTTTAAATCTCTTGAAAATAAATTATCTTCTAAACTCCATAAGGAAGTGGAAACTTTCTTGAAATCATATGAAGAAGAAAAAAATCCAATTAAAAGGATAGGCAGAAGCGGAAAATTTTCTTAATTTTTAAGGTAAAAACTACCTTTTTTTTAAACCTCCTAAACAAAAATAAATTTCTAATCTCTTAAAGAACGGGCACGTTTATGAGCTCATAAACAGATTAATATATTTTTTGAATTTTTAAGAAACTTAGATCATTCTTTAAATCCCTTGAAAACTTAATGTTTTTATTTTTTGACTTTATTAAAATGTTCCCTGAGTCATAGGAAAATTAGAACTTTTCTTAAATTGCCAGATTTTAAGGTGGTTAAAAAGGTTTAAAACAATTAGAGCCTTCTTCAAATCTCTCAAAAATAAATAATTTTCTAATCTGTTAGAGAATATTGATCGTCCTTATATGGACAGTAGGATTTTTTTTTCTACAAATTAGAAGATTCTGAAGAGGTTAGACATTTTTTCAGATTATATGGTAAATATAATCTTCCCCAATTCTTCTTAAAAATAATAATCTTATTGACTGTTAAAGTAAGTGAACCGATTAAAAATGCCTCCAACTTTCTTAAGGAAAGTAAAGCCTTCCTCAAAATTTTTAAGAAAAGCAGAATTTTCTCCAAACCATACCATTACAATAATTGTTCTTAAAACTTTTTAAGAATTTTAAGCTTTATGCCCCTATGATATCGGATTTTTCTTCACATTTACAAACAATATAAGTTTTTCCAAATATCTTACAAAAATAAAAACCATTTAGTCATGTTTACTCGATTTGTAGTTCTTTGTGTACATAGTTCTTTTTTAATTTGAAAGGGGGTAACGATTTAAACAAGTTTAAAAGCCACAACGAAAGAAGCACCATAACAACATGACTCAATTAACGAAAATAATAATTTCGTTTCGTCTTAAAATAACCAAACGAGATAGGTGCTTTAATTGAGCTTTCATAAGTATTTAGCGCTAAGTTTTTGCCTTGACCACATCAGTAATTAATCATAATCTTATAAAATTTCAATATTGATAAAACATATTCTATTTTTATGGTTTCATAACTTAAAAGGAAAAACAGAACAGAAAACAGGTGCTTGGATTTCAAGGCTGTTTGACCCATACAGTAATATTTTTTTCAAAAAGAAAGCTTCATTTAGCTGAATGACGGCATGCAGATCAAATTTTTCTGCATTACATTATTCCCTTAGATAAATATTTTCGCAGTTAGCACTAGTTTATTAAATTGCACGCATTGCAGTCATTGCGGGTGGAATGGAACATTTTAGCGCGATCCGAGGCGATCTCATAAACTGCGTTAATCATCGACTTATTGCGCATTGCGAATGAATGATTTTTATCTAAGACATTAGGTTTGTTCCAACCGAACATTTCTGATTAGTTTCCGACTAATTCATGAACTAATTCGTACGCATGCGTGCATTCCGTATTAAACTCCGACTGGTTTGGGATTGTACACGTTGGAACGCACTTTGGGGCTTCTCAGAAAACCCCTGGTCTTCGCCGTCTGTCGCAATCGAAAGAGATAAAAATAAATCTTCATCACATACAAATCCCTCTACGAAATTCATTTTTGTTATTTTTGAGCAAATATAGTAGATAAAAAATAGATTTCAGAACTTAACAACGTAATTTACATTTGCCCAGACAAGATCAAAACATTTGACAATCGTATTGACAAATAAGAGCTCAGAAATTAGATATCGCTTATCGATTACTTATTGCGCATGTTTCCAACTGCCAGTACAAGCTCTCGGCTGCTGACTGTTCTGATTGATCACAAATCAATTCACGAACTAGTCAGAGCACTGTTGGAACACCGGATTGCCAGTTGGGTTGGAGTTTGCACTTGGTTGGAACGGTAAATTTTGAATGCACATGCGCCGGACGGTTGCAAACTAGTTTGATGTTCGGTTGGAACAAACCTATTATCAACAGAGTCCATAAATATTTGGACTGATTCTAGAGAAAAGTGTGTTTATCTGAAAATAGACAATTTTTTATTTTTTAATCATAACACGAAAAAATTTTGCTAAAATTTCAAATTCATACAAAAGTAAAAATGATTTTTTTACTGCAGTAAATGGTACGGAACCCTAATTATTTGTGCGTGCCCGACTCGCTCTTGACTGAAATTTTTCCAATCGATTAGGTTAGCATTTTTGAGGAATCCAGTTTTCGGCGTAGTAACCATCAACTACTGATTGATTTGCTAAAGTGGTAACATTTTCCTTTGGACTTTATTTAGTCACGCTGTTTAACACTATATACTAATGCGAGCATATATAATTTAGCCTCTCATTAGAATTACGCACATGTTTTAATGCATTATGTCTAATTTTTTGCTTTGCCCCTTAATGACCTTCCCAATTCTGTATTTTTTTGCATGTGGCAATCCTAGACTATTTCATAATAGTGTATAAATTAGTTAACCTTTTTTGTTATAAAGATACAAAACATACATTTATTTAATTCTGAAACATTGACAGGATTAAAAAATCTAGTCGATGAATCAGAACAACATTTAGTTCTTCTTATATTGCAAATAACAAATTTGTGTTCTCAGGTCGGAAATATCTCACATCCGCTTAACTTCGTACCTGCGAGCTCTTCAGATGTCTTTCAACATGTTTATCAATCGCACAGCGATCTTCCTGTGCGTTCTAACATATGCCTTAAGCGGTTATTACCCAACTGCTGAATACGTCTTCGTCATCACCTCCTTCTATGGTATTCTCAAGCAGGCTGTGACAACATGGTTCCCATTGGGTATAGCCGCTATGGCTGAAGCCAATATCTCAATTGGGAGGATTCAAAATTTCCTTAACTATGACGAAGCGTACATTGTCAATGAATATAACTCGAGAAATGAAAAATACAAAGGAAAAAAATACAAAAGCGGTTTCTTTCCAGTCACTCGCGGCGCCAAGCATAGACAAATCGGTATCTACATGAAAAACGCCTCAACAAAGTGGAATATTAGCTCAAGTGATGAAACGTTGAAAGCCATTAATTTTAACGTTGGCCCAAAACAACTAGTTGCCATCGTTGGTCCTGTGGGTAGCGGTAAAACCAGCTTACTACACATGATGCTTCGAGAATTGCCCATCACATCAGGAAACATTGACGTAGAAGGAACAATCTCTTACGCATCTCAAGAACCATGGCTTTTTGCTGGCAGTATCCAGCAAAATATTCTATTCGGGCAAATCTACGACTATAAGAAATATCAAGAAGTCATCAAGGTGTGCGCGCTGGAACGGGATTTCAGCCTCTTTCCCCATGGGGACAGAAGTATCGTAGGTGACAGAGGGGTCACTCTCAGCGGAGGACAAAGGGCCAGAATTAATTTAGCACGAGCGGTGTATAAGGACGCTGATATTTATATATTGGACGATCCACTCTCGGCTGTTGACGCTCACGTCGGGAAACAGCTTTTCGATAATTGCATCACCGGTTATCTAAAAAATAAGTGTACTATCCTGGTGACGCATCAACTCCAATATTTGCGAAACGTCGATAAAATTTATCTGCTGGAAGAAGGCAAAATCGCCGCTACCGGTAACTACCAAGAGCTTCAATCGTCAGGTAAAGATTTTGCTCAGTTGTTTGCGGATGAGTTTGTTGTTGAAGAGGAAGAAGAGTACAATGAGAAGGTTGGGAAGAAGAAAAGGAAGAAGAAGTTTTCGACGTCTTACGATGACGATGAAGATGACATTTTAGATGATCCGGTGCAGGAACAAGAGCACAGGAGTTACGGATCAATCTCTGGTATGGTGTACAAAACTTACATCTCCGCAGCTGGGGGATTATGGACTCTTACATACTTGTTTTGTTTCTTTCTACTCGCCCAAGTTGGTGCCAGCGGAGCTGACTACTTCATAACCTATTGGTAGGTTTATATTAATTTATGTCTCATAATTAAGCTTGTTAAGACTATTTGACAATAAATGCAATCGAATAAGCAGATAATTTAAAATGTAACTGGTCTATGATATATAGAAATTGTTACATAGATTTTTAAATGCTACTTATTTTGTTTTCAGGGTGAACCTCGAACAATCCAAAATGGAACAAGCTGTGTTAAGAAATAACAAAACTATTTATATTATGGCTTCCAATATTTCCGCTAATGATGTTTACCCAATTTATCCAGTTGACGAAGACGAGTCGTTATACGATGTCTTCTTTACGAGAAACCACTGTATATATACGTATTCGGCCATAATTTGCTTTATCATAATCATGACACTGACAAGATCATTAAGCTTTTTTAAGGTCTGTATGAAGGCATCCAAAAATTTGCATAACAACATGTTCTGTAAAATCGTCAATGCTACGATGCGCTTCTTCAATACTAATTCATCCGGTAGGATACTGAACAGATTCTCAAAAGACATGGGAGCGATTGATGAACTGCTTCCGTCGGCTGTGATAGATACTGTACAGGTAATGTTTAAATATTTAGCAGAAAAGTTTTGTTATAAAAAAAACTATGGGCTTAAAAAATTATTTCTTTGTCTTTCGTAGAACTGTAACTATGTAAATTTTAGGTTGGACTAGGTGTCTTAGCAACATCAATCGTAATCGCAATTGTAAATCCTTGGATTCTCATTCCAACTGGAATCATTTTGGTGTGGTTTTACTGTTTTAGAACTATATTTCTGGCGAGCAGTCGAAATATTAAACGAATGGAAGGGACAAGTACGTATCTTTTTACATTGTTGCTTTTGTTGCTTAAATCTACCTATGTACGATTTTCATTGTGCAGAATGAATTTGATCAATTGCTCTGAGGTTTTCTATTGCTTTATTAAGTAATGTCCTGCTTATTTCTTGGGATTACATTAATAAATACTATAAGCAGCGTAAGACTTGCATTCTGCACCAAGTCAGGAAACTGTTTATCATTTCACCTATCATTGTAAGGTGCTTCTTCAAAAAAAAACTTAAAACCAATTAATCCAAGCTCAAAATCTCAACCATACTAAAGCAGAAATTCTTCTAAATTAAAGGTACACCAAAAATAAATCAAGACACCAGAGCTAAATGCTTTGATATGTCAAGAGATACTAAAGGTAAAAGTGTTCGAGAATCACCAGAACAGCATTAAGTTCATTAAAATCTCAATGGAGACTGTGTCGATTGATATTTTTATGGATCATTGGGCCAACAATCGTCAACAGTCACGGCTTGTTATCAATTTTCTTAAATTTTTGCTAACACCGACAGCAATTCATAATAAACTTCTTATTGAATGAAAAAACTAGGTACTAGAAAATTAGACATTACATATTATTAAATATATTTTTCAGCTCGAAGTCCAGTTTTCGCCCAAATATCCGCCTCTCTACAAGGACTGACAACCATTAGGGCTTTCGGAGCACAAGAAATTTTAACATTTGAATTTGACAATCATCAGAACCTTCATAGTTCCGCATTTTATTTATTTTTGGGATGTAACAGGGCCTTTGGATTTTGGTTAGACTTGAACTGCGTAATTTACGTAGCGTTCGTTACCTTAAGTGTACTTTTTATAGGAAGTGGTGAGTTTTAATCATTTAATTATTTTGCTAGTAAGCAGCAGGCTACCTTATAACTTAAACGTGTAATTTCTAATTTTTTATAACAGAAGAATGAAATCTAAAATCAATTCAAAAGATACCTGATAAATTTCAAAGTACAAATTCATAAAAAAGAGCGACTGGTCATTTGTTTTTCCCTTAATTCTTACATAGAACAGCTAGAGGAGAAATAAAGGAAAGAGAAAAAAAAAGTAGACTTACAATAATCTCAACACCTAGAGAACTGAAAGAAGAATCAACCAGTAAAAAACTAAGAGAACGGGCTTTTGGTATATGTATTTGTAACTTTCACCCTCCATATGTAACTACTTATTAGAGAACCTAAGGAGAAAATAATTCCTTTTTCTTGAAGTATACCTAATGCTTAAAATTAAAATTTTCAACAGCCTTAAAGTAAAAATTTTGAAAACAAAGGTAAAAATTTAAAGATTAAAGTTAAAATATTAAGTAAAAGCAGTCAATATTTATAGGAAAATTGTATCTTTGGAATTTGAAATCGAAATATTAGAAAAACAATAGCGATTTCGAAATGTTGAAAATAATAAAAGTTTTGTGTAAATAAACTGACCTACTAATTATCTTCATATTTTGACTTTATTGAAAATTTTGAAATATCCACAAAAGTTTCAAAATACAAGGTGATTCCAAAAGTAGTACCATAAATTTAAATTCGTATTTTAGAGCCCAAAATAAGTCAAAAAGCCTATATAAACATATGTCGTAAAACGCTTCGTTTCCGAGTTAAATTTGTAAATTCAAATCTACTTTCAGGACCATAGTAGAAATTTACAAGAAATTTGAGGAGGATTATTTATAACAGTTTTATAATATTTTAAATTTGTGAATTTGAATTTTGAACCTATGGGTCAAATGTAAGGACTTTTGGGCGAAATTTAAAGAAAATACTTATTAATGAATTTGTAGTCAATATTTCAAAAGCGAAATATTACTACCTTAATTCGTTGAGTAATAAATAGTATTTATCACTCAACGCTTAAATCTAAAATTATTAAATTTTAAAAAGAAGATATTCAAATTACAAGAAAAATAAAGGGTAAATAAAAGTGAAAATTTTAATATAAAAACCAAATGAATTAAAAATTAGATCAAATTGTTTTTAAAGTAGCAATTTTAATCTCGATATTAAGATTTTTTTAAAGTTTAAAAATACTAAGTAAACTATATTGTAACAAAATGTAATTTTAAAGTTTAGTTGGGAAATTTATAGAAAATTTGATAAGGGGAAGCGGCCGCGATAATAAATCAAACGGCAGATAAGCGCTCCGGAAATTTCGGGAAACGATAAGCCTTATTTGCTTGATTTTTCTAGAACCCGAAATGGGATCTATATATACGGGGGCCGGTCTGCTTTCTCGGAGTTAGTTCATTAAACAGTGTAGTTAGAAGTCGATGAATAAGTTAGTGAATTACAATTGTACGTGGTGTTCTGGAATCAGTTGGAAATAAAATGGTTACAATTCATCAAGTTTTAATCATTCGAACCGATAACGCGCAGCAATATTATGGAAATGCCAAATTTAATTTTGAAATATTTAAAACAAAAGTTTTAAGGGTCAAAATTTTAGGAAAAAATATGATTTTCTTATTAAAAGTAAAATTTTGACGAAAGCCGACGATTTTTAAAATAAAGTCGAAAATTTAAAGAGACGAATTTTGGAAACGAGTCGAAATTTCCAAATAAAGATGAATTTTTTAAAAAGTCAAATTTTGAATAAAGTAGCAAAAACTCGAAAGAAAATTGGATTTTGAAGAAAAAATTCGAAATTACTGGAAAAAGACCAAACTCATAAGAAACAAAATTTCCCAGGTAGAAGTTTACAAAGACCTACTTTAAAAAAATCTATGAACAGCAATAAAACGAGATAACGGTAGAAATTATTGTTAAATTTTAAAGATAGTTTGAGTATTTTTCATCGAGTGTTATAAGTGACCCCCGACACGCCTACAGCTGATAGTTCCTATAAGGTTAACCCAGAAGATCCCAAAAAATTCGACTTTTTTCTTTGAAATTTATTCAAAAATTTGAAAATTGTTTATGCTGCAAATTTAGAGGTATTCTGTATTGATATTTCATTATATCTAATTAATTCAATATGTAAAATTTGGGATTTTTCGTAACTTAAATCAGTTCTTTTTTTTTAATTTTCAGTTCTTTTTCACAATGTAGACATTAATCTCTATTCTGATCATTTTATTAGACTATTTTTTATGCAAAATATTATTAATTATTGTAAGGCTTGCTGAGAGGAAGGAGGCAAAGTGGGTAATGGTTTATGAATTACAAAACTATTGAAGACTACTTTTCTCTTTAAATTTTATGCTAACTTTGGTTTTTTAGGCAACTTAAAATTTTCTCAATGTTTGGTTTGAGGTCCTTTTTGTTCCTTCGATCTTGAATTCAAAAATTGTTCTGCTTTTTTTTCGTTTTTGGAGCTTTTCAGTTTAAAGAGTCAGTTAATGCCTTGCTGCTCCTTTGCACCAATTTTAGCCACTAGTTAAAAATTTAAAGAAATCAGAATTTAACTATTAGTTTTTTAAAAAATCGACTTTTGAGGACAAAGCAAATTTTTCAAAAAATAGAATTTACAAAAGTTCGAAGCGGAAAAATTGATATTTTGAAAAAAGTAGAAAGTTTCAAAAAAAAGTTGAAACTTTGAAAAAGGGTAAAAGTTTTAAAAATCTAAAATATTGAGAAAAGGACGAAATTTTGAAAAAAGTTCAAATTCTGAAAAAAGTCAAATTTTCGAGAAAAACTTCAAATTTTGATGATAAAAAGGTAAAACTCTTAAAAAACTGAAAAATTCTGAATAAAAGTTAAAAGTGTAAAATAGTTACCAATTTTGAAAAAAAAAATTAACTTCTCAAGTCAAAATTTTCAAAAAAGTCGAATTTCTTAAATAAAAGTTAAATTACCAGAGTCGAACGAAACTTCGAGAATAAAGTCGAACTTCTTAAAAACTCAAAATTTCGCGAATAAGTCAAAATTTTTAATAAAGATCAAAATTTTTAAAAAAAGGAGAAACTTTGAAAAAAATTTGAAGTGTTCATAAAAAATTAAAATTTTTGAAAGTCTTAGATTATTTAGGTTCTTTTGTGTTATAAGTTAAAAAATTAGAATTTTTAAAAAAAGTTCAACTAATGAAAAAGTAGAAATTTCCAAAAAGTTCTTACTTTTGAAAAAAACACTTCAGAAAAGGCAAAATTTTGAAAGACTAAATTTTCAAAATAAGTCAATATTTTTTTGGGGGGAACGGACTGGTCCTTGGTTATCTTCAAAAATTGAAATTTAAATCTTGTCTCCTGAAATCAAGAAAGATCAAAAAATACAACAAAAATTGCTGTAACGCGTTTCGATAGCCAAGCTATCATCTTGAGTGAGATACTGTCAATATTTGGAAAAAATGAAAGTTGTGAAGAAAACTGTAAAACTTGAAATTTAAAATTTTTAAAATAAGTATAAATATTCAAAGAAGTCAAAATTTTCGATAAAGATGGAAAAGTCAGATTAAAAAAATCCTTAATTCCAAAACTAAAGAAAAAGTCAAAATTTTGAAACAAAGTAGAAATTCACAAACCCATCATGAATTTAAAATGTAATTCAAAGTTTTCGAAAGTAATTACACTCTTTAAACAATGTTGAAATAAGGTTAGATTAACAAAAAAAGCCAAATTTTTGAAAAGTTCTGCTGAAAAAAGTTCGAATTTTGTGTTAAGACTTCCGAATAACTCGAAATTCTCAAAAAGTTCAAAATTTTCTTTAGAGACTCAATTATAACAAATTGAGTTTCACAAAAAAGTGGAAGTTAGCAAAAGAGCCTAAATTTCCAGAAAAATTTTGAAAAAAATTGAAACATCGCAAATAAGTAAAAATTTTGGAAAAAACGCGAAATTCTGAAAAAGAGCCAAAATTTTGAAGAAGGTGAAAATTAAAAAAAAACTGAAAAATTTGGAAGAAAAACTAGAAATTTTGAAATGCCGAAATTTTGAAAAAAATAATTTAATGTTGTGTCAATACTTTCAAAAAATTCCAAATTTTCAATGAAGGCAAAAAAACTAGAAATTTTCATAAAAGTTCAAATTAACACGAAAGCCAAAATTTGCAAAAAATTTAAACTTTTGAAAGAAAGTCAAAATTTAAGGATTAAGTCAAAATGTTGAAAAAAGATGAAACTGAAAATGTTGAAATTACAATAAGTCAAAATTTGGAAAAAGTCGAAATTTATTTATTTTTTTAATTTTTTTTTATTTTATATATAAATTTTTAAAATAAGTAGAAATATCCAGGAAAAGTTAGAAGGAAGTTAAACTTTCAACAAAAAATTTAAATCATTAAAAAAAAGTCTAAATTATAAAAACAATCATAATTTTCAAATAATTTGGCATTTTTAAAAGTGTAAATGTTCAAAAATAATTGAAATTCTTAACAAAGTTCCTATTTGAATGTAAGATTAAAAAAAAATCAAAATTGTGAACGGTTGAAAAGTTGAGAAAATGTGAAACTCTCTTGAAAAACTCTTATAAAATTCGAAATCTTCAAAAAAATCAAAATTTTCAATGAAAGTAAACTTAAAAGTAAATTTCAATTTTTCAAAGAAGTCCAAGTTAACACGAGAATTTCAAGTACCTCAATAAAAACAAAGTCGAATTTTAAGTCAGATTTACAACAAAAAAGCCAAAACAAATGTCAATATCTTAAAAAGGTATAAATTTTCAGTGGGAAGAAAAATTTTAAATAGAGGTAATAATTATGAAAATATTTCGAAAATTTGTACAAATCGAAATTTTTCAAAAATATTAAAAATTTTAAAAAGGAGTCGAAATTTTTAAAAGGTAAACATTTTCAGAAAAGACATTTTTATTAAAGACAATTTTTTTAGAAAACGTATATTTTTTCTAAAAAATAAGACAAGTAAATATACAGGGAGCTTGTAATGATGGATTTTTTACAACATTCGAAGACCAAAACTATAATACAATTATGTCGAGTTTTCAATAATTATTAAAGTTACTACGATAGGTGCTGATTATAATAACAATAACAACGTGTTACATATGATTTTAACTAAATTGTGGTCCACCACGTCATTCATTGCTGCTAAGAGGGATACTAGGCAGAACATTTTCAAATAAATTAACCAGAAATGCACATTGTGGCTCTATAAATTGGTCTGCGTGATGGCCAGATTTAAATTCATTGTACTATTTTCTTTGGTGGTCAGCTAAAACAATAATTTATTTATACCATAGACAAATTTGGGTATAAAATAAAGCCAAACAATTGTGACGATTATATTAAAAATGCTGTAAAGAACTGTGCTGGATTGAAGCAGACAAATATGTCTTTTGTTTGCAAATGGAAGGGGGTATTTTGCACACTCACCCCATTAGTGAAAATTTTTTTGGATACCTTATTTGGTTTACAGAGCCCACTTACAAATTTATTAAAATGTTTGCCTCATATAGTGTATTATTGTGCAAAATTTCATTAGAGTGCAGATCGAAAATGGTTGAAGATTTAACATAAAAGAACTAAGGTTTTTCTGTTAGAATATTATAAAGTCTTTCATTGCGAGTTCCTTCAGTAATTTTGATTGATTTAATTATTCTCCAATAGCACAATTAAAAGCCTTTTTGTGATAGATCCATAAAGTTCTCCGAGTCAGAATTCTAAGAATTTTATTTTAGAACATTTTTTTTCTTTTAGAAACCTATGGTGGTAATGTAGGCCTTGCTATAACGCAAGCGATAGGCCTCACTGGAATGTTCCAGTGGGGCATGCGACAATGGAGCGAGCTAGAAAACCAAATGACGTCAGTTGAAAGAGTTGTGGAATACACACAAGTGACGAGAGAGACCACAGATCAAAAAATGCTACCTGATCCAAGTTGGCCCCAGCACGGCAACGTACTTTTTAAAAATGTATTTCTCAGATACGCTGCCAATGACCCATGCGTTCTAAAAAATCTTAATTTCAACATCAAAGCCAAGGAAAAAGTTGGAATAGTCGGAAGAACAGGTGCCGGAAAATCCTCAATAATCTCTGCTTTGTTTAGATTGGCTGATCTCGAAGGTGATATCTTGATAGACATGGTAAACACCAATGATATATCTCTGGAGAGTATGAGATCGAAAATTTCGATTATACCGCAAGAACCAGTTCTTTTCACCGGAACATTGCGCTCCAACTTGGACCCATTCGATGACTACGATGACTCACAATTGTGGGATGCCCTCGACCAAGTCGAATTGAAAAAGGTCGTTTCAGATATGCCTCTCGGTCTCTCCAGCAGAATCACAGAGGGCGGCTCTAACTTTAGCGTTGGACAAAGACAGCTGGTTTGTCTGGCCAGAGCTATCGTTCGCAACAACAAAATTTTAGTTCTCGACGAAGCGACGGCGAATGTGGATCCCAAAACAGACGCACTTATCCAGACGACTATTAGGGACAAATTTGCCAATTGTACGGTTCTGACGATAGCACATAGATTGCATACGATAATGGACTCGGATAAGGTTTTGGTGATGGACGCTGGAACGGTGGCAGAATTTGATCATCCTCATTTGCTCTTGCAAAACAAAGAAGGGAAGTTTTACGAGTTGGTGCAGCAGACTGGAAGAGGGATGGCTGAAAATTTGAGCAATATTGCAGCTGAGGTAAGAAAAAATAAATTTTTTTATTCGTTATTTTTGACTTGGATACGTCATGATCACATAACGTCAATTTATGAAAATTTTGTTCAATTGGCGAAGAATCAGAGAGACAGTGGTTAATGAAAGGGTTCGAAAATAAGTAGAAACCACTTATAGCTGTTCTATAGGCACAATATAGTTATTATTTTTTGGGATCTGAGCTCCTCCTGAAGAAAATTTCTGGCTACGTCTCTCTGGCTTGTCTTTTTGGTTATTTGGTTTATTTAAACCAAAAAATTCCGATATTGATTTATGTTCAAGTGATTTAAGTAGGCGTATTAATTGAACTATTTTTGCAGAGCTACGCTAAAAGCCAAAAGAGCTAGTCCGTCCCTGCTATCTTGCCGAATAATGTAGTATTATACAGATTGGATGTGGGATTTTACAATTAGTTTTAAAGTACAAAATTGTCAACTAATATCATTCCATTTATGGATGTAACGAATGTATGACAAAAATGCACTCAAACTACCTTGTGATTATGATTAACTCAAATATTACATATTTTGTAACGATATTTTGTGAAATGTTTTAAGAGATTGTACATAAGTGATATTTTAACTTTTTACTTTCGAACTGATTAGCCTTAATTATTGTTAAGTATATTATTTTTATAAATATACATATTTGAATTAAATGATTGTTTCAGTTAACATAAAAATAAATATATAATCCAAATAATAAATCAAGTTGGAAAGCTCAAATTTTAATAATACTCGATTGTTTCTGAAAATTTCAAATTATGTGCTGTTGTTACTATAAGAGTATCAAGTGGCAGAATAGGATTAGCAATTATGTACCATAAGTAAAATTACGTACCGATCTGCTACCTTAAAATAATAAATTGTTACGGGTTTTAACGGTTCGAATTGATTCACACGTGAATTGAAAATAATACCCGCTTTATTACTAAACTAAACTTGGATCACCACAATTGAACAATTAACTCACTTATTATTGACTTCTACTAACTCACTAATTACACTGACTCTAACTAACTGACTCGAGGGAAAGCTGACCGCCTTATATAGTTTTGGCATCCAGGTTCTAGAACAATCCGGCAGATAAGGCTTATCGTTTGCCGAAATTTCGGGAACGCTTATCTGCCGTTTGCTTCGTTATCGCGGTCATTTTCCCCTTATTATGTACTAAATTCTACAATTCTATTCTAAATTCTATTCCATCTATTTATATTGCGTTACAATATATTTTTATTTGCTTGGTAAAGTGATTTTTAAATTTTTTGTATTGCCAATTATTTTGTATGTTATTTTAAAAATATTTACTACTTCTTTCTTAACTGAACTAGACTTTATTTTAAATCTGAGATATTAAAAATAATATTAAAATGTGTAATTGACAATCAATTTTCAATATTTTCGAATGATGAAGAGCTGAAATCTACTAAAATTTTCGAGCAGTTTTCCTGCTTATGAATATTATTTCATATAATTTCAGATAGATCCTTAATACATACCGTCAGTTTTAAAAGTGATCAGTTGCGTCATTTTGGGGGTGACAATTATCCAAACTAGTAGTTTGCCACACCAGCTTTAGTGAAGATTATTTTCTTGAGATTTCAATATATCACACAATTTGCAAAAAACGATGGTATTTTAAAACTTTTAAGTTTTTCCTAAAAAAATTACAATAAGCAAAAAATAATAAATATATAACATTTGTAGTTTAACGATGAAATCGGATTCAAATTTACTTAAAAAAAGAAATAAATATTCAATATTTTAAATCTGATAATTTAACTCTGAAAGAAATTTAGCTTTAAAATTTCAAATCTGCTTAAAATAAAATTGTATTTAAATTGGAATATAAAATTTAGAAAATTGGAAAATTTTAGTTTTTCACTTCCACTTTAAGCTAACCCAGAAATACTTATTTTGTAAAATTCGATTTATTCTTATTTCGATCTTTGCCAGAATTCCAAGTACAAACTCGAACGTAAACATTCAAAAATATTTTGTTTTTCAAACTTTTAACTGGAAGACCTTCTTCAGAATGGAACCAGTACTCCAGTGACACAAGACAAAATTTCCTTAGGGCTAAAAAATTGTACAGACTTTGAATAATCATTTTAAATGAAATGTGAAAACTCTCTATCGTTCCAACAGCTGCTGAAATTTTTATTGCAAGTCAAAGGTGGTGAAAATCAGTTTTACGCAAATATCTCTTGAATGGTTAGTTTTTTTTAAATATGTATCATTAAAATTACAGAATAAGCATGTAGTTCTTGAAATGGCCATAATTTGAAAACCATTGCTCGTAGGAGAAAAAGTGTTAGGACATTTTTTATCAGAAATTGCATGCTCTATAAATTTGACAGCATATAATTTTACAATATAATTAACCATAGGTATTTGCGGAAAACTTATTTTAATACCCTTTGATCTTGGATAAAAATTATTGGCACCTGTTCGAATGGTAAAGACTCTCTATATTTCATTTAATTGACAATAGTCAACCTTTCAATAGAAAGGTTTATACAAATTTTAAGCTCTATGGGAATTCTGTCTAGGTTGAATATCTACTTTGATTGGACTACAATAGAAAAAAGCAGTTACTGAGGAATTGTTGGTTAAAGTTGGACACCAGTTTATAAATTAAGAAAATAAATAAATTTATTTATTTTTGTATATTGAACTATAACATATTATGACACAATTTTTTTTTAAAACCACCCGCAAAGGGCAACCCTATTATGGCTTCGAAGCACTGCGAATAGGATTGATTACGAAGAACCGTCTTTTTAAGTAAGGATGGGTTGTAATTGTAAGAGAACATTCCGTTCAGTTACGAATTCCATAGTTTGTAAGTTCTATAGAAAACTAAGTCTCAATAGACAGAAGTCTTCACTGTGTCAATGAGCAGCTGATGAGATGTAAAGGACTTTTTAGCTCTAAAAAAAAGCCTAGTTTCTAAGAGGTGTATATGGTTATCCCAAGAGAAGTTAGTGCTCGCATTTACTCAGAGGATGGACATGTTAGATCCCAGCGGCAGAATTTTACTGTCCATAAGTATGTTTGTTGCGTTTATCTGTTAATGTTTTCTTATTGAGAACCGCGGCCTAGGGTTTTGAGACATTGAAGTGAACCAGATTTTTTTCGCCTTTTCTAAAATGATTTTAAAAGATTTTTTCGTTTAATCGTCTGAATCTGCTGTTCATTAAGCCGATCTAAAGTAGAGACGGATAATGGTTTGTCGGAGGAAAAAGATAATACCAGGCTACTCTCATTTGCGTAGCTGTATGTTGAATTGGAAATTAATGCTAAGAAAACGTTTATGTCTAATAGGAGCATAGTAGGAGACAGAGAGCAAACAGCGAGAAAATAGGATATCAAATGACAGAGTCTAGGTGAAGGATTATAAGATGTTAATTTGGTGAGAAGCAATTTGTGCCAGACCAGGTCTAAGGCCTTTGAGATATCCAATGCAACAATTTTAGCCTCACTGTGTTTTTCCATAGCTGAGTTCCAGACATGTGTAACATATGCCACGAGACGCTAGTTAGAGACAGGCTGCGCCCTAGAAGATTTTCAGATATTAGGGAACACACCTTTGGAAGTGTTTTTTATAAAGTACATTTTAAGTAATAAACATGTCATAGCTTTTATTTTATTTTAAAGCCAACTTTGTATTACATCCGAGATTTTTGGGCGAGCGTTTTTAAGGCATCGAGGTGTAAAAATGCATTTTACTCCAAAACCGTCGACAATATTAAATTTCACTAAAAGTACCTCTTTTATGTAAAAACGTTTGTAGTTCATATTTTTGTTACTAGTTTTTAGGATTGCCAGCGACAAGTTATTTAAAAGATATGAAGAAAATTTGAAGTTATGTTGTTATGGCATCAGTTTGCCACGCGCGGAAGAATTAGGAAATTTCCATTCTTTTCAAACTACGCTCAATTATCGTCCTAACAATTATAAAAGGACCAAACAATTTATTTTCAAATATATTTAATAATGGCTGACTTATGGTTCTCTGAAGTTTAAATTTGTTACGTTCCCTCAATTTGACACTGAAAACATCTGTGACTTCATAAAACATGATAGGAGTCTGGATCGCCTAAAGTCGCCTTGTCTGTGCCGTGCTCTTACAGTTAACTCTACTTCGCTGCACTTTGCAAATTTTGTTTCCGTTGAAAACAATCATTATTTCGCCCTAAATAATAACCAGCAAAAATAAGTGCAAAACATTGCTCATATAAATAGTTTATTGTTCCTAAATGTGGAAGTAATGTTGTCTCTTGTCCTCTATGCGTGTTCTTTCGGATCTGCCATGGAACAATTTAATTTTACAAAGAAATAAATAATAGCTTTTATCGCCCTTAAACATAAATAATATTTTTGTAAATAAATCGTTCTTACATAAAAAACCTCAAAACCAAACATTGATATCGACATACTATATAACAGTCACCTCACTATACCTCTAACTAAATACATTCCAATTTCTTAAATAACAATTACTATACACTAATCAATTTGGATTTCTCAGAATATTGTTTAAACTAAAAACAATTCTCACAGGCATGATTTTTGTCATTTCTACGGTGTGTCCCATGATAGAGTTACTGAAGGGGGATTTTTTTTATTTGTGGTTTTATGAGAAAAAGTCATTCTTTATAAAAACTCCTGTTTGATCTTAAATCACCGAAAATGACATTTTTTCCGAGATTTTTTGTACAGAGAGTTCAATTATTGGAAAATTTCAAAAAATGATGAAAAGTAAATTGTTGTTTTTTATTGTTGTGATTTAAGATCAAGCAGGAGCTTTTATAAAGAATAATTTCTTCTCGTAAATCCATAAATAAAAAAGAAACTCCTCTTCAGTAGTTTATCTTGGGACACAGTGTATGTTAAACCTTTCATTCTTAACTCTTAAAAAATTTAACAATAATATTTTTTGTATATGGCAATACTTTATAATTTGAAATTAACTATTTATGTAAGTATAATCAATTTAAAAATTCCTAACAAAATAGTAAAATAGTCTATTTACTTTGAAAGCTTTGCACCCTGGATTTCTGCACTGGGGTATTTGGATTATTTGAAAGAAAAAAAAAGAAAATTCATAATCATTGCTGCATCCACTTTTAGTAAATTTTTGGAATCACCACGAACAAAAGCTTTTTCCATTGTCGATTATTTTTCGACAACAACAAATTAAAACAATTCATTGAATTTACACTAATCCTATGGTTTATTAGTTTAGAGTTAGAGGTACTAACAGCATTCCGGGTCGTGTCTAGTGACGTCACCCAACATTTGTCGAATCGCCTGTACCATAAATACTTTAAAGTGTAATAACTTATTCAAATTTAAAGACATTGAAATAATTCTTTTAGTAATTTTTTAAGTTTATTGTTTACTACCACCTAATGTTAAAATTAGTAGTACCTTTGATTAGTGGAAACTTCCTACTTCTGTGGTGATGTGAACAATAGTCTTCTTCATAATTATTCAATTTTATACTAGTAGTTTCTATAATTGTTCGGTATTTGAGCCAGTTATTTTCCGATATGAAAAAGGATGTTGTTTTTTGTTATACCGCCTGTTATTAATATAAATAATTTGGCGGTAAGTAGTATTTTACATAATTAATTTTGTATTTCCCCTATTTGTTCAGTAATATACTGCTTAGTTATTATTGTTGGTAATTATCAGTAAGTAAGTAGCAGTTTACCGGGTAACATATACCGGGTTATTCACCGGCACGGAAGATTATGACCACCGCTTCAGTTTATCGTGATTATGCCCACGGTTTCAGTTTATCGTGATTATGCCCACAATATGATTTTTTTAAAAGTTTTGTTTTAGGGGTGGTTCAGGACCCGTTGGGGGTACATTTTAAAATTAGTTTCATAATGTACAAGCTGTCCCAAAAACACAATTAATAATAAGGTTAACCTCCACCTAAATCTTAAAGTTGTATTTCAATTTTTGGGCAAATGTATGTATCAAGGGTTCAAAAAAGTTTATAATCTAGTGTACTGATGTATTTTTGTGACATGTTCATGTGTGTTTCTTACTTGAGTCCTACTTACCAAATTGACATTCAAGCTTGATATAAAAAAATTGTAGTACTATCAGGAATAGAAGAAATCCATTCAGGATTACTTTTTGGGGCTTTTCGAAAGTAGGATTTAATAAAAAAAGATTTTTTGCCATTGTAACATCAAATCAATAAAATATTTTTTAAGGTTATGTTTGTTCACCTGTCTGTCAATCAAGTAAGGAACATACGTAAACATGACAAAAAATGATAGCAGCACACTAGATTAGAAAACCTTTTGTACACACAGTATATAGAAACAATGTTAATGTTTAAATTCTTGACAAGTTCTACTAATTGCTTGGGTTTAGTGTTATATTTGTGAAAAATTGACTAGTGTATACGTGTGTCCAAAAATTATGACCAAGCAATAACAAGTTTTAAATGCAATAACTTTTTTATTTTAAATGGAACACCCAGTACCTTATGTCACCGTTAGTTGTAGAATTTAATTCTTTGTCAAATTTACTTTCCTATGTAGGGTACTCCATTTAAAAAAATACTTATTTCATAGGTTTTGTGTTTTTGGAACTAATTCTGAAACGTATTGCTGAGGGGTCCTTATGTACCACCAAAACAAAACTTTTTTTAAAATCGACTAGTGTGGGTATAATCTTCCATGTCGTATGTCGTGAATAACCCGGTATTATATAATAATATGGTTTAGGTAATTTATTAAATTAACAGGCTGCACCAGACCGTGGATGACAGGAGGTCCCATAAATGCTATAATCGCGCCCAGGCAAGTAGAAGATGTTCTTTTTTAGTTTCCACAAAAATTTTGGAAGAAGGACTTTTAGTGCAGTGATATATTGTCTTATTTAGTTTTAAGACATTCTATTTTTTGTACTTAAAATATAAAAATCATGTAGATGACATTTTATATTTGTTTATAATGCCATTATATGTATATATTTTTATTAACTAATAAATTAAACTTATATAATCTTAGGTGTTATGTGACGAAGGCTTCCACAGTCAGTCAGTAAATGATATACATATTCCGGAATTGGACCATATCAAAGAACTGTTACTAAAAGTGTTCTACCATCCTCACATGGAAATTCTTCACGAACAAAAGTAAATAAAAGAAAAGTATGAGAATATTACAAGAAATGAATTTTGAATTTGCTTTTTCGTTTCCTGTATATTTTTGTAATTCCTTGCATTTTATTTTGTTCCTGAAGAAGCCCTCTACGAAGTGGACAATACCTTGAACACTTTTAGTAGTAGTTTTTGATACGGTATTATTACCATTAAAAAACCTCTAATTTAATCATTAATACTGTTGACATTCTAATCTTTCTAATAAGATGTCGTTAAGATGTCACAACAAAATTAACTTTATGATATCAGTTTTAAGACAACGTTGGGATACCACAAAACGGCGCATGAGAAATCTTTATGTTAACATACTGTTAATTTTCTGATAATATTTCCCGATGTCAGACTCTAAAAAATGTTGACTGTAAGAGTTATTTAGGAGAACTTATTGCTGAGCGGAAAGGCACGTTTTAAGCAGCACTCCTCTGGATATACCCCTCACTGTCCTGTTATTTAATTCTTAGATTTTTAGTAAGGGCACAAACAGGTATAAAGTCGTGCCAAATTTCATTAAAATATCCGTATACGTTTCGCAACTATTAATTAAAAATTATAATCAGGAACTAACTTTTCACACCCTGTAACTCGGAAACGAAGCATTTTACGACACATGTTTATATAAACTTTTATTCTTATTTTGGGCTCTAAAATACGATTCTGAATTTATGGTACTACTTTTAGAAACACCTTGTATACACCAACTTTTGGGCAATAATAAATGACTTTAAATTAAACGAAACTGCCATTTTTTAACAGCTGCTTAGTAGCTTTTCAAATAAATATATTTACTTCATTCCTCATTGGTAGTGCAAATCTATCATTTTTTTTACAAGAGTCGAATATCTTCCTTCCTTAATATCCATGAGCGGACCCCAGAGGTTTATATGAAGCGAAGGTAATAGCATGAACACTGCAGTTCAAGAGATAAAATTCACCCCAGTTAAGAGAAATAAATATCTATGTGATACATAAAAATCCATAATGAATTAAAAAAAAGAATTATTCAATATATTATTTAATTCTGTAATTATATTGGTAATATTTACACCTTTCTACAATAATATTATTCTAATTATTTTTTTGTGAAATTACAAATTCTGGACAAATTACCTTATTACAAAAATTAAATAATTATGTACATGCTTGATTGGTATTTACATTAACAATAGTATGGCAATATTTCCCCAAAACAAGTTTAATACTTTTGTAATTGAAAATAAATAACTATAAATTAGGAAATATTATTATGGCACTGGACAATTAAGTAGCACATTTTTCAGCTTTTCCATATCGGTCCAGTCTTTGATTTTATTCTCCACTTTCAAATTTTTTATGCAGCCTTTGAAGTTCTCTCTAGTTTTTAAGGTACCAACTGGTGCGGAATCTGTAATAAAAAAATTATGATTAATATTTCTGAATTGCAAGCCACATTCATGTACGCAGTTATCATGTTACAGTTCTATAAAATGCATAATTCACAAATTCACTTAAAGGTTAAGAGTGGCTTCAAATGGGAACTTCATCAGCTCAGATTAATTATTTTAATTTGATTTAGAAAAAAATATCTATATTTTTTCTTCATTAAATTGAAGAATGAATTTAGCGAAGACTATTCGGATAATTAACCAAAGAATATATGTTTTATAAAATTCTTAATTTATCTAAATTCATTGTTAAAAAAGTTTATAACAGATAACAACCAAAATTAAAATATCAATTGTAAGTCTTAGCTTAGTAAACTACGCACCTGGCAGTCCTCCAATGTACAAAGGTAATTCAGTTGTCCCCAGAGCAAAATTCGTATCTGCTTGAACCCAAATCTTCCTTATTCCATCTACGTTTAGCGTTAATTCTGAGCCGCTGTACAAGGCTGTCACTCTGTGCCATTTATTATCGCAAATTGCGAATTCAGATCCCAAATTATTGTTGACTTCCGAAACTATGTTATTGCCGATATCTATCGTCATTACAACGGCTCCATTCTGAAGTTCGATCGATAGAGCTGGGCTGTTACCATAACTGGAGACACTCAGTAATATTCCGTTTAGTTCTGCCGTTCTGAACTCGAAGGTCAGCTCCATTGCACTTGTCAGGGGAAAATCTTTGCCTGAAAGAGACAGTGGGATATATTTTTGCTGGAATAGTGTCAGTGGGATATATTTTTGCGGGAATAGTTATGCAAGTTTTCCAAATTAAGTGTTCACCACTTTTAACTTTCTTGAGCTAAGGAAAAGGAAAGATTTAAAATTTGAGAATTTAAATTTTCTAAATTTTTTAAATTTGTCAATGATTTCAAGGTTAATTACATAGCATATCAACATACAGAAATTTATGTTTAAAATGATGGAAAATAGGTTAAAATTTCAAAAGAAAAATGTATAAGATATTTTATTTTAATCAACATTCTAGGCAATTGGAATTAAAAGAGAAAATTAAACTTTTGAAAAAACTAAAGATTTATCAAATATTTCGTGTTTAACTGTGAAATTTTCAAAACATTTCGAAATTAAGGTTGTTTATTCGAAAATAAAGTACAACTTTTTAGAACAAGTTCAACGTTTGATTACGAAATTAACATTTATAAAAAGTCAATATAGAAGCTCCAAATTTTAAACTAAAGCCAATATCTCTAAATAATCTTGTTTTTTAAGATTACTCTTTAATTTTGAGAAAACATTTTCAAAATTTAGATTGCAATTTTTAATAAAATTAATATTTTCAAAAGATATAAATTTCGAGTTGAGAATTACAATTTAAAACAAATAGATATTAATTGCTGAAAACTGAAAGTATTAAAAGTTTATGATTTATAAATAAGATATTTTGGATACAAATTTGAGAAACTAAAGCGTGAGGTTCGAAGAAGGCAAAATTAAAATACATTCAATACTAAGATGCAATTTTGTCTTAATGAAATTAAAGTTAAATTGTCAACATTTCAACAATAAAGAAAGCGAGAAACATGTGAAAGAAAGTCTCACAATTTAAAACAGATACTTACTGTAGATGGCATAGGCGTCTCCTCCGAAATAAGCACCACTTTCTATTTTAGGAAAACACGAACCCACATTATTATTACTGGATATTGACTTCTTTTGAAGAAATTGAGCTTCACCATTAATTTTGGCCGACTTCATACATCCTCTGAACTGAGCTAGGGCCTGCAAAATCAATAATTATTGTTATAATGCCCTCGACTAAATGTGAGTTTGTAACCCTAATTTTAAGAAATAAAGGTATTACTTACCAAGCTTTTATAGGGGGAAACATGTGGGACGTTACCGAAGTATAGCTCCTGCCTGACGTTATTTCGGGGAGGTCTCATTGGCTTGAGTGATTCTCCGTCTAGAGAAATGATCAACCTTCGTTTTCTCTTCAAGCCTTTATGGGTGATTTTGATGGTGTGCCATTTACCATCATTGACTGCTTTGTCAAACGCAAATTCTTTTTTTCGTTTTCCTTTCATTGTAAATTGGACCATTCGATTTTTAACCTCCAAGATGTTGTAATGTCGATTCTGGGACTGTGGACCCTATAAAAGAAAATACATTTGACTTGCAGCGCTTAAAATCAAATACTGTAGGAGAGAGAAGATAAATAAATATTGTAAAATACTTATATAAGATTATAACAAGATACTATTTTATCATTTTTATTGCTAAAAAGAAATCAGTACATTTTTATATCTGAGTGTCCACAAAATCTTACTTAAAATGTCGAAATTTTGGAAAAAAAAATAAAAGAATCAAGATAAAATGGTGAGACTCGGAAAAATGTAGAAAATTTGGCAAATAAATTTTAAATTAATAAAAATTTCTCAAAAGTTTTTGTTCAAAGCCAAAATTTTAGTGAGAAAGGTAAAATTTTTAAATTTAATTTTGAAACTTCAAAATCTCAGTCGTAATTTCAAATAGGATCTGAAATTTACATAAACAAAATTGGTGTTTAAAGTTTAAATTTCAAGAAAGAAATCAAAATTTCGAGTATAAAATGTAAAGGAATCAAACTACGTGTGCAAAAATGGAAATTAATTACGAAAAGAAATTGGAAATTTTTACAGGAAATTTCTAAAATATGCACGACATTTTGAGAAACAGATTAAAATTTCAGGATGTGTCGATAATTAAAAAAAGAACCAAAAGGAAATACAAGTATAAATTGTAAGTTATCATAAAGTGACAATTTCGAAAACGGCAAAAGTATACGCCAAGGACAAAACTTTGGATTTATATTATAATATTTAGAAAAAAACAAATTTAAAATAAGAATAAATTTATATACAAAATATTTTCTAATTTCGAGAGTTTTTTTGACGTAAAATTAAGTTTTAAAAATAAAGTTTTTGAGAATTTACCTAAAACAAATTTTTCTTATCAAAATGTCAATCAAAAGACTTGAAATTGATGCAAAAATATTCTCGGATTTTCGAGTTCATGATTAAAATTTTCAGAAAAAAAATTAAGTGTCATTAAAAAAAAACTAGCATTGCTTGTGGTTGAAATTTGACTAGTCGTCTCTGTAAAAAAAGAAATTGTTATTCAGATAATTAATTGGTATTTTTTGTACTAAAATTTTTAATTCTTGCCTTGAGGATCGGAGAAAGATGTAGGAATATAAAAATTTACCCTCTGAAAATTAAACTTTTACTTTTATTTTATTTTAAAAATCTAATTTTTTCAGAATTTCGATATTTTGTTGATAATTTCAACATAAATTTCATTGTTAGATTTGCAATTTTTGAAAATTTCAACTTAGAAAAAACAGACTTTTTTAAATATGTTGACTTTTTCGAAGTTAATGCAGGTTTTTAAATATTTTCAATTTTTGCTGGAAATTTTCATCTCTTGAAATTTTCTAGTTTAACACTGTCGATTTTTTTTCAAAATATTGGCTCCTTTCGGGGCTAACTTTTTCTCAAAATTTTAATTACTTTGAATTCGACATTTTTTGAAAATTGTGACTTAAAATTTGCAAATTATTGAACATTTTTTGTTCCCTTTTTCCAGTCATTAAGGGTTTTTATTATTTTTTTTTTTCGTTTCGGATTTTTGTCAAAATTTTAATTCATTTTACAAATGTTGATCATTTCAAAATTTCGACTTCTTTCAAATCTTAAACCCAATTCATTTTCTTCAAAATTTTGCTTTTCTTTCAAATTTTATTTTTTTATAAATTTTAATATTTGAAAAAATAATGCTTTTGAAAATTCTTACTTTGTTATATATTGTTAGTTATACTTTCGAAAGTTTGAAATTTTTTAAAATTTTTCTAAATTTATTATTATTTTTTAGATTTTTGACTTTTTCAAAAAATGTTGACCTTTTTCAGAATTAAGTGTTTTCCTCGAAATTTTCAGTTTTTGTGAGCTTTGAATTCTGCAAATTTTAATTTATTTTTCAAAATGTTGACTTAAAAATTTCGAACATTTCTTAAAATGTTGAATTTTTCTTCATGTTTTCACTTTTTATTTACATTTGATTTCTTTTTCTCCAATTTTTTATTTTATTGCATCTCTACTTTCAAAGTTTGACCTTATTTCATAACTTTCGCTTTTTGTGAACATTTCGATCATTTTATAAACATTTTCCTTTGTTTTTATATTTTTTGAAAATTTTGACTTTTTGAAAATTTCATTTCTGTTAAAACTTTTAACCTTATTAAAAATATAGTGTAGTTTTTTTAAAACTTGACATAGGCCAATTTTCTTATTCGAAATGATAGACTAGTACTTCCAATCGCAAAGTTGTAGGAAATAGCTTAACTAAGATGAATGGGGAAAAAAATTTTTTCTATGTTGCCACATTTGTTCAGTAAATACTCAAACCTTAGTTTTTTAAATGGCAACACTGCATTTTTTAAACATATTTTGATAAACCTTCAAATTCAAAACAAAAAGTGTTCTATCACACAGTTGCACTTTTCGAACAATCAACAAAAGAACTAAAATAATCTGCTGCAGTTGGTGGGAATTAAAACGAGCTAACATAACAAAAATAGGCATTGAAAATTAAACAGAAATTGCGCTGTTTGAAAGAAGCATTCATGATAATGCTGCCATTGTGATATTTGAAAGCTGTTGTCCTTAAATGTGTATAAAAACAAAAAATAAAATGTAAGTATTGTTCTTTAATAATAGTTGATTGTTCGAAAATGGTTACTCCAAATAAAAAATGTAACAAAACACTTTTTGTTTAAAATTTAAAGATCTATCAAATTACGTTAAAAAGTGCGTTGTTGCCAGTTAAAAAATATTGTTTTAATATCTACTGAAGAAATATGGTAACAGTTTTATTGGTACATTTTTCTTAGTGAAATTATTTTCTACAACTTTGCAATTAAAATTACTAGTCAACCATTTAAAATAAAAGTTAGCCAAGTTCAAGTTTTTTTAAAAACTACACACATTTAAATGCAGCAGCTTTCAAATATTACAATGATGGCATAAATATGAAGGCTTCTTTCAGACAACGCAATTTTTGTTTAATTTCCAATGCTTAATATTGTTTTTAGTTTTAAGTTCCTGTCGACTGAAGATTATTTTAGTTTTTTTGCTGATTGTTCGAGAACGGCAACTTCAAATATAAAATGTGGCAGAACACTTTTTGTTTGGAATTTGAAGATCTATCAAAATATGTTAAAAAAAATGAAGTGTTGCTATTTAAAAAAATATAGTTTTATTATCTACTGAAGAAATATGGCAACACAGGAGTGATTTTTTTGGACATTTTTCTTAGTCAAGCTATTTGCTACAACTTTGCAATTGGAAGTACTTGTCTTTCATTTTAAATAAAAAATTGGCCAATGTGAAGTTTTAAAAAAACTACACTGTATTTATTTAATTTTTGTGAAAACTTTAAATATTTTGAAATGTGGCATCTTTCAAAATTTAGATTGTTCATAATTTTGACTTTTTCTCGAAATTGTGACCTTTTTGAAAACTACGATTTTTTTTTCAAAATTTCGTCTTCATTCGAAATTTTCATTTTTTCTTACAAATTTCAACTCGCCAAAATTTTTTAATCATTTTCAAAATGTTTAAAAAATTTCTAACTTTTTCATAATCTTCACTTTTTTTAAGTTCCAATTTTGACTTTCTTTTAAAGCTACAATTTCGAAATTTCCCCTTTTTCTCCAAATTTCGACTTTATTCGTTTTTTTTTAACATTTGAAACTTTTCTTTAGGTTGCTTATTTTAAAAGTTCTCCTTTCAAAATTTCCACCTTTTTTTAAGTTTCTCAAAATTTTAACTTTCTTTTTAAAGTTGTAACGTATTTTCAAAATTTCGATCTTTTAAAATGTTGCATTGTTCGAGCAAAATTGTTTTGAAAAACCTGATTTTTGCCTCATAAAGATTGTGAGTTTTTTTAATATTTGGTTAAATATCCTCTTCCTCCCCGGTTGGGATTTAAATGTTTGAAATCGACTAAATACGTGTTTATTCATTTATTTCATACTTTTTATTTTTTACACAGAGATTTGGGTTATAAAATGCTATTTTCATATATTTTTCCTTACCAACTGTTGATAACCTTTTTTACCCCTTTAAGCTTGAATTGCGGTTTATAAAATATTATCTTTGTTTCATAGAAAAATCGAAATTCCGTTTCCCCCTTTTCACGCCTTCAGCAGCTGAATTGTAAAAATCGGCCAATTATTGGCCTAATAATTTTTTTAGTAGAATATTTACACAAACATTTAGGTTTCAAATTACATTAACTCGGTTTTTTGTTAATTTGGCAAATTCCTCCCCATTTTTACCACCTAAGAGGACGAATGTCGAAAAATTCCTTCTTATTACTCATCTATCCCATGAAAGAAATATTCTGTCCAAACATGTTGTTGACTTCAGTAGTAACAGTTATGCGTTGATGATTAGGTTTTCCAGTCGCTTAAGGTTGTCTCTTTATAATATTAGCATAGATTAATAATACATTGAAATTGAAAATATTCCAATTTTTAGAATTTTGTCACAAAATACCGTTTTCGTGTTTCGATTATTTTTAGAAACTTTAAAATTTCGAAAAAAAATCAGTATACTTACTAGTTTCCGGAATAAATTCGAAATTTCGAGAAGTTTTTAAAAAATTTTAAAATTACTTATTTTCTTTTCGCAAAACACCCAATATAAACTTTCAATCTTAAATTATTTTTCCATATGTTCCAGTTTAAACTGAAAATTTTCTCCAGAAATTTTATCTTTTTTTTTAACATTTCTAGTTTGAATTCAATTTGCTCTGGAAACTTCATATTAAACTCGAATTTTTTTTATACCTTGCGATTTTCAGAATCTTGAGAATCTAGTAAACATTCTCATAAACTTCGCCTTTTTTCTCAAATTTCCAATATTTTTCGCAAAATTCTGACTTTCGAAATTTTGAAAGCATAGTAGAATATTCCAGGCTAAAGTCAAAATATTGAGAATGTTTTAAATGAATATTGTGATTTTTTGTTCAATTTTCATAATTGCAACTTTTTTAAAAAATAAAATTGTTACTTTGAAATCGATTTCAAACCAGAGATTCCGACTTTTTTTGAGATTTAACTATTTTTTTTTTAGACATTCTGCTTGCGAACATATTTGAAGATGTCGGAATTCTTTTTAATTGGAATTTCGATTTATGGTCGATATTTTTCTACACTTCAGAAGCTTTTTTTATAATTTCAAGTTAAAAATTTAAATTTACATTTTTTTCTATAAATTTCGATTGTGAGCTCGAAAATTGAACAATTTTTTTTGCATAAATTTCAAGTTTTTTGATTAACATTTTCATAATAATAAAATTTTACAGTTAAATTATTGAAACTTAATGTATTCATTCTCAACTTAATTTAAAAGGGTAACTGTTTCTAAAATAAGAATAATAATATTTCTGTGTAACTTGGGAGCTAATTTTTAAATTTCGGGGTTTATTCTTAAAATTCCAACTTTATATCTTTAATTACTATATTTTTTCTAAAAGTACGATTACAAATCCAAAATTTTAACTTTTGCTCGAGTTTTTAACTTTATTATCAAAAGTTTGACCTTATTTACGGAATTCCGACATTTCCCTGAAACTTTGGTGCATAAAATATATTTATCAATATTTTTTTTATTGTCGTTGGGGAAAGTAGTTTTGTTTCCAAACGTATGAGTAACTAGAATGAAAAAATGTTGTACCATGTACCATTTTTATCCTTATTTTCTTAAATAATGTGAATTTAGCAGAAAACATAGATCATAGATGCCATAGAATTTAGGTATGGATGATCAGCAGCATCTAAACCAATATATTGTCTAATTCAAAGTTAATATTTTTAAAAATATGTAATTTACGAATAAAATTAGAGCAATGCATTAAATTTGTCCATTTTAAAGACAATATTTTTGTTTAGGTCCGAAAAATTTGAGAAAAAACGCATTTTACCAAAATAAATGTAAAAAAATTTAAATTTTTTAATTTAAAATTAAACATCTCTCTAACTCCAAGAAGGTTTCACCCCTTTACCACATCGGCAATTAAATAAACACGTATCGCGTAATTATTTATTTAATTGCCGATGTGGTAAAGGGGTGAAACCTTCTTGGACTTAATCACAAGCCACAGTGTTTAGTTCAGTGCTTTAATCTCTCTAACTATTAAAAACTAGTCCCACAGATATTTATATCAAAGCAAAGCTTAACTGTTAATTAACATAAATGAAAATAATGCACAGGGTGTGCCTTTTGAATTTGTTGAGAAAAGTATCCTTTTGCTTTTGCTAATCGCCCTGTATCACTCCAAATGTTATTCTTCACAGTAGACTCTTATTGGTCGGAAACATTATGTTTTAAAATTTTATTTATCATTTCTGCGACCTAGTTTCGAAATATTTAAATTTTTGTTACTGAAAGTTGACAATATTCTGAAATATTATTTGAAATATGACTACGCGATATCAAAATGTTATTTAAATAAAATTACACCATTTTCTAAAAAGAGGATATTCTGAAATAATCTGCACTAAAAATAAAATCATTTGGGTGTTTCCCGCTTTTTAAGCAAGCTTGCAATTTAGGCTTAATTTTCATGATTTTTCTAAATATCTCCAAAATGGTAAACCACATGCCCCTATTGTTTACTGACTTTTTAAATAGCCTTTTGTAAGAGATTTAAATATGTAGAAATATATAGGGTGTTCTATTTAAAAAAGGCAACTTTAATGCACCACTCTGTATATATTAATTCTGTGTGTAAAAAATAATTTCAGAATGTGCGACTTATGCAAATGTACCTTGCTACCAAAAACATGTTTATAATTGACGATTTGTAGGAGCTACAGAGCTTTACCGTACTAATAATTCACCCTTTTTAAATGAATTGGTTGATAACTGCTAACGAAATTATTTATGAAACTTACCACTGATATCAAAATAACACCATCCGGATATACGGTCCTGAAATCCACCTCCAAAATGTAATCTTTCTTCCAGAAACTATTTTCGATTTTGACATAACTAGAAACCTTATCACCAAATTTGATTGCACCATCTAACGTGCTATAGCTATTGGCTGCAAAACATTCCTGGGTGTTCTGCATCCCGGAGTCACTTAATCGACTAGGCGGTTTTAGAGATTTCATCATTATATTGTCCTTTCCTTTTTCATATTGATATTTTCCGATTTGAACACGACTGAATTCGATAACAGTGTTCGCGTCCATGTAAATAGGTCTAGAAAGTTCCACCTGTTATAAAACTTCAAGTTCTATATTACTTAACTTATTTTTACCTGTCATCTATTACAATCATCGAAATACCCCCATGGAAGCTGGCAAAACCTGGCTTCTCGACGTTTCCCAATTCAATAACAACATCTCCTTCTGGCAAACCTGACACGATCCCCATTTGTCCGTTTAAAGTTGCTTGATTGGGAGTAATGGATATCTCCACCATATGGATGCCATTTCTGACCTTTTCATCTTCGACTATAGTGTCTCCTGCTGCGAATTCGGTTTCTAAATGGAAATCTTTATTGACGCGTATTTCGATAAGTTCGGGGATCTTCATAACGACACAATCCGGTCTTCTCGCGTCCATCTCAAAGGACATATTAAAGCTTTCGCCGAATTCGATTTTTGGGTCCAATTTTAGGTAACCTCCTCTCTCTGGGAACCATGCTTGTTTAAAATGAAGCGGCACACGTCCCGGCCTCTGAAATGCATCAAATTAATTAACCCCAAATTTTCAAAAGAAGTATGACAACATTTGAGAAAAAAACGGATTTTGTGAATAAAGTTAAAGCTTGGAATGAAAAAGAATTAGAAAAAACATTTCGAGAAAAGTAAAATAAAATTTGAATTTTGAAAAAAAAAGTTGACTTTTGAGAAAAAAATAAAAATTTCAAAAAAGGGCCAATTTCAAGGAAAAATCTAAAACTTTAAGAAACAGAAAATAATAAATTTTAAGGTAAAGTCGAAATTTCGGAAAAAGGGCAAATTTTGAAAAACAAATTCAATTTCCAGAAATTCGGTTTTAAAAACCGATGATTTACAGAAAAATGACAGTATTGACAAAAAAGGCGATTTTCGAAAAGAAAATTGAAATTTTAAGAAAAAACCGACATTTCAAGAAATAGTCTAAAATTAGAAAAAGTCGTTATTTTTCAGGGAAATTCAAATTAAATAATCTAGAAAAAAATCTCAAGTTTTGAAAATAAGATCAAAGTCTACAAAATAAAGGGCGAATTTCGAGGAAAAATGAAAATGTTGAGGAAAAAAAAGATTTAAAGGAAAAATAGTAATTTATATACTTCTCAATAGATTTTCTTTTCACTATATGAGTCAGAAGGAATCAATAATCCTACGTTGTCCCACCAGATCTGGGCCCATGATTAACGAAACTACAAATATTTCTTTTATTTAAATTAAGATAAATACAGAAAAATAACGTCTCTGAAGATGATAGCTTGGCTGTCAAAACACGTTAGAGTAAACTTTGTTGTGTTTTTAAATTTTTCTTAGTTTCAGGGGACAAGATTTGTATTTCAATTTTTAAAGATAACCAAAGACCAGTCCATTCCACAAAAAAGTAACAATAACGTGTATAGTAATTGAAATCCTTCAGAAAAAAAGTTTTTTTTGCCGATCTTCGGAGATGTTCTTAACATTGATCGATGTCAAAATATCAATGTTTAGTGTCCAAATATCGATAATTTATTAACTTCGATGAATTTCGATCGATCATCTCTGTCCCCAGATTCCGTTCCGCGGTGAGTTGCCCATTTCGATTCCAGTCCAATTTCTGAGGATGTCTAGCCCTCTATAATCCCCCACACATGAGCCATCTGTGTAACTGTGTTGTCAAACTTTCAGTGAGTCTTTTGAAAATACCAAAATTAAATAGTGTATTGTGTTATTTGAACCATATCTCCGTGATGTTATTTTTATTTATTTTTTTATTTTAGGACTAGGAGAATGCAATGCTGGCCGCGGGCATCAACGATGTTGAATTCGCCTCGATACAGAAATACATAAATATAGAATTTTTTAAAATTTCAAACTTTCTCACAATTGAAAAAAAATCTGTTTTTGAAATATTCAAACATTTAAAATTTTTCACTTTTTCTCCTCCTAATTTCAAGATTTATTATAAAATTCTCACATACAAAATGTGGACATTCTACACGAAATTAGACTTTTTTCAAATACAATACTACGTTAAATTTAAAATTTTGACCAAGTTTTTTGATTTTTTAAAGTTTTTGATAACAATCTAAACAACTTGTTTTCTTGAAATATCGAGTAAAACTTTTATTTATTTTTTTTTAAAATTTTAGATTTTCCGAAAACTTCGATATTTTTTCAATATTTTTATTCAAAACCTTGAATAAGTTGAAAATGACTTCTTTAGAAATTTCCACAAAAAATCCAAAATTAATGCTGCTTTTAAGAACATTTCGGCTTAATTTTTAAAAAACAAACAAATTTTGGGAAAAACGAAATCGAATTACATCCATTTTCACTTTCTTATTTAAATTCCGTCATACTCTTAAAATTTAACAAAATAGTTGCAAGTCCAAAGAAATCTGTTTCCCGAAAGTTTTGCCTTTTTAATAAAATAGCGGCTTAATTTAAAAACAAATCTGAAAATATCAAAATTTCGGAAAACAGAAAATGTTTGAGATAAAAGTCAACTTTTCCATAAAAAACCAAACTTTGAGAAACATGGAGAAAAAAACAAAGATTTTTAATAAAAATTCACTTTTGCAGAAAAGAGTTTAATTTTGGGAAACAAGAAAATATTAAAAAGAAAAGATAAATTTTGATGATAAATTTCGAGAAAAAGTCCAAAAAAAAATATTAGAGCAAAATAATTCAACAAAATTAAAATAAAAACGAATATTGAAAAGGAAATGTCCAATTTTAGATAAAGATACGAATTTCTAGGAAAAAGTTAAAATTTGAAAAAAGATAGAAGGTTAGGTTTTGAAAAAAAAAACAATCGTAGTTTCAGAATACATTTATAAGAATTTGACATAACTTCGGTAAAAGGCGAATCTCCGGGAAAAAATTGAAATTTGGAGAACCAAAAAATCCCGAATTTTAGTATAAAGTTTGAAGTTCCCAGAAAAAGACAAGCTTTGAGAAATATTAGGCCAGAAATAAAAATTCCAACATAAGTCGATAATTTAAGTAAAAGGTTAGCCTTGAAAAAGTTAAAATTTGTTACTCTCGAAATTTCCAAAAAAATTTCAAAATTAATGCTGATTTTAATGAAATTTTGGCTAAATGTTTAGAAAATAAACAAATTTTAGGAACAAGTTAATCAAATTACTTCCATTTTTATTTATTTTGATTTAAATTTTGTTATACCCTTGAAAGTTTAAGAAAATACATAAAATTCTCAAGAAATCTTTCTCGCGAATGTTTTACTCTTTGTAATAAAATTTCGGCCTAATTAAGAAAAATTGAAAAATATCGAAATTTCGAAAAACAGAAAATGTTTGAAATAAAAGTTAGCATTTCCAGACAAAGCCAAACTTTGAGCAAAATGGGACAAAAACAAAGTAATTTTGAGAAAAAGAGTCGAATTTTTGGAATCAAGATAATATTTTGAAAAAAAAAAAACAAATTTTAATGACAAATTTTCAGAAAGAGCCCAGTTAGAAAAAAACACAAAATTTAGACCAAAACAACTCAACGAAATTTAAATAAGGACGAATAATGACAAAAAAAATGTTGAGATTTAGATGAAAAGACAAATTTTGAAAAAAAAAGCCAAAATTTAAAAAAAAAACGAGAAAGGTAAATTAAAAAAAAATCGCAGATTCGGAATAAATTTAAAAGATTTTGACCTAACTTCGGAAAAAGACAAATTTCAGGGAACAAAATCCAAATTTCGAGAACCAAAAAATCCCGAATTTTAACATAAATTAGAAGTTCTCAAAAAAATACAAGCTTTGAAAAATATTGGACAAGAAATAGAAATTCCAAAAAGAGTCGATATTTTAAGTGTAAGGTTAATATTGAAAAGGTTGAAATTTACTTTTATTGAAATCTCAACAAAAAAATTCGAAATTAGTGCTGATTTTCCAAAGTTTGGCTTAATTTTTAAAAAATAAATAAATTTTAAGAAAGAGTTTACATCAATTTTTATATTTTTAATATTAAATTCTGTCATACTCTTAAAAGTTTAAAATGGATTAGAAAACCAATTTATGAGAAAAAAGCCAAATTTTGAGAACAAAGGACAATTTTAAGAAAAAGGACGAATTCAGGAATAAATTGAAATTCCGAAAAAATACCAATTTAAAAGAAAGTCCATATTAGAAAGAGAAAACCTAAAATTCGTCATTTATTAAACTTTAAAAAAAGAAAGACACTTTTCAGAGAAAAAGATGTTTCACTTTTGGGAATACAACCGTACTTAAAAGAAAAATGGAGAGAAAAGTCTTCTTTTCGACGAAAAGATCAATTTGGAGGAAAAATTCGTTTGCAGAAATGTAAATTTTGTTACTAGCAATTTTAAGCCAAAATTTTGAATAATGACAATGTTTAAGAAACCAAATGAAATTTTTAGAAATTGCCAAACTAGAGAAATGAAAACTGAAAAAAAAAGACAAATTTTGAAAGAAAAGTTGAAATTTTAGCAAACAAAATTTCGAGATAAAATACAAATACAAATTTGGAAAAAATTAAAATTTCAAAAAAGATAAATCTTAATATAAAATTGGAAACTAAAACAACTGGCAGGGTTTTGGTTTTGCTAACGATTTTTGATTTTAGTCTAAGAGACATCCAGGTTTTGAAAAAAGTTGCTTTTTTAAAAAAAGGTTGACTTTAAAAAATAAAATGTAAATTAAAAAAAAACAAGTTTTGAAAAAAAAATTGAAATTTCAAAAAAGAATAATTTTGAAATAAAAATCGTAATTTCTAAAACAACTACTCGGATCACATTTTTGGTTTTACTAACGATTTTTGATCCGAACCGAGCCATAATATAAAAATTTTATATAGCTCAAAAAAAAAGTTTCCCACATCTGGTTTAGACAAACTTTTTAAAATTCTAGTATATATTTTCAAACTGGTGAGATGACATTAAAAAAGAAGCCCTAAATTTTGGGATTTGCTTATTATTTTTTGCTCACTTATATATTAAATGTAGCAAATTTGATAAAACACAGAGATCATAATCTCTGGAGGAAAAATGGCATCTTCTGATACATAATATAACATTTCATAATTACAGTAGACTCTCGCTAAAGTTGCATTCACCGTACTGGATCGACCGTTAAAGTTGCTACTCCGCGTAAACCCTACCTTGTCCAAAAATATATACGTTTTATTGCTCCTTGCGCGGTTGAGTGGGTTACTCAAAAGTGGCGCTAAAACTCGGAAGTTCAATTCGTTGTTCGAAAGCTAGAGTGGGGAATATCCGCGCAACTTTAACGGTCGTATCGTGACAACTTTAACGAGCTGGCAGCTTTAACGGACGCAACTTTAGCGGGAGTCAACTGTATTACATTTATGGATTTATTCATAATACCAATTAATTATATTGTATCCCGCAGTTTGTGTATATTAGTTGTATGGACCGGAATCGATGCCGGGGATTAATTATCCCATCGTCATCTAAAGGGTTAAGTTGATCGTGGGCCCAAATCGATGTGCTCCCCCCAAATAGATTATGCTGGTGAAGGCTTACCACAACAGTAGGTAGAGTTCCATGGGATGCAACGATGGGTAGCCTGATTTCCCTCAGATCGATATATCCAAAAAAGGAATTGATGGGAGTGTCAACGCAGGTGCTGTTGAAGATTGGTGGGACGCCTCCCCAGTAGTAGTTGCTGGGTCTTATTCGGAAGAGATCTTTGGCAGTGAAATTTGTTCGGGTGACCGTCCAATCGTCTTCTTGCATGTCGTTGACAGTTAGTGCGTAGCTGATTTTTGCGCCCCTTTGTTGGTACAAATCGATCTCAACAGTTGTAATGTTGCCGGTGTTGAAGCGACGTCCTTTTGTTAGGATAGTTCCTATGGGTCCTTCGAATTTGAGTTGCCCGTCTACCAGAGAGAGCGCCAGGTAAGCGCAAGTGTCCTGAAAATAACGAAAATATGGAAAATTGTAATTTAAATGAAGAATGAAGTATCAATAAACTAAACGAGGACTATACTGTTTCAAAATTTGAATTTTCTTATTTAAATCATCGATTCTCATGAAAGATAGAGTAATGTTTAAGTTCCAAAATACTCTACCTACAAAAATTAAGAAAAATACAAAAGTCTTCAATTTCTAGGTGTAAGTTAAAGTCAAATGGTCTTAAGAAAAAATAGAAAAAAAGAATAAAGTTCCAAATTTCCAGTTTTCAGATTGTGCGTTTAAAATCTTTTAGTCTCAGCAGTTTTTGACCAATCATAAAAAACCATAGGCCGAACATTTTGCAAAATTGTTGTTTACTTTAAAAAATATCCACGAACTTTAATAACTTTTTTCGGTGATTCCATTATAAAGCTGTACTAGATAATTTCATTCTCTCTAATTACTGGATCCCCATCTCTGTACGATTATTTTATACTGATTTATTACCTTTTAAAACAAAAAAGTCATTTTCGATTATAGTAATCAATAGCTCGGGAAATAATATTGGCGCAGAAAGTACCACTAAGCTTTTAAAAACTGTAAATCAGTGGTGCCCAACAAGTAGGTTTCGAGGTATATGTGACTCGCGGCTATTTTTGATGTGGCTAGCGTTATACTATTTTATTTCGCAAATTCATATGTCCAGATTGAAGTTGCAATTTCGGTTTTAGAGTAAAATTTTTAGAAAAAATTAAAAGTTTTCATTCGAAAAAAAAGTTTTGGAAATTGTCAAATAATCTGCAAATTATTGGAAATAAACTTATTTTAAAACTCCAATTTTACAACTTCAAGTTTAAACTGGAAATTAAAAGAAAGAAAACAAAGAGGAAAACTGAAAATTTATAAATAAAACTTTAGAAAGCTAATTTTCACTTCACTTAGAACAAAAATATTCTGGAATTTTCCATTCTAAAATTTAACAACAAATTCGAAGAAGTCAAAATTAAAAAATATATAAGAATTTAGATATGACGTGAGACTTTAAGCAAAAGCCAAAATTTGACATCAAAATCAAAAGCATTAAAAGACTCTACATTTCGAGTTTTACATCGAAATGTTGGAGAAAATAAAATAGAGTTCAGGTTTAAATTAGGAATTTTGAAAGAAAATCATTTCGAAAGTTCCAACATTTTAAAGTTTTTTTTTTGATTTTTGAGTTTAAAGAAGGAAAAAAGAAAGAAAAAAAGTTGAATAACTATCCAAGACTCAAGGCCTGATATTTTTGTGAAACATTTTCCTCCAATAAATCAAACTCTTTTTGAAATTTCAAACTTTTTCCTCGAAATTTTGACTTGAATCTTAAAATTTCGAGCCTAAATATCGTACTTCAGAAAAAAGAACAAAGAAGCCCAACCTTTCGATTTTTTGGGAAATTTAATTTTTTTCTCGGATTTAGAAGTTTATTTAAACTTGAAATTTTTACCTTTTATACTAAAATTTTCACTTTATACATAAACATTTTTATTTTGAGAGGTATTTTAATTTTATTTTTGGAATGTTGACTTTAATTTAGAAATTGCGAAGTTGCACCTTCAATTTTCTTCCATTTTTTATCTTAATTATAAAACCTAACTTATAAATACACCTAGTTACCATTGACAAAATAACATATTTTCGTATTTAAATCGCATGATGAGGCAAATACGCAATATGGACTTTTGAAAATTCCGGATTTTTTCTGAAGAGTTTGATTTTTTTTTGAACATTTTGATTGCTTTTTAATTTAGGCTTTTTTGAAAAAGACAAAATTTTGGCTTTTTTTTTAAATTCAAATTTTATTTGAATCACAGACTTCTTCAGCAAAATTTGTTCAATATTACAATTTTTTCTGAAAATTGCAACCTTTTATATTAATTTTTTTTTAAATAATCTAACATTTCCCTTTCTCTTTTCAAAATTTTCACGTTTCAAAATTTTGGACTTTTTTTCCACAAAATTTTCACTTTTTGAAAATATTGAGTTTATGTAAAAAATCTTGATTTTTTTATATTCTGGACCTTTTAAAAATTTTGACCCGTTTCAGTAATTTAACCCATTTTAAGTATCTCAAATTTTTCTTCAAAGTTGCTACTTTTCTACTTTTTGTTCGGTTGGAAATTTAGACTTTTTTTTTAAATTTTCACAATTTTCAAATTTTTGGACTTTTGGAAAAATCTTTATTGTTTTAAAAATTTTGAGTTTTCGAAAATATTTAATTTACTAATTTCGATACATTTTGAATATTTGGATTTTATTTGAAAATTTACACATTTTTATACATATATTCGTTTCTTTTAATTTATTTTGATAAAGTAGCAAATTAGAAAAATGTCGAGATTTAAAATAAATTACTTTTTTTAGGATAAGACTATACTTAAATCAATTACTAAAAGTAAAATCATTCTGGTGTATCCGGCCTTTCTGACGAGGTTTTAAGGCAGGCTCAATTTTCATGTTTGTTTCTAAATATCTTAAAAACTATAATTTTAGACCCTATTGTTTAATTTTACTTCAATTAGTATTATGTAGCAAATTAAAGGATGTAAAAATACACATGGTGTTTCCTTTTAAAAAAGACAACTTTGGGCTACAAGAAATATTCTGTATAGTGAAAAATAATTCAAAAATGTGCGCCTCGTGCCAATGGACCTTTGCGCTAAAAATACTTTTGTTATCAACATAACTGTAGGGGCTACAGGGAGTTACCGTACTAATGACTCGCCCTGTATTACTTTAAATTTTGATTTATTTGAAATTATCGACTTTTCCTTGAAAATAAGAATTTTTAGATTTTTTTGAACAATTCTAGATTTATTTTTTATTTTGCCTTTAAGTACAAGAAATATAAACTTCTGAAAATTTCCACTTCTTTGAAAATTTTCCACTTTTTCAAATTTTGACTTTTTAAGATTTTTCTGAATTTAAAAAATCAAAATTTTTTGTAAAAATGTTGATAAATATTGTCTTCTAAAGGTTTGGTACCGTTTTGAATATTTCGAACTTTATTGAAAATTTTGATTTTTTTAAAAAAATTTTTAGATTTCATAATTTCCACTTTGCCAAAACTCCTAATTTTTCAGAAATTTCCACCTTGGTCATCGCCTGAACATTTTGACTAATTTTGACAATTCTTCATGGTGGACTCTTATTAGTAAGAAACATTATGTTGAATAATTTTATTTAACATTTCTGCGACACATTTTGGAAATATTCCAATTTTTATTAATGAATATTGAAAATGTTTTTGAAAAATGACTAGGTGATATCTAAATTTCCAAACTGGATTGCAGAAATGTTAAATAAAATTAATAAAAATAATTTTGACAATTTCCAAGTTTTTTGTAAATTTCCACTAGTTTTCAAAAAAGAAAAAACTGGCTTGGCTGAAAATTCCAACATTTTTGTAAATTTCAACTATTTTGAAAATTTTAACTCCAAATTTTTACTTCTTTCATGAATTTTTACTCTTTTTAAATGTACACTATTTGTCAAAAATTCTTTTTTAAAAATTTCAACACTGATTTTTTTTTCAAAATATCCACCCCTTTTTATTAATTTTTTTTTTAAAGTTTAAACTTTTTCCAGCAATTCTAACCTATTCGAACATCTCGACTTTATCTGAAAATTTTGACTTTTACTAAAAATTTGGATTTTTAAAAATTTATAGTTTTTCGATTTTCGACTTTCTTTTCAAAATGTCAAATTTTGCCATTTTTCATAAAATTTCGACTTCAAACTCGAACTCATCTAATATTTTAGACAGTTAGAGCTAATTTTTCGATTCTCTATTATTTTATATTTTCGAAATTGCGGGTCTTAAGTTTTTCAACTTTAAACTTAAAATTGCGAGTTTTTCTGTGAATTTTGAACTGTTTCTCGAAATTTCGGCTGTGTACTTTTTTGAAGTTTTAAATTTGAAAATCCCGCAACCTTTATTTTTCTGTAAATTTCGAGTTTTTTCTGTAAATTTCGACTCAAATTGTAGAGATTCAATTTTTCATTTTCTAAAATCTTTACTTTTGGCTTGAAATTTCAAACTAAAATAAAGTTTAATATTTTTATAAGAAGTTGTTGAAATTACAAATTTAAAATCGAAGTTTTAGATAAAATCACGAAATTTTGATATTATACTCAAAATTTCCTTAAATTATAATTTAAAAATTTTACTTTGGGTTCCAAATATTAATCTTTTGTACTTAATTTCTGTTCAACTTTTGACAAAAGTACTAGGAAAACGTGGAATTTGTAAACAAATATTTAAATATTAACATGTATACGTATTTCGAAATATTAGTATGAACTTAAAATATAGTGTATTTCCTTAAACGTTGAGAGTGAAGTCCAACAATAAATTAAAGTTTGGCTATTTTTGTAATTGATTGCGACTTTTTATATTTTATGCTTTCTAAAGCATCTTTAAGTGTGTGAGGACTTATGGGTACGATGATAACATTCAACCTCTGATGAGGGCTTATTCAGCATTTGGGTCCCACTTAACTACACACATGATCCCCACGAAGATGTTAAGTACTAAATTATTGTTTTTTCTAAATATTATCATTATTGCTTTAAAATGTTGGCACTTCCACTACGACCTTAATTTAAACGCGAACATTCAAAATATTTTTTAAAAATTTTAATTTTAACCGTGAAATATAGGCTAATTGCACGAAAATGCGAAATTTTTTTAAAATAAATTATGAATTTTTGGGATCCTTTGAAACGCTTTTATCAGTTTTTCCTAAAATTTCAACTCTTCGAATTTAAAGATTACAACTCAAGACTATATTTTTCCAGAGTTTCTATCTTTGTCTGAAATTTGATTTTTTTCTGTTTAATGTCGCAATCTATCGGGTGTAAGAAAATCATGGTAAGCCGTTTATTTTTTTCTTTATTTATAAGATACAATTTTCAAATTTGCTACACTTGATGACATCCCTATTGCTATTACTTTCGCTAAAACTGATACCAACTTTTGATTTTTAAATGGAACGCTTTGTAGATTATTACTTTTTTGGAATCTACACAATTTTCTGAATGAAATACAGATAAAATAGCTGCTTTTTAAAGGACCGAAACTTTTTAGTTCCACTTTTTTTCAACCTAGAAGGTCATGACTCATCCTAATTAGTCCTAATCGATCACATTAACGTTGCACAAATAATTAAATTGGAAAAACTTAGAAAGGGTCAATTTTTTAAATTTGTTTTCCATAGCTATTTATTGTTTTTATTGAATAAATCTGCAAATAAATTGGAACTGAATAATTTAAATTCTTTTGGCTCTAACTTCAGTTCTACTGATTTCATAGCAAAAACAGAAATATGGTTAGATTAGTCATTAATTATACTTTTTCGTGGTACCACAGTACCATTATGGTGCCATTTAAGATAATAAAGTTATGATATAAAAACTGTTTTTGTTTGTGGTCCATTAGAATTAATTAGAATGAGTCATAGCTTTTTAGGTTAAAAAATAAAATGTCAAAAAATCTGCGATCCTTTAAAAATAACTTATTTTAGGTGTATTGTATTCAGAAAATTGTGCAGATTCCAAAAATGTAATAATATGCAGAATATTTCATTTAAAAATTAAAAACTGGTATCAAAGAAAGTACAAATCTTGATCTAAGAGTTAAAAGTCCCAGAATTTAGATTTTAATTGAAAATTTCAAGAAAAATTGGAAATGTTGAAGAGACATTAAAAATTTTCAGCTTAAATTCAAATTTAATGTTCAATATTCAATGTTCCCATTCAAAGCAGGGCTAAAATTTTTAAAATAAATTTGAAATTTTGATTTTGCTTCCGATTCTTCTTGCTTAAAAATTTTCGTATATTATGTATATTTTATTTTGAAAAGAGTTTGCAAAATTATGAAAGGAAAAGTTGTAGACTATTATTTTTTAATTTGAAAACTCTTCACAGCTTGAAAAATTATAAGAATCAATAGGTTTTTCTTTAAAATAATCATTTATGGTCAACAGGTTTTTAAATTTGGTTCTGGGGAACCATCGCCAGCCAAACATATATGGAATTTAATTTATTTTTGTAGTACCTGATTTGAATTAACTAAATTGGGCAATGAAGAAAAAATTTTAAGTTATTTTTTTTGCAGATTCTAGTGAAAAAAAGCCCCGTCAACGAATTCAAAAGTCCGAATTGGCTTAATCAGTAACGTTTATGAGGTTGGTCCGTTGTTTGGAGACCTCTGGTCTAGCGCATAGAGGGCTGCATTAACTCATGCTCGATAATGTTCTATTTGAATAGATGAACATTACTAAATAGATACTTACGTCACGCTCTTGTGCCATAAATATTAAGCTATCATTATCAAAAGTCCAGAAATTGACTTTTAAATGAATTCTTTTGGGATCATACGCAGAGGCATTAAATATCGTGTAACCTTCTTCACCGTTGAAGAAGAATCTTGAAACTTCTTGATTTTTACTGAAATAAAAAAAATTAAAATCAATTTAAGTCGATTTCTAACTAGTTCTTGTGTTAGGCAACACTTACCGTATTGCGCCTGCACATTCGTTCTGGGCTTTTACAAAGTTCCACAAACCAATATTGACATCGTTCAATATGATATTCTGAATCGTGTTGTTTTGCCCATCTCTTCCGGCAACTTCTATTGTGGAATTTTTGGTTATGTAAAATACATCCTTAGGCATAAAAGAATATTCGTCTTCACCTAATCTAATATTAATAATTTTTCCAAGTCTAAAAAAAATCATAATTTTATGGAAAAGACCACAAATATATCTTGCAAATATCAACAAAAGCATTTTGAACTGTGCAAAAATATTGTTTTTTTTAAGGAACGCTTTAAATACAAACACCTTTTGCAAGGTAAACTTTTACTAATCCCAATAAAGTCCAAAACAATTTAAAAAATTTTGTGTTAGTGAAACTTTCTGTTGCATCAAAATAATTAAGATCCCAAAGAAGAAAATTTAAAAATCCAAGTTTTGCAAAGTTTTTATAAAAACACTTTTGACATCAACTTATCACAAGGGTGCTAAAAGTTACAAAAATTAATACATTGCGATCCATCATAGGTTGTACACTCTTTGACAACCGAAGAAATAAAGATGAATCATAAGTGACTATCCAAAAATTTTAATTTTTTTATTTAGATGTTGGGATCGAATATTAGATTTTCATGAATTACTTGTTCTTGCCTTGCATTATCTTGTTCCTGTCTTGTTCTTGCTGCAAGAACAAAACAAGAAATTTGTGAGCAAAACAAGACAAGACAAGAATTTATTCTAGCAAGAGCAACATTTCTTGTCAAAAAAATAGCAAGAAGCAAGATTTCTTGCTTTTTTCAATATTTTCTTAAAATAAGTTCTTTAAGTGCTTTTATACCTTCTTAAATGCACAATACCTTTACAAGTAATAAACTCCGGCGATCCCATTTGAATAAATTGAAATTCCAAAAAAATGAAAATAATAAAGATAAGCTAAATATCTAGTTTGTTCTCAATTTTATTTTTCAGATATTTTAAAGGTTTTCCTAACTTTCTAATTTTGTTCCCTAAATTTCGTTTTTTGTTTCAACATTTCAATATTTTCTGGAATTATTTCAAAAATTTTATTATGGCTTACCAATTTTTTCTGGAAATTAACATTCTAACTCTAAAATTTTGACTCTGACTAGATTATTTCTGAACATTTTGCTTTAATAGCAAAACTTCTTTCCACTAAGCTCAATTTCGAATTATTATTGAAATTTGGAATCTTAATCTTAAGAATTTGAATTTAAAATCTAAATTTCGAAAAACATATTTTTTAAGAAATTTTGGAAACAAAGTCAAAAATTTAAATTTGAAGTTGAAAAAGTCAACTCTGAAATGAAAAATTAGGTAATGCATTACACTAATTTAAAATCAAAAATTCAAAATTTGCGAAAAAGTTAAAAATTTTTACAGAAACTCGCACTTTTCTCACCATATTAAAATTTTCAGTTTCAGCGCCAAATTCTGATCTTAAACTTTTAAAGTTTCTTAAAACATTTCGAATTTTCCAAACATTTTTTATTTTCTTTTGAAATCTTAAGTGTTTTACCTAAATTACTTTATTTAACTTTTCTTCTCAATTTTCAAAAGTAACATTTTTAATGCATACTATCACAAGTTGAAAAACCAAATCTAGAATTTGAAAGTAACGTCAAAAAAATCGACTTTGAAGGTAAAATTAAAACTAAAAAATTTAAATGTAGGATCAGATTTCAAAAAATTCGAACTTCCATAAAAAGTTCCAAATCTCCAAATAAAATATTTAAATTAGAGTAAAAAATTTGAAATTTCAGCTTAAGATTTTGCGAAAAGGGTAGACATTCCAGAAAAAAATAACGCAAAATTATTACTAAAACAATGTTTTTAATTTCAAGTATTATCTTTAAATATTAACTTTTTTCTTGACATTTTTAGCCTAAATTTCGATTTTTTTATAAATGTTAGGTGGGTTTTCTTTTCGATAGCCTATATGTCCTATTTATCGTTTTATTTTGTCTTTAACATGGTGTTACTTTTATGTCGCAATTATTTTGAATCTGTTTTATTGTTGCTAATGCGCAAAGCAAACAAACCAGTAGGAACAAGAAGAAACAAGACTCTTATTAGCAAGACAAGAATCAAGCTAGCAAGAAATTGTCTAGAAAAGAAGTAAAACAACTTCTTGTTTTGCTCATCAAGACAGGACAAAAAGTTAGGTATTAAGACAAGAAATTTTGCTTTGTGCATCACTATTCTTTGGAGAGCGAACATGAAGAGAATCAAAGTTTTTGCAGTAGTGGTGAAATCGGCGTGGATAATGAAAACTATAACAAATGCAATATTTTAGATGTCTGTGAATGAAATAACTCGATGTGATATCACTGTACTATATACAAGCTTGACCTCATGCAATATGCTCTGGATAGGATCCTTTTCTTGAGAGTCTGTGATTTCTATGATTAAGATTAAAACCTAATGATTATTCGTACATTATACTTCTAGTAAAATTAAAAATGCGTAATGCATAATTGTGATTGTAGACTTTAATTTAGTTGTTTAAAGTCGATCTCTCTATCACATTCAAACAATCCGCCTTGAACATCATTTTCCCTTTACCTGAGCAGTATTACCCATAATATGGGGTAATACCGCTGAAATTTATTTTTTTCTCTAAGGTTTACTGCCAATTTTTGGTAAAGATAAATACTTTTTGTTCTAAAACGCTGATTATTGGATAGTAAAATTTTGTTATTTTGTTAGAGCTTCGGTACAAAATCAAAAAAATAAAAATAAAGCGTTTTTTATTTAAGTTAAAGCCATTCCCCCTGCTTCCCTTAAACATTTTGCTTGGAGGTCGACTATCAAATATTGTTGTAAAAAACGAAAACGAAACACTTTTACGCATATTGTGTATAAAATTGGTAGCACGAGAGCCGTTTGTCATCCTCGCCGTAATCACAAAGCGAAGCAGGATCTTTAGGATAAATCAAGGATCTGAAATCTCTCTACATAATCAATATTCCAGGTATAGAGGTTAAATGTATTCTAAATAGACGTTAAATTCTTAAATGTTTACATTTGTCGCGGCAAACAATAAATAAAATTAATATTTTAATGATAAACAATAAATATGATCTGGTGAAATGAATAAAGCTTACCTTTCCATCACCAATATATTTTCGTTTTTATCCGTTGGTAGTAGCTTTTCGTCAATATCATCCCATTTGATCGTCACTCCACTTTCGTTTTTAAAAATCAGAATTTCCCCACTTTTACTCTTTAAATCAAACAACTTGCAAGCCATGCAAGCAAAATCGATTTTTAAATTGTTGAATATGGTAGCTTCTGGCGCTTGGAAAGTTCTTTGACAGGTCGATATGTCGAGCGGTATATCGATCTGCAACAAAACGGTTAATACGTAATTTTTCACCCATTTCATTTAAAAATATCTGACAAATAAAAAAGTGGGACTGCTGACAGAAGTGAAAACTTAAAGCATATCATACTGTATTTTTTTTCATTTTTAAATTAACTGTAATATCAAAGATAAAAATTTCATAATTTATAAAATGAAATTACTATTTCTAGATTTGATATATTTTATATTTCTATACAATGCACTCTTTGTTTATTATGCCTTCGTCTGTTTACTGTGTGATATTGTGGGAATGAGATTTCTGTTTCAATCTGACACGCTGCAAAATCAAAAGTAAACACAATTTAAACAAAGCATTGTATACACTTTCACCTACTCAATTTAGCTTGTATATTGTAGGCGTAAGGATGGGTTATCAAGCGAACTAAATTTCAACAAAAGAATATGGCGCAATTAATAGGATAGTTTTTTCTTGCGTGGTGGGTCGCAAATTTAAATACCGCTAACGAACACACGTTTTCTTTATTTTATTAAGAGTCCTATTCATAGGACTGTTAATACTGTTAACGTTAGAACATGTTGGTAACGAGATTTAGCGTGATAGTGAGGCGAAATAGCGCGATGGTTACGTGAATTAGCATGATAGTGTCATGCGAAGCGAAGCCATAAGTCTTCCCCCTATCAAAAGTTGTTCCCTAGAGAAATTTTCATTTCAAAATATCAAAAACAAAATACTTACGTTGTTAGCCACCTGGAATGCGTATTTAATCTTGTTCCTCAGTTGATTTAGTTTTTCTGTCATTTCCGAAATGTTGCGTGCGAAGCTATTTACGCGCGTCGTGGTAGCTGCCAGTCTTTTGCTCAATATGGGAATCGCCGGTGTGTTTCTTAGTTCTAGTCTTTGCTGTTTAACCAATGTATTCAGCCTTTCCATTTCTGTAAAAATGTTTAATAAGAAAAGAATTGTTTTTTATGGAGCAAATAAATCTGTTCTCGACATTTTGGCCTAAATATAGAAATTTTGACTTTTTGCTTAAATTTCCACCTTAGAGAACTTTGAAGAAGGAAAAGTTTGGAGTTGGAATTAGTTTTAAAGTTTTTTTTTTTTGAAATTTGAGGTTTTATTGAGCAAAAATGGTTACAAATCGATTATTCAAAGTATTGTCCATCGCAAGCTACTACTTTTTCCCATGTTTCTGTCAATTTTCGGATACCAGCTCGGAAGAACATTTCGGTTTTTGATGCGATCCATGTATCGATCAATTTTTTCGTTTCCTCGTAAGAGGTTAAATGCTGGTCAGCCAAGCCATGTGCCATTGATAGGAACAAGTACGGGGCAATATCTGGGGAATACGGCGGGTGCGGTAGAACATCCCATTTCAACGTTTCCAAGTACTTTTTGACGGTTTTTGCGACATGAGGACGAGCGTTGTTATGTTGCAAAATGACTTTGTCGTGCCGCTGCTCGAATTGCGGCCGTTTTTCCTTTAATGCCCGGCTCAAATGCATCAATTGTGTTCGATAGAGGTCCCCAGTGATGGTTTCGTTTGGTTTGAACAGCTCATAATAAATAACGCTTAGCTGATCCCACCAAATACAGAGCATGAGCTTGGATCCATGGATATTCGGTCTTGGCGTTGATGACGATGTGTGGCCGGGGTATCCATACAATTTTTTACGTTTGGGGTTATCGTAATGGATCCACTTTTCATCGCCAGTGACGATGCGATGCAAAAAACCTTACCTTTTTTGACGCGCGAGCAGCTGTTCGCACGTCATAAGCCGCCTCTCCACGTCTCTCGGCTTTAGCTCGTATGGCACCCAATTTCCTTGCTTCTGAATCATACCTATGGCTTTGAGACATTTGCCGACTGCTGACAATGATGATACGGACAATTCTTGGAGCATTTGACATGGATCTTCGTCGAATAACGCCTCCAATTCTTCGTCTTCAAACTTTTTCGGCTGACCGGGACGTTCCTTTTCATCGGCGTCAAAATTACCACTTTTGAAGCGTCGAAACCAGTACTCACATGTCGAAGTAGATGGAGCATAACCCCCGTAAGCTTCCTCGAGCAGCAAATGACTCGCAGCAGCAGTTTTCTTCAAATGGAAGCAAAACAATAAAGCTTCCCGCAAATTGCGTTTATTCGGCACGAAAGTCGACATATTGAATGGTCTTGGAAGATATGTTGTTTACACTTGCGCAGGATGATACATACTGACAATCTAACCTATAATATAGTGCTTTGGCGCGAATATAGTTTTGGAGTGCCAACATGCAATATACGTTTACAACGCCATCTCTTAGAAAATCTTTAAAACGAATTCCAACTCATACGGGATATTTCTGAATTGAATTTGGATTTAAACTCTTCATTTTCTTTATAAAATGTCGAATATGGATACAAATTCTTCACTTGGTCGAAATTTTCGCGCCAAGGTCGTGACTAAAGTTAACATTTCGACAAAGGTCGAGAGTAGAAATAATTTCGTACTAAAATTCAAAATTTAAAAAGAAAATTGTCTTAAAAACTTCATTTATCTCTCGAGAAGCCTTTTAATCTGTAGACATTTCTTTTTCTGAAATTTTAACTTCAGTGTTATTTTTAAAAGAAGGAGAAATTAGAAAATAAATGAACATCAGAAAAAAGAAATATTCCAGATATTGTAAACCTTTTTTGCGATATTTAAACTATCCAATTGAAATGTCGAATTCTCTATTCTTTTAAACTACAATTTCAGGATTAAATTCAAAATTGGACGACTATTTGCAGAATGAAACCAACTCCAAAAAACAGTTATTGAGAAATCGAGTTAAAGTTTCATACGAATTTATAGATTACCAATATACATATCTATTTAATAAATCCCAAAACACTGGCTGACAGACAACGCATACCATAAACAAGTAAGTCCTGAAGGATGAAATTTCATACATATATTCCCCGTACTACGTAGGTAAGCACTAAGAAAGGATTTGTCAAAATTCAGTCTCTAAGATAATAAAAATAGGCACTAAATGATAGGCGATTTTTATGTAATAAATAAGACATAATATGGTATTTAAGTTACCTATAAAGCTGACATCTTTGATCAGTCTAACTCCACACAATTTTTTCCAAATTGTTGTAGGTGATCAGGGCATATTTACTCTTATCACGAATTTCATTTTATTAGTTTCTATAAATTTAAGTCTAAATTTTTGCTTTAATTTGACACTTGCCATGGCTAAAATAAAATGTGAATGAATATTTTCTTTTTAGAAATTTCGGCACACAATCGAATAATTTCGCTTTCTGCTTTATTTCAAAATTCATAATTAGATTTGAAATTCTTCTAAATTCCTTAGTAGTTTAGTACTGTGTGTTCAACATTCAAAAATTCGCAATTTAGAAAATCACACTCCTTACAAAAAATAAAAGACTCCAGGAAGAGACGAAGTTGGCAAAAATTCAAAGTTAAAAAATTTAAATAAAATTAAAATTTCGAAAAAATAGTCGAAATTGTCAGGGACAAATTTGTAAAGACAACATCTTGGAAAATGGAAAAAAGTTAGACATTTTCAAAAAAAAAGGGTCAACATTTTGAAAAAATTGTAAACATTTGGAAAAGCAGACACGCAATTCGTGAATTTGAAAAGAATTTTCAATTAAAAATACTGTAAAGATGCAAAACGTAGACTAAAAGGTCAAAAATAGTCAAAATTTAAAAGCGTTGAGGTTAAAAAAATGGAAACATTTTCAGTTAAATTTTCAAATATTCGAAAAATCTAAATATTGAAGAAAAGCTAATATTATCAGAAAAGTGAAAATTTAAAAAAAAAATCCAAATTTTGGATAATTATAAATATTAAAAAAAAGTCGAACATTTTTTAAAGTAGTATATTTAGTTAAAAATTTTCATAACAAATTTTTAAAAAATGTGGAGTTTGCAAAAAATAGCGACATTTTGACAAAAAAACTAAATTTATCAAAAATTGCCAAATTTTCAGAAAGCTCCTGTATTTGGGAAATTCAAATATCCAAAATTCGAAAAAAGTCCAAATTTTTCCAAAGAACAATCCAAAGTTTGCAAAAAAAGTCAAAATTCTTAAAAAATTAATGAAATACCGAAGTTTTAAAAAAAAAAAAATGCAATGGGCAAACGTTTCAAAATAAGCCAAATATTCAAAAAAATTTGAAATTTTGAATAATAGTTAAAATATTCTAATTTTGGGGTCAAACTTTCTAAAAAAAATGTTTAATACAAAGTTGAAAATTCTGAACAATGCCAAATTTTACAAAAAAATTAAACAAAATCTTTATCACAAAATAAAAGTTAAGATTTGTAAGAAATATCAAAATTTTAAATATGTTGACATCTTTAAAAATTTTGAAAATTGGAAAAATAGCGAAATTTTCAAATAAATTCGAAAGGTCAAAATATTGAAATTTTGGAAGTCTAAATAATTAATAATAGTCAACATTAAAAAAAAAATGTCCAGATTCTTAGAACTCTTCAAAATGTCAAAAAAAATCGAAAAAAGTGTGAATATTGAACAAGGGCAAAGATTATTAAAAATAAGTTAAAATTTTGGAAAAAATTCAAAATTTTGAATAGTTAAGTTTTTGAAGAAAACTCGAACATTTTTCTTAAAGGTTCAACTTTTTGATTAGATCTTAAAATAAATTAAATTTTGAAAAAATGTCTACCGTTTCAAAAAAAGTCTATTTTTCGAAAATGAATATCGAATTTTGAAAAATACCCAAATTTTTAAAATAGTCCTAAAATATTTTAAGAATTGCAAAACATTTATAAATTAAAGTCATTTAAAATAGTTAAACTTTTAAAATAAAATGTTTCTTAGAAAGCATACGTTTTTACGGGAACCTTCTACTTTTCTCCCCATATTTTGAGTTCAAAGACAAACTTTTGTAATTTCTTAAAAATTTCCAATTGGAAAGCATTTTTCAGAAAGGAACCAAGCCACAAATTCTCAAAAATTAGAGACCAGGTCTCATTTTAACACACGTAGCGCGATCTATTAACCAAAAAAAACAGTCAGCTGATAGAGTTGGGCAGGTAAATTACCCGGAGAAGGGACTTAAGTGCATTAGTTCTTTTCTGCAAAACAAAAAGGTAATAATACATTAATTAATGTTTTCATATGTGTAGCTAGAATGGAGAAGGGTACAGTACCTGCCCCCTGGTTTAAGCAAATAAGCGAAAATTTATATTCAGCTAGGGGGACTTTTCCATTTTTTCTCAAAATTCATTCTTTTTCACAAAATTTGTCTTTTGTGACTTTTTTTGTAACTTTGAGTTTGTTTTTACAATTTTGAAATGTTATCCCAAAATTTTTCTCTTTTTTTTTTGATATTTCACTGTTGCTCCAAATTCGACTTTTTGCGAAAATTTCAACTTTTCTTAAAATCCAATATAACTTTTGGTTGGTTTATCAAAATTTTTTTTTCCTAAAAATTTCAACTTTACTTAAAATCCTATATAACTTTTGGTTGGTTTATCAAAATTTGCCTTTTTCGGAAAATTTGCCGGATCTTTTAACTTTTTAGTTTTTATGGAAGCGCAAAAATTCTAGGAAATTTGTTGGAAATTCCAACTTGTTTATTAATTTTATTTAACATTTCTGCAACCTACTTTCCGACTCTAAACTGAAGAAAAACCCAACTTGTTTCTCAAAATTTTGACAACCATCTAAATACTGGGCGAGGTAGAGTGATCGTCTCCTTCCGGCTCAAACGTTCAAAAGAAAATAAATATTTAGCCAGCCAATGCCGACTTTTTCTGAAAATTCACCTAGTTTTCGAAATTTTGCTAAAATTTGAGATATTTCGAAGTTTTACAAAATTAGCCATCGAAACTTTGATCTTTTTATCATATTTTTTTTTCAAAGCATCGATCATTATCCCTAAATTTTGCTTTGTTTCAAAATTTCTATTTCCTTTTTGAAATTTCGGGTTTATTTTTCCATTTTTTCCAAACTACGTTTCTACCTCAACTTTTTTTTTGAAATTTGTCTTTCAAAATTTAGATCGATTTCAAAATTTGGATTGATTAAAAAATTTGTCTTTTTCATAACGAGAACCTATTTCCAAAATTTGACTATTTTTAAAAATTTTACATTTAATGCCAAATATCCATTTTTTATTAAAATTTTGTATTTTCTATTAAAATTTTGTATTTTTTCTAAAATTTTCCTTATTTTTAATTTCTACATTATACGAAAAAGTTAACCTTTTGAATTTCTGTGCACTTTTTTTTTGAATTTCAACAATTTTTAAGAATCATTTTCTTACATTTTGACTTTATTCGCAAAATTCGACTTTATTTTCTTAAATGTGACTTTTTTTGAAAAGTTTTAAATTTTTGCTCGATTTCAACGTTTTTCTCAAAATTATGATCGTTTTTTTTGCCTTTTTTTCCTAACATTGGGTTATCCTTGAAAATTTCCGCCTTTTAGAATCTGAATTTCGAGAACTTTCGACTCGATTCTTAGAGTTTTTTCTTAATCTTTTTCTTTTTTCCAAAATTTCGAATTTTCAAGCAAACTATCGATGATTTTTTTTTTAAATTTCAATTTTCTTTAAAATTTAGATTATATTTGAAAATTTCGATTTTTTAACTTGAGACATTTTTCTTTTGGCACTTATCTTACCGGGATACTAAGTAATTTTTCTGTAGATATCTTACTTATTTTCTTGAGAACTAAATTGAACTGTCAATCAATAAGTTTTTTTAATAAATTAGGACTATATGTCAAAGAAGAATTTTTGATATTAAATGAAACTTTTCACTTTATTCCCGAAACTTCAAAACTGCAAGATTAAAATGAAATTAGAGCAAGCATTCACAAATTTGAGCAAATAATAAAAAAGCAATTTGAAAGCAAGATTTTCTAAAATTCTTGTTGTATTGCCTTTCCAAAAAATTGTAGTGAAAATAAAATAAATAAGCAGGATTGCTAATTTCTTTTCTTTTTTTTTTGTTAATTTACTTCTAAATTTATTGCTGTATTCGAAAGAACTTGATATTTTCAAATAAAAAGTACGACTTTGATATAAGTAGATTAATTAAAAATAAAAAAAAACTGAATTTAAAAGAACAGATTCTAAAAAAATTATGTCCGTTTTGCCTTTTCATGATAATCTAAAATGTAGAGCTGATTAAATAAATAAAAATTGCAGAATCGGCTTTTTATTAAACACTCTGCGATTACCGTTCAAAATTCACGCTTACAGAAAAAAAATTAAAAAATAAGTTGACCTTTCTAGATAAATATAGGAAACTCATGATTTAAATACAGAATTAAAAAAAAAAACAAGTAATTTAAAACACATCACATTTCTAAATTCGTGTCCGATTTGCTTATTAGTATTAATACTGTCATAATATAGGTATGAAACAGTCAAAGAACCTATATAGGGATTCACATAAAGCCCTAAATGTCCGCTTTAAGAATTCAGGTTCCCCATTCCTAAGCTATACTAACCTTGAGGGCTGGCCTGCTTTTTGTATTTTTCAAATTGCTTAAACAATCCATTTTTGCTGAGATATTTCAAATTGGTCACATTATTTATTATGTCTTCCATGTGCTCCATCACCTTGAAGGCGGCGTTTCTTGCCTTTTGCAGTGGCAATGCAGAATCAGCTTCTATCGATTCCTTAATGCTTTGCAACATTTGTGTCAAATAGTTGTTGTCTCTGCCATTCATGAACAGCATGCTTTTTAGGTTTTCCACTTCGTTTTTGACCTCTGCGTATTCTAAAATAAAAAGGAATTTTGAAACAACAATAACTATGATAGGTGGCGTTTCTTACTTGGATCTATTGTCCCTAAATTCGTTATTCGTTTTTCCAAACGGTCGGAGAACGCAGCAAGAAGATTTGCTCTGTCAATGATGGTGTCATTTTGTTCAGGGTATAACTTGTCTAAAGCCATTTCCAGAATTGTTTGAGCTTCTTGAGCGACTCTTCTAGAGTCAACGAGGGATTTGATGATATTTTCATAAGCTTCAGTGGCATTGATTTTCTCTATTTCTTCGGGAGTAAAATTTAGTTCACTAAAATTACCCATAATATATTGTTACATTGCTAACCAAAAGTTTCGAAATTATCTAGACTAATATTATAAAGAGAGGATTTCTAATCAGTTGGAAAACATCATCAATGCACAACCGTAACTATCAAAGTCAGTAGTATGAAATTTGAACATTGATCCCTTTCATGCTGTAGGTGAGATGGGTTTTTAAATTGTCATAGAACCCTGTAAATAATAGATTTTAAAACAAAACCTTTCGTGCAAATAATCTATAAAAAATTTTAGACCCTTTCTTGGCCGATTTTAATAATTCAGCCCGTAAAGGAGTAAAAGGGGATGAAATGGACAAAATTAGTAAGAAAAAAATAAGAAAACTCCACTTATTACGCAACATCTCGTATGAAGATTATATCAAATAAATATTTGAGCATATGTTTGGCGATTTTAACATTCAACACCTAATGGAGGAAAAGTGGTATCCAAATATAGGTGGAAACAAAAATTGAAAAGGTGTTTCATAAAGGTTATGACATATCTCACACCCAATGCAAATAATAATCTGTCAAAAAAATATAAATATAAACACAGTTTTGGTCGATTAAAACAACTCAGCTAATGAGGGGGCAAAAATAAGTATCGAATTGGTATTAAAGAAAAAAAAAATCATTTTATAACACAAAATTATGTATTAAGGTCATAAAGAATATATGAAATAAATAACTAAACTCATACTTGGACGATTTTGTCAATTTCACCCTTAAAAGAAAAAATGGTACTGAAGTTTTTATGCAAAAAATGAAAAAAAGAACATGTTATAACCTGAAAATAAATTAATAACAGACATACTTAGGCGATTTTGAAAAGTCACGTCTAGAGGGGCAAATCTATACCATCCTAAAGGTCCTGATCGACTTACAATATAACTCATGAAAATAAAATCGTGACTACAAATGCCTGCAGCACGACATTTAGGTACTTGTTATTCCAAGTAACAATGTCAAAATCTTCTTCCTTTTCTTATTTATTTCTTACATTTGTGTAGAAAAAGTCAACATCTTGCAACGTCTATAAGTTCTTTAAAGAAAAAAAAAAGCTAAACAAAGGCCAAAAGAGTTTGAAGAAAATTTTTAGTAATTTTAATTAAACTTAAAGTTTTATGAAAATGTCAATTTAATCTTGAGATAAAATATGTTTTTATTTTAAGTTTCAAAGGTAAATGTTTCTTAAAAGAATGCATAATTGTAGGAATAACAAACGTAAATTTGGATTTCTTACTTATTTTCCTAAAGCTGCATCTAAAAGTCAAACATTTTGAACGAAAGTTAACATCTTAGGAAAAAGACAAAAAATAGACTTTTATAATTGCAGTAAAAAATTGTTTTCGGCATTTCAAAGTTAAAGTTGAATTTTCATATTTATAAGTAAAGCTTCTAAATTACCCGAAATAAAGATTTTAAAGTTAAAAAATTTCAATATTTCTACAAAAATGTTACTTGAAATTTTGAATTTAAGACTCGAAATTTGGAAATGTCAATAATAAAACCTCCGACGAATTTCGAACCGAAATTTCGAACTTAATATTTAAATTTTTTAATTAAAGTGAAAACTTTAGTAATGTAAAGAATATTTTCAAGAAATTTCAAGTTTAATCATACGAATACAGAATATAAAAATATTTGGGAATTAAGCTTTAGTTATTTTTTTTTTTGACCTTAAACCAACATTTCGAGGATATAGTTAAAATTATGAGGAACATTTTTCTAAATACATCAATTTTTTCAAACTTTATATTATTTGATACGTAATTTCGAATTCAATTCTAGAATTAACCTCAAAAGTTTCCGAAGATTCTCGTTGAAGGATTTGAATTTAGAATTTAAAATAAAACTTCAAAACATTAGCTTTCGAGAAAAAAGTTTTGACAAAAACTTGGAATTTAAAAAATGTTTCAGTTTTTGAGCGTTTTCGCTAAATGCGGAGTTGCGATAAAATTCGACTTTTTGAAGTATTTTATGGTTAAAGTTCTAAAAATCTTAATTGTTCGATAATTATTTTGAATAAATTTATTTTGTTTCAAAGTTTTTCATTTAATTTGTAATTTAGACTTGTTTTATTTTAAACTGCACTTCTTTAATTGAAACTGTACGTAAGAAAAATTAATTCTAAGATTAAATTCGACATTTCTTAAAAAATGCTTCAAATTTTAAATAATTACGAAAAAAATTTGAAAATTCTGATTTTTATTCGTATTTTCATTTGAAAATGGAATATTAGACCTTTTTTCATAAATTTTAGGTCAAAACTAAAAAATTTCTGGAACAAGTGGAACAGTTTAAAAAAAAAGTAATTAGGAAATCTCTCAAAAGAATTAAAAACATACAAAAAATTGTCACATATTTCTTTAGTTATCTGTCTCTAAGTAAATATTAAAAGTTAAAACATATTATTTTTTTGTGGAACAGACATGTGCTTGGTTATCTTCAAAAATTGATATACACTGTTTGTCCCCTGAAACCAAGAAAGATTAAAAAATACAACAAAAGTTGTTCGAACGCGTTTCCATAGCCAAGCTATCATCCGAAAAAAGATACTCCAAAGAAAGATTAAAAAATATAAAAAAAAGTTGTTCTAACGTGTTTTGATATCCAAACTATCATCTTCAGAGAATACCTCTGTGAATGTGATAGCTTGGCTATTGAAACGCGGTAGAACAACTTTTGTTGCAATTTTTAATCTTTCTTGGTTTCAGGGGATAAGATTTGTATATCAATTTTTAAAGCAAACATAGATGACCCAAAAATACTTTTTCTTCTTTCACGCAGACAATACACGGGAAACTTTCACGTGTTCAACTTTCTATCTATGTCCATGTGTTTCCTAATGCAGATCAAGCAAAGTCTTGGTTTTGGTCAATTTTGGGCAAAAAACCTTCTACACTTTTGTTTTGAGTTTAATCTGGTACGCTTTTCTTTCTTATTGATTTTATTTAAACACGAAACTTTTTGTCGAAATTGCTACCTTGTTTTGAAATTTCCCCTATCATCCAAAAATTTAGACTGTTTTCTAAAAAGCTTGAATTCTTATATAAATTTATATTGTATTTCTTTAAATTTCAAGATTTAAACTCAGAGTTGTTATTGTAATGTTTGAAATTACCACTTTATTTTCAAAGTTTTATAATAAATACAGATTTAACATTTTTAGTGTATTTTTTTTGAAAATTTTTTAAATATGTATTGGAAATTTTATGTATTTATATGTATTTCTACAAAAATTTAAATTTTTGCAAAATATAAATCCTTATTATTTTTTTTTTGCTTAAAATGAAATTTTAACATACATTTTTTTGAGTTTATTATGAAATTTCAGGAAAAAAATAAAAATGTCGACATCAAATTCAGAATATTAAAAAAGAACTTAAAATTAAAAAAAAATGGCATTTTCTAAAAGACTCTCGATATTTGGAGATAAAAGTTAAAATTTGGAAAAAAAGTGAAATTCTATGCGAAAATATCGAAGGCTGAAGCTTAGAGCCAAAATTTTAAAAAGCTCGAGAATTTGAAATAAAAAATATCTTAAAGTTATGAAAATTTATGTTAAAGCCGAAAAAAAAATCTAAATTTATATATTTAAAAGAAATCAAGTAGTAACATTTAGTTATGATAAAAAAGTGGGAATTTTCAATCAAACCTAACATCTATAAAGCAGTGGAGGGTAAAAAACAAAACATTTTGTTATTCATGTCCATGTTTTAGAAATATAATAAATATTTCTAGAACACGTTTAAAGTTTCAGTTTTTAGCTAACTTTGAGGAAAAAAGTAGAGATTGACAGTTTAAGCTCAAAAAGTGAAAAATACGTAAAACAAACAAACAAACAAAATTTGATTAATAGACATTTTGAAAAATATTAAAAATATATTAAAATATGTGATCAAACCTTCGAGTTTACAGCAGGACATTTGAAAAAGAAAAAAAAAAGTTGAAAGCAACATGGAAAAGATTTAGAAAAAAACCCAAAATTTATAGGTATGTCAAATATTTCAGATTGAAAATTTTGATAAGAATTTAGCTAAATTAAAATCAAAATTTCAAAAAATTAATGTCAGTCATTGAAAGTAAAAATTTAAGGACTAAACAAAGTTTGTACAGAAAGAGTGGAAATTGAAACAACCCCAAAATTTCGTGAACAAAACCGAAAAAAAAAAAAACATAATTTATATAAAAAGACCGATAAGTTTAAAGTTCAAATTTTAAACTACGGCATTCTTAACGCATGTGACAAAAGTTTTTGGAAAAAAATCTGAGTCGTGATGCATTTATGAAGTGTTTTTTCTTAGAATATAATTAACAAAAAACAACATTTAAATTACTGCTAAAAATTCAATGTCTTTTATTGCATGCAATTTTCTCGTGACTCGTTACATTAAGTGCTGGACGGTCAGATTTTCTATTGTTCCAATTTTTTGAACTTAGGCATCGCAACCGTCATTCATTTCCGGTCTATCAGCATTTATCATAGACCTTTTTACCTAATATTGCTCAAAAGTTTTTAACTGCGCATGGCTATAGAATATTTGGAGGAATACCATTCTTGGGTACAAAAGAGTTTCTAAACCAATCTCGGAGTATTCATTTTCCAATTTCCTGTTTATACGCCATAACTTCGCAAAATATATGACGAATATGATGCGGAATGTTAAATTCAGACAGAAGATTTGTTTTCAGTGGAAACTAGATAAGAAGTCTGTCTTTTTAGTTTTACATATAGCCACGTGTAGAGCCCAAGTAACAAAATGCCTAGTTCCAAAATTAACCCCAACATTACATTTATACGTTATGAAAAATTCATCAAAATACAAGTGGTTTAGTGACAGTGAATTTTAATAGTTAGCCGTTCAGATACATGGAATTAAATCGAGAGCATTTCCGAGCGATAAATTTTTACAACTTTTGCAACAAGAATGTCTTTCCTAGTTGGTTCCTGTTTTTGGTAATGAAGCATCACACCACCCCACAATTTCTAGATGGTTTTCTGGTTTTAAACGGGGACGCATAAATCTCAACGATTATCCTAGGCCAGGTCCACTAAAAACAGCGGTCACCGAGCTGTGCATGAGATTATTAACGATGGTCGTTATGTAGCTTGCCGCAAGATGGAGATTTCTTTTGGCATTTCTAGGACTTTAATCCAAAAAATTTTACACGAAGGGTCGGGCGTGAAAAAATTAGTTTCTCGTTGGATCCCGCATCTGTTGACCAACTCTAAATCGTTTCAATAGGGGCCGCTCCAAATATGTACAAAAAATACAGTATTCTCAGCAGCGACCAGTCTTGGGTTTACACTTATGAACCCGAGAATAAACGTCAGTCTAGTATTTAGGTGTTTCATGATGAGGGAAAACTAAACAACATCATCCATTACCGCAGTGTGTCCAAAAAGATGGTCGCAACCTTTATGTTAAAATCCGAACATCTAGCTACAGTTTCTTTAGAAGATTGAAGGACGGTAAATGCGGATTGGTGCACAACCATTTGTTTGGCACAAATCATTTCTAGACTAGGAAAAAACAATCCATATCATTGAATCATCAGTTACCAAGACAATGCGATTGCTTGCACCGCTCGACAGTTTTTGAGGCAGTCAAATATCGATTTGCTTGATCATCTTGCGTATAAATCTGACCTAAGCGTGCATTTAGTTTTTTACTTTTTCAACGATCGGAAATGCATTTCGTGCAAAACAGCTTCAATACAAAACAGCTATTTTTGTTAAGGCTATATGTAAAACTAAAAAGACAATCCTTATTTTCCATTACTTCGCAGCTGATTATTTGTTTCTATCGCTTTTATTACATACATTATTAATTAACATCAAGATTTTTAATAAAGTCTCACATTTATAAAAAGCGGTTTAATTACTCTAATATTGGTTTTCTGAATGAGTATTTTAATTGAAAGACGAAAAACAATATTTATGGGCGGTTCATCACCATCTATCCTTGTTTCCGCATCCTACTTGCGGTGTTCTGAAGGCACAATGAGTTTGTCCTTTGTGAGTAGATTGAACTTAAAAAAAAGATAGATTTGGTTGAAGCTAGTCTGATGGGTCCTCATCGCTTTAAATCCTTATTCAAAGAAATATTAATAAGAAAAAAAATAACTCTTTTTGTCATTACATATTTGTAGCATTCAGTATGGAAATTTACGAAAATTTCTAAATTTTAAAATTATGCTCTTACCTCTGGAGTCTTCCAATGAGATTTCCTAAAAGCTCTACATGCGTTTTAATTTTTAAAATTAATCTATCTAACTCTGGAAATTCTGATGAATCCAATTCGACTTTCTGATCCAAGGTGTCAACGACCACATCCAGTTCGGAATTTTCCAAGTTTTCGAAGATTTTTTGTATATCCTCCAGTATGCTTTCTGTGGCGTTCAGTTTCTGGAGTGCAATCTCGTTATCTTTCATCTTTGCTTGATTGATACCTTCAAGGCTAGCGATGTCACTTTGAAGCTTTTGGATTCTTTGGAAATTCATGTTATTTCTTTGCGCGGCCATAATGGCCTCGTTCTCCATATTTTCCAGATCTCTGCCAAACTGGACCAAAACTTCTTTTAGTTTATTCACTTGAGCCTTGGGTAATTCGACGTTTGGTTGGGCAGCAGCATATGTCTCATTTACAGCCGTGAACACGTTCTGGCATTTTTGGAAGACTTTCCCTCCCTTTGGAACCTCGATTGCGAGTTGTTTTATCTGGGCAAGGAGAGACTCAGCTTGTATTAGAGCCATTTTTAAATCTGATGTATCAGAAAGATTCCCAAGCATGTTCATGAAGTTGTCTAGGTCAACTTTTAACATGTCAACTTTTGGTACCAGGATGCTTGCGTCTTGTTGGATAACTGCCGTTTCTTGGGTAGCGTTTTCCAAATCCCTGATAAGTCGCAGCTGGGAAGTGTTAATGCCTTCTACTTTGTATTCGTAAACGGTGATATTGGCGTTGGACTCGAATAAATTTAAACCCTTTTGCTGCTGATTGAACTGTTTGAAATTTACGTTGAATCGTTCGTTGGTGTCCATTAAAAGTTGAACCGGCGGTCCTAGACCTTCATCGATTTGAGTGTTAACTTCGTCAAGTTTAGCCGCAATGTCGTCTAATCGCATAAAGAGCATTTGGGTGCAGTTATCGCAACCTGGAAGAGAGAAATGCTTAACCCAAATATGAACGATTTTTTTAAATTAAACGTACGGACGCAAACGCCGCTCTCGATGTATTCTCTCGGGTTGGTGCACTGAGAACATTGGATTCCAGTGAAGCCATCTCTGCATACGCAATCTCCAGTGATTTGGTCGCATGACGGTCCTTTGCTTCCGTATGGGTTGCAATTGCAGTTCTTGCAAGAGCCACCTGATACTGTAGGATTACCATAGAAGCCTGGTTCGCATTGATCACATTTTGGTCCGCTATATCCTGTGAACAAATTAGGTTTTAAAATAATCAGGTACAGATTCATCAGGGTTCCCCTTTGTGAGGATTAAAATCCGAAATTCTTTTACTGATCCTTAATTTAATTGACCTATTCTAAGGTATGATTCGAACTATTAACATAACGAATAAACCGCAGGCGCTTTATGTCCCTTGGAAATGGGAAAGATAATGAACAAAATAAACGAATTATTTAAAAAAAATGCAAACTTTAAACTTTCTAATTTTCTATTTTCTATTTCTTTTTGGATTTCAATTTTAAAGCTGAAGTTCAAAAAATAAACTCGAAATTGTGAAAAAAGGTAAAAATCTAGAGTTTGAAATCTGAATTTTCAGATGAAAGTGATAAAAAAAGGAAAATCGGAAAAAAAAATGTTTTTGCAGTTTTAATCTCATGATTTTTTTTTTAAAAAGCTAATGACATAATTTTAATTCCTAGACTTTTTTCCTTAAATCCTTACAATCAAATTTTTCATTCTACGTTAAGGAATTAGTAGCACAAAACGTAACAGGCAAAAGGTTCGATAAGAAGTAGATTTCACCTAGGTACTATTATTCAAAACATTAAATTGTTTTCGATTATCAGACATTTATTTTCCTTAAATATATGAAGGAAAGGTATAACATCAAGAATCTCTTATTATAATGGAAAATTAAATAAAATTATTACCGTTTTCGCTGATTTGTATTTATATGAGTCCAGCGCACTCATTTCAGTATACCAAATTTTTTCATGCTTAAGGAAGAAAAAAGTGTAACTAATACGGAAGGCAAAATAATACACCATAATTAACTAAATTAAACCATCGGTAGCTATTTTTGTCTTGTGTAAGAGTGGTGGACATTAATGGGTTAATTCTTAATTTGGAAAAGGGCAAACCTTTGGTCCTTTCAGAAAATAAAGTCGAAGGCTCGAGAAAAATAAGTTTGAATTTCGGAAAGGATACTTTTAAAACATTTTTGGATTTGTTTAAAGTAATTTCGACGTTTAGGAATATCGAGATTAAAGTGGAAATTTCTCAACAATTTCAAGTCAAAACTTTCGGATTATAGCCGAAATTTCAAATCTTTGTTTTATGCGTTTCAGAATTTGAAAGAGTCTATTAACAAAATTTCCAGCATTTAGAAGCCAAGTTCGAAATATCTAAGACAATTTTAAAAAGCCAAAATATATTTCAGTAACTGAAATTTACTCCAGCTATAATATTTGAGAAAATTAAAAATTTCGAAGAACGTTGATAATTTTAGTTGGCAGAAAACTTTCAAAAGAATTTAAGTTTTATTTAAAAAATTTGAACTTAAATAAATAACGAAATTTCGACTTTAAATTTAAATGCTCAATTTTTTCTTGAAGTTTGAAATTTTAAACAAAATATTTTAAAACCCGGTAATAAATTAAAAATTGCAACATTTAGCAAAAAAAAACACTAAATTGGTGTAAAAAGAATCACAAATAAGTTTTTCTTTCAAACTAACAACTTTTTACTCTAAAAATTCTCAAAAGTAAAAATCGGAATTTTCGGAATTATCAGCATACCCAAAAAGTCTTGAATTTTCAAGCTTAAAGTTAAAAATGCAAAATTTCAAGTTTAAATTTGAATATTTTTGAATTTTGACTTTTCGGGGTTTTCTTTAACTTCAAAATGATTATAAAAAATATAGATTTTAAGGTTAACGTCAACATTTTATGCACAAGAAAATATTTTTGTCTTTTATACATCGAAGGTAAATTTCAACTTTTATTGCAATGTTAAATATTTAATTGAAATTGTTATGAGAGCAATTAAAAATCAAAACTTGAAAACCCCGTCCCTCTTTAATTTTTGAGTTTTAAACTCGAAATTCCCAAATTTCTAGATAATATTGAAATACAGATATTTTTTTGAATATAATTTTTCAAAATTTGAAGTTTAAATTGACAATTTTATATTTTTTCCTTAAATTTAAACTTTAAAGGCAAAATGGTGACTTTTCTCTGATTTTCCTACTTTTAAATTTTTTTACTTTCAACAAAATTTCGAGTCATGATTTAAAAAGCGACAATTTGTATACTTTTTTGTTTTGAATTTTGGTTTTTTTTTACCTTAAATATCTTTGGATATTTCGTTAGTATAAATACGGAAATATTTGAGGTAAGATGTTTTTGTAGTCGTTAAAAATATTTTTTTGTGATTTTGCTCATCTAGATCTATCTATACTAACATTATAAAGAAAGAACTTCTGATCGACTAAAAAAACTAATCATTAACGCACAGCCGTAGCCACCGAAGTCAGAAACATGAAATTTGAAGAGTAGATTCCTTTCCTGGTGTAAATGAGTAATAAGAATGGATTTTTCGAAATTCATCCTCTAAGAGGGTTAAAAAGAAGTAATGTGGAGTTTCGGAATTAGCATGGAACAGAGTTACTAATGCATTTTAAAACCTAAACGTTTGTGTAAATATTCCACACAAAAAATTATTGGAACCTCATTTGGCCGACTGTAATAATTCAGTCCCTAAAGGAGGGGGGATCAAGCTATCATCTTCAGAGAAATACAGTATCTCTCTGAAGATGATAACTTGGCTATCGAAACGCGTTAGAGCAACTTTTGTTGTATTTTTTTTTCTTGGTTTCAGGGGAGAAGATTTGTATATCAATTTTTGAAGATAACCAAGGACACGTCCGTCCACCAAAATAATGGTATTTTTTTAAATAAGACAGGTCCAAAACAAAAATGGTGTGTGCTGTTACCCGGGCTATTCTCTAGGGTAGTTTTCCCGCTTAACACGAATCTGAAGTCAAAATTGAGGGTCAATTAGCAAATTATAGAGAAAAACCCAAAAAAACCGATAAAGCATTGTGGCTTATCGGTTTTGGTTTAAGATTCATGTTCAGCGGGAAAAAATCATAGTCCAGCCTCCAACACACACCACTTTTTTTTGTGGAGCTGTGGACATGTCCATATAAAAATGTGGTGTGTGCTGGGGGCCGCACTATGAATCTGAAGTCAAAATTGAGGTTCAATGAGCATATAATTAAAAACAAAAACAAAAACCCGATAAAAGTCACGATATTTTTATTGGTTCTTTGGGTTTCTCTCGATTATTTGCTCACTGAACCCCAATTTTGACTTTAGATTCGCATTCAGCGGGAAAAAATATCCCGAAAATCTTAGTCCGGCCCCCAGAACACACCATTTTTTTCTTGTGGACCTATGTAATCTGTAAAAGAAATAATTAAATCCGTATTTTGTCGATTTTAATAATTCAAGTTCTGAGGGGGTAAAAAGGGGTACAAAAGTTGGTAGGGAAAAAAATCATTTTATAACCTTTTTTAGAAAGGATATTATGAAAGCAATGAATAAATACATACTTAGTCGATTTTAAAAATTTAAGTTCCGAGAAGGCGACAAAGGATATTTAAAGCTATACTGGAAAAACTTTATATTTTCTTTTATAGGTTAAAAATAAGGTTTTCGAAAACAATTTTAGCTCAACAAGACGAAATTAAAAAAGTCACAAATTTGAAGAAAGTCAAAATTGTGAAAAACGATAAGTTTAAAAAAACATGTGTCCATTTTAAGAAAGTTCAAACCAAGACGTAATTTTAAAAGGGGTTGACACTTTAAAACACCGAAATATTTAAAACAAAACTTTAGAAATATAGAGCAACGGTCGACTTTTCAAAAATAAGTCGCAACTTTAAAAAAAAGTCACAAATTTCAGAAACGATTAAAAATTTGAAAAATGGTTGGAATTTTGGATAAAAGTACACATTTTGAAAGGGATAAAATTTTCAAAGTTGACATTTTAAAAAAATAAATAATTGCAAAAAAGTTACCAAGAAAAAATATTAAAAGTTTAAGAAAAAGACGTAATTTAGAAAAAAAATCGAAAGTTTCAAGAAAAAATATAAAAATATTGAGAAAAAAACCAAATTCTCAGAAATATATATTTTGAAAAAATTTAAAAATCTAAAAAAATTCCCCAAAACCATAACATTTTAATAAGATAAATAATTTCCAAAAAGGTAGAACTTTTTAAAAGTCAAAATCTCCTAGTAAAGTAAAAACTGAGATAACATTTTTGAAACACAATCAAAATTGCAAAAAAAGTGGAAATTACTTAAAAAGATCAAAATTTTTTAAAGTCGAGATCCTACAATAAAAACAAAAAACGCAGAATAGGCACAACTTTACCAAAAAGAACATTAAGAAAATAAAAATTCTGAAGAAAATTTAAAATTTTCAAAAAACTCAAAATTCTGTTAAAGGTAAAACTTTTGAAATATTCAAAAAAAAAATGATATTTAAACAAAAAGTAAATACGTCTAATACATTTTCAAAACAACAAAATTCTTTGAAAAGCTGTAAAATTTTGAAAATAAGTAGAAAAAATTTGGAGTAGAAATTTTCAAAAATGTATTCAAAAAAAGTAGAAGTAAAATTCAGTCAGTAAAGTCGAAATTTTCAAAAGTGTAGTTTTTTAAAAATGAAAATTTTGAGAAAAAGTAAAAATTTTGAAGTTTTCTAAAGTTGAAATGAAATAGGTTTTTAATTTGAAAAAAAGTCGATCTGTAAGAGATTTGGAAATTTTGAAAAAACTGGAGATTGTAAAATTTTCAATAAAAGTGCCAACATTTTAATAATATTGTCATTTTTAAGTCAAAAATAAAATAAATGGAATTTCAAAAATGTTAAATCAAAGAAAAAATTCAAAATATAAAAAAAGCAAAATTTTGGAAAAAGCCGATATTACAAAAAAATCGAATATTCCAAACAAGTAGAGTCAAAAAGGTTTCATTTTAGAAAGTGGGAATTTAAAAAAAAAGTTTCAGCTTTCTAAAAATATGGAAACATTTAAGAAAGTAGTTTTCAAAAAAGCCATAACTTTAAAAAAGGCCAATATTATTTCCTAAATTAAAACTTTCAAAAAAGGTAGTTTTGCAAAAAAGGTCAAACCTTTGAAATAAGATAAAAATGAAAAAAGAGTGAACATTCTGAAAAATAGTAAATTTTAATGGTTAAAATTTTGAAAAAAAAAAACTAAAATGTTGATAAAGGCAATATTTTAAGGAAAAGAAAATTTTCCAAATCAATATTTTTAGAAAACCGAGATTTTCGAAAGAGCGGATTTTTCCAAAGTCAAAATTTACAACCAAATAAAAATTTCGAGAAAAAGCCGCAATATTGAAAAATTCAGAATTTTCAATTAGAAAGTGAACATTTTCAAAAAAAATTCAATATTTAATTAAGGAGTATTTACATTTTGAAAAAAAAATTTCGAAGTTATAAAAGATTTTATTTTTTCCTAAGTTGAAATTACAATTACTATATTCAAAAACGGCGAAGTTTCGAGAAAAGGTCGAATTTTGAAAAAAAATTGGGGTTCTCAAAAAAACTAGAAATTTTTCAAAAGGTCAAAGTTGTCAATAAGAAATCAAATATATTCAAAAAGAGAAAAATTCTTCATATTCCCTCTCGTTATTTCAAATCATCAAGGCAAGAATTGACAATTTGCATTCAATTATGTATTTGGCATTGATCGAATTCCGACCACAACCGATACTAGTAAAAAATATTTTGTTTCTCATTTTTACAGCCTCTATTTAACACCTTGCCCAACTAGCTACGGCATTGAACACACTGCTAGTTATGGTAAATAAACTATGTAGTTGAAAAGTTGATTTAAATTTTTTTTGAATATTGGCGGCCTATTGTATTTGTTATTCTACAAACAAGCGGGGTATAGCTGACCCAATTAAAAGTAAATTTACCTACTAGCGAGAGTTTATAGAAAAAGTTTGGAACTCTCTAATAACATAGAGGGATACTAGGATTTAACAACTACCTCACTAGCTAGAGAGTCACTTGATGTGTCTGCAAACATAACCCTTATTGTTACAAAATTGGTCAAAGGTAAGACTTACCTTTGGAACAAATGCATGTAAATGAATTGGTTTTCGGGTTTGGTCTGCAGTCAACTGCGAAATTTCTATCTTCACTGGGACAAGGACACGCTTTGCAACCTTCGCCCGCCTCCTTATAGTAACCAGCTTTGCAACTTTCACACTTGGAACCAGCTGTGTTATTACTACAATTCTATAAAAAGAAAAATAGTGGCCTACGAGTTGATTTATAGGTTTTTTCTACGTACTAGACAATCTCCTGTCATTTCATCGCATGTATTTGATCTTCCATTGCACTGGCAAGGTTTTGCAACTCCAATGATGGGATCGATCCAGCCAGTGGTGTCATCGATGTCTTTAAAATATCCAGAGCCAGGCTTTTGGCATGACGGGGAAGAATATTGAGGGGGACATTCACATTTCTCGACTGATATGGCCGGGTTGAGCGGTTCACTGCTTTCAATTGCTTTATTCAACATGATTTCCCTGAAAAATACGAAGTGTTATTTTAGTACAAAAAAATTCGTGCTCGGCATTTGTTTCGACTTTAATTGCTGCTTGAACTTTAAACAAAACTGTTTGCTTCACATAATGATAAGACAAAAATGAAATAAAGACTTCATGTTGACGAAACTATTATTAAGATGCATTTTTCTTCTAGTCTATAGTTCTTATGTATACACCACAGCCTAACGAAGCAGGTGGAATGGCACAGGGCCTGGTACTAAAGGGCCCCAAAATTATTGAAAGTGTTTTTTTTATCTATAAAGATATTTTTTTAAATACCTTGAAATCAAAAACCAAATAGTAATTGTTCATTTAAAGTGGCTTGTTCTTGATACCTGTTCAGCCTCTAAATTGAGAAAAATCACCACATGCTACTGCAAATTATATTAGGTGACGTCCCAAAATACTGTCAATGACTTCATCATTTAAAAATCATTTCAAGATTTTATGATTCTTTAGAGCTGCAACTATTCGATTATGGAAGTCATTCAAACCACCAATTTCGAAGTCTGCCTGTATTCAGTGTTTTCTTTTTCTTAAAATTTTGATGGCCAACTCAAAAATTTGTGATTTTTTTTTTCCATAAATTGCTACCTAATTTTTTTCCTTATTTCGCCATTAACACAAAGGCTTTATTTTTTTCTCGAAATTCGACCAAATTTAAAATTTCTTTTCAAATTAGAGAAAAACCGAAACTAGACATTTAGCCGAAACCGACTTTCGGCTTCTATTCTGGTTTCAGTCGAAAACGTAGCTGAAACCATAACTTATGAAAATTTTATTAATATAACCTGTGGTAACAGGAATCAATAATTAAAATATTAAGATACTAGCTTAGTAGGAAATTTATGTATTGTCTTTATCAATCATATTAAAATATGTAAATAAATAAGTCTTGTATTAGAGACGTGTTACCCATGAAAACTAAGAAAATCAAGAAAAATTAAAATGCTTTCGTAAAATTTCGAATTTTTGAGAGCTTCGAATTTTTTCAAAGTAATAAGTTTAAAGTTGAACTATTTAATTTTTGGAAGAGATTCAACTTTAAATTATGATAAAAAAAATAAAATTTTAGGGACTCAAATTTATATTTCAAGAGAAAAATTAGTTTCGCAAAAATAAATAAAGCAAAAATGCTCTTTAAACTTCGACTTTTTAAAATTTTTTATGATTTCCGGGGATATTTAGCCTTTAAAATTGTCCTTTTATCTTTTCTAGAAATTTCTCAGCTAGAATTCGAACGAAATTTATCTGATCCTTGAGCAAATTTCGTGTTAAAAGTTGAATTTTATTTATTATAAATTTTAATTAACTCAGGAAATGAGAACTGTTTTCAAAGTACGGTGTTAGTGAATATTTTAGCTAAATAATTGCACATACTTTTTGTATTACTTTAAATTCAAAGTCAAAATTTTGACAGAAAATGCCAACAACTAGAAAAAAGTTTAATTAATTAACTTCAGTTTTAACCATGAATGTTTGATTTTCTCGTGAAATAATCGATTAAATTTAAAAGTAAAAGTCTTGAGTTTAAACGTAATAACTTCAAAAACAAATCAAATCTTTGAGTTTAAAATCCAATTTTCGAGATTAATGTCAAAAATTTGGGCACAAATTCTAAATATTAAGAATATTTTATATATATAAATTATACGAGTCTTTTTTAAATATTGAGTTTCTTTGCAAAATTCCGAATTTAAACATTAAATTCTTAATTTTTAGTCCAAAATTTCGACTTAAATCTCAAAGTGTGATTTTTTTAATGAACATTATGGGTTTCGACTTTTTTTCGCAACTGCGTATTAACCACTCTCGAAATCCTATGTTAAAATACATCTTTTTGAAATAGATTTCATTGTTTTCTGGTTTGGGCTTGTTCCTCGTTTATGTATTTGTAGTTTAAACCCGAAAATTTTTTCTTTATAAAATTTTAACTTTATAAACGAATAGGTATGGTGTCAAGTCAAAAATTCCTTTTATAAATAAAGTAGTCTAGGATTGAATCGTGTCAAATCCAATCCCGGAAGAAATATATCTTCTATTGATGCTGGCCGCGAAAGCCTTCGTTATCATCGAATTTAAATGTAAAAAATGAAGTTTCATCTTGGCCGAAATTTCGTCATATTTTTTTTGGGCCGCAAACGAAACTCCGACTGAAACTGGGTTTTTTGGCCGAAGCTGGCCGAAACCAGGACCGAAAGTGAAAATTTAATCGGTCTTTATTTTGAATAGAACCTAAAGTAATTATAAAATCCCGGCCCATATTTAAAATGTAGAATGCAAACTTTCATTTTTTATAATAAATTTAGGACTTTTTCGAAATTTTATCTTTTGGCAATATTCAAAGTTTATGTCTTATTTGTTACTCTTTTCTAAAATTTCGAATAAAAATTGGGTTGTGTATACTCACAAATAAGAGTTTTATTCAAAATTTTGACATTATGCTCATAATTTAAAAACATTTGGATTTTTTTCGAAATTTTCGTGCTAATCTGGAAATGTTATTTCTTCTTGAAAATTAAAGAAACGTATTTTTTTTATTACTATCAAGATATTTTGAAATTCTAACTTTATTCACGAAATCGTGATATGAAATTTTGTTCGAGCTGGAATGCAAAGACCTCCTAAATCTTCGAAGTTCTTTGGTATTTTGGGAAAATGGGGAACGAAGTTTTGGGCAAATAATCTTGTAAAATTAAAATGCCTTGTCACTTACGTTATTATACTTAGTGGCTCTAAGGCAATAAAATAATAGAGCAAAAGTTATTAATTTCAACAAATGAAATACAAAAGAGTAACAAAAAGTGCACAACAAGTTTTCCCATCTAGTGCGTTGCTGTAATTATTTGGCATTGGTTTCTTACTTGAATAATACACGCCAAATTGACATTTTAGCTTAATATAACGTTATTATTTGTAATGATTTTTTATTGGCTTTATATTTATATTACAAAAACATTCTGTAGACATGTTATATTTTGATATGAAAATGATTGAGTCGGGTTTCAGGTCCAGAATAGAAAAATTAATACACCGTTGTAAATTTATTTATTTTCGATATTTCGAGGATAAAACCAAAACTTTGAGGAAATTTAAAATTTCGGAACTTAGAGCTCATAGAGATTCATCTACTCGCAAAGCGCAAACTTATTATACCTTTAGAGCACTGCGATTAAAATGCCGAAATAACGATAAAAGCAGAAACTAAAAAAAGTGTTTTTTTAAGAAGAGAATTTTGCGTGAAATTTTTATAGTTTTGGAATAACATTATAACAATAAATTCACGTTAACTATCGACGTTAATAAAAAACAAATAGAAAGTAAAAGCAAAAGAAACTCAAATTTGGAAATGAAGGTGTGCATTTCGAATAAAAAATCGTAATTTCCAGAAAAAACCTAAATTAGATCGAAACTTTAAATTATAAATTTTGAGAAGAATGTTAAGTTTTGAAAAAAGTCAAATTACTAACAGCCCCATCAAAATTTTAATCGTTTCTCAAAATCATTTTAAGCAAAGTGAAAAGAAAGAAGTAAAATATTTCCAAAGTTTCAATATTTGCTAAAAATATTGATTTTAAATATGAATTTTTTTCTTAAGATGAAAAGGGTAAACATTCAAAGATAAAAAATCAGCGTTTTCAGAAAAATGATATTTTTTCAGTCAAAGTGAAAATTCCTAACGAACAAAAAGATTTATAAAAAAAAATGTTACGAAATTTTGAGTTAAATTTCGAATTTTCTAGAAATTTTGAATCGCTGAGCAAAAAGTCGAACAAAAGATGAATTCTTTTTACAAATTTGGTCTTTTTTTACTAAATCAATGTCCACATATAAACTCGAAATTTTTCAGGTCGAGAAATACATATTTTTAAAAACGGGTTTATCTCCAAACTGCTACTTTTTTTAATGTTTGAAAATCATACTTCTCCTACAATTAAAGGGTAAAGTCGAAAATTAAATCTCAAATTCAGTTTATTAATTTCGAATCATTCTTACTACTTAAACCATCTTCTCAAAATTCCTAGAATTTAAACTAAAAATTTTTTCCCAATGTTTTGGTTTGAAAATAAAAATTCGACATTTTTCAAGAAATGTGACTTTGTCTCAAAATTTCGACTCAAAGTTTCGGTTAAGCGCAATATGAATTTACAAAATACGATGCCCCTCAATTAGGTTCTTTTTATTTTCAGATATTAAGTAAAATGGCTTTTGTGGATCGATTACAATAAAAGTAGAGATAATCATTCATTTAAGACAATTTGACCGTTAAATTCACCGCACTAAAATCTAGTGAAAGATTTTTTTTTTTAATATCGCAACTATTTAAATTTGTTTTAATTAAAGTAATACACAATATTTCGAAATGCTTTAAAACAAAATTTCTTGCGCCTATAATAACTTTTGCTTAAAAATGTGTTGAAAATGATTCTAGACATACATAGTTTATTTTTTAATTTAGACAATAATATAGGCAATAACGAAACAGAGGCTTGATAACAAGTTCTTCTTATACGAGGTAAAGAGCTACCGACTTATCTAAGCTAGGTCTCCGTAAATTTTACAAAAGCTTAACACAAGAAGGAGCTTAATTTCTTACCCAATACCCTCCGCATTAGTCTCTATAACAATGCTTGTCACATTTGTCAAAATTACCATGAGGCATTCTCTCGTCAACATGGTCTCACATTCTGGGGGTAACTTGGTGTACGTAGTCAATGTATTCCAGTGTGTCTCTACGAGAGGCACTTCTCGTTCGAAATCTGAAAAAATTACTATATTCTGGCCGGTCAATCTCGCCCTGAATCTATTCTGCAACTGCTTAAATTCCCCGTCGCCCTCGATCCTCAAAGTACCACCGTAAGAAGTCGTGAGATCACCTAGGAATTTTGGTGGTAGGTCAATGCATTGGTTGGACCACAGCTACAAGAGAATGTCGTTTGACATTTTGGTTTATGAGGAATAACGACAGTTTGGGAAAACAAACGTTACTTACGCAATTGTTTTCTTGAGAAGTAACGTTTCTGACACGTATCCAGTCCCAGACGTAATTCGAATTGACGCACTCTTGGCTTCTGCCAAAGCAGAAGCATTTTCTGCAGCCTTTTTCATACGATTGATCTATGCCAAAATATCCAGGTCGACACTGATTGCAAAGGTGACCTTCTACGTTGTCCTGCAATTAAGAAAAATATAAAGCATTTGTCTTCGGTAATGGCAATTAAACTCTATCTCACTGGAGGAGATTCAATTACAGAAGCTCAAAAAATCATTTAGAGCCTTAACATTTTTACAAAACTTGCCTAGACTTTTTCCTGTACTTTTTTCGTGAAATGCACCATTTTCGAGTGTATACCATTTTTCTTACTAAAATCCATTTTTTAGAAAAATGAAATTAACTAATAACAAAAATATAACAATAACAATAGTACAACACAAATTGATATACAGTTAACCAAATGAAACACAATTACTAGTAGTTGCATGTAGGTATATTTGACAGAAAATGATTTATTAGTCATACTTGCTTATTTGTTTTTGTGAAAACACTTTGGTGGTGGTCTATTTTGACGTCTTTATAGAGAAGTTAACTAAACAGTCAATCACCCCTTTATGTTATTAATATTGGTTTTGTTGTTGTTGTGATTGTTTTTTGTTATTGTAGAGAATTAAGCCTACCAGAAATAAGTATTAATTCAATAAACAATATTTGATGGTGTAGAAATGATTGCCAATATAACTGAAACAGTAGGATAAGGGCCAAGATAGTTCAATTATATTGCTAAAGGACTCTTTAGAAAACCATGCCAAATAATAAATGTATTTTTTTTTATTTCTAGCCACAGCTAATTTTTAAAATGTTAAGTATTAATATATTTACATTGTTAACCCAGACATTGTGCATTTAAGATAAAATCACAAGAGTGGTTTTTTGTGCAAAAAGTATCAAAAAATAAAAAATATCATAGAACTAGTATCTAGAACAAATGACGTAGAAGTTCTAATACGAAAATGAGGGAGTATGTCCTAGATCAAACCCACTGGTGGTATTCGTAAGTTAAATAAAATCCTTTAAAAAATAAAGACTTTAACACCCTGTATCCCAAAAGCCGTACTTTTGTTTTTTTAAGTCACATTTTTTTTTATAATCTATTGTTCCTTAAAGTTTGCGCCATAGAAAGTGGACCATCCTGTATGCTAGGCGCCTAATTTCCAAGTAACCTTGTTTGAAACTCTAAAAGCACAAAAAAAATCTAAATAATTCAATCAAATTTCAGTTTATCAATTATGAATGTAGAAAATGCAAATTCACTAGGAGAGGTCCAAAAATTTCAGGAACTTAATTTTAAAGTTTTAAAAGTTTCTGCCAACTCTTTAATGGACTCACTCTGGGTATAAAGTCTCAATAAAATTTGATAACATTTCTAGAATCTTTTTAAAAGCTGGTTCTAAAGTACCTAACATGGAAAGAAAACGTTACCAAAGTTCCAATATCATCCAAAAATACATCTAGGGCACACAGCCATTAAGCAAGTTCTTGAAAATCTATTTATTAATCTATAATAAGCTTCTTAAATGTTTAAGATAAATTTCTTAGCATTTTGAAACTCTAGATGAGTCTCTTTGTAAACTTTGAACTTTTAGTGAAATAATTTAGAAACAAAAGAAGAATGAGGAGAAGAAAAAAAGGAAAGTTTTAACTTCGGGTCAAATGATGGTGGCAGGCGTAATAAAAATGTGTTATGGTTATTAAAAAAATATTTGACTGAATATTTGAAAAACAAACTGTAGATATTAGGTACATTGCAAGTCGAAAATGAGAACGTATTGGAATTTTGAGTTCAAAGTTACTTCTGATAATATGATTCTGCACAAAGCCATCCAGTGGAAGCTTGAAACTATTTATTTTTACTTATTACTTTTGATGTACACTTACCTTGCAAAAGCATGTCCCGCTGTTGGGATCACAGGAACAGAATCTCTTGTCGCAGTACAAGGCTCCACGTAGGTCGCAGTTGCATTTTCTACATCTTGGGAAGCCGTAGAAACCTTCGATGCATTTATCGCATTTGTCGCCTTCAAAACCAAGTTTGCAGGAACATTTTCCCGTTAATAGATGACAGGAAAGAGTTTCGCTTCCTTCTCTTGAGCAGTTGCATTTCTATCAAACAAATATTAAGTTGGTATCATATCTACTAGACAAACGGTAAACTTAGGGTGCGTTTAGATTAGAGACTTATTTCACGCTAGAAATTTCAAGTATCCGAGAGTAAATTTCCTTGCCCGTCTACACTGTGACACAAATATAGTTGAATAAAATTGCTGACCCTTCTAGCTGAGATAAAGTGTCGATATAAAATGTCGTTGCTACTTTAAATAAACAAAATTCATCTAATTAAATTTGTAAATGATTTATTTGGAATAATATCTCGATATTATAAGTGATATACGATAGTTAATTGCATGAAATATCTCTACAGAAATTAGATTACTACAACTTCTGAGATATATGTCAGACACTGGCTGAAATTTGTATCGACATTTTATGTCGTGTAATTTATCGCAGCTGTGTGATTAGCCTCAGATAGCTTCTCTCAGTACGGTTTACATATGCCATCTTTTATGGCAGAGAAATATAGGGAATAAAGTATCTAATCTGAACGCACCCTTAGACGGTGTCTCATTTTAATTCACAGTTCAACCACCATATTTCCGTGGAGTCGTATAATGAAATTTATTGGTTTATTTTAAAAGAATTTTCTTTGTGGAAGGACTGGTCCTTGGTTATCTTTAAAAATTGATATACAAATCTTGTCTCCTGAAGCCAAGAAAGATTAAAAAATGCAACAACTGTTGTTCAGAGCGATTGTTGTGTTTTTTGAACTTTCTTGGTTTCCGGGGACAAGATTTGTATATCAATTTTTATTTTATGACGAAATGACACTTGTATCTTAATTGAACAAGCGTTTTAAAGTGTTTAATTTTTAAGTTTTTATTTTGGTATTGTACCAGTTCCTTCATTACCTATTAAAATTTGTAATTTTTCCGAAATTGGGTCACCATACAACATGAAGCAAAGATATTTATGTCTGCGGTCAAAAAACTCGCCTGATGAACAAAGAAATTGACAGTCGCCTGCCATTAATAATTACTGATCTGATGCAGCAAGTTAATGAAAAAGTTCAAAAAGGAATATGTTTTTCGATTCCTCATTATCTCTTTAATGTGTTAATTTTTAATTTTAGAAAATGCTGTCTACACAACTATGACAGTATTTTTAAATATTTGGAAACTCTTAGCAAGAGCGCTATGAACGTTGGCAGCACCTGTGCAACTCTTATTTGCTACTTTTTTCCTAAAATTTCGATTATAATATCGACGTTTCAGTTTTTTTTTTAAATTTTGATTTTTTCTCGAACATTTCCAAATATATCTCCAATTTAACTTCTCGAAAAGTTATTCTAATGCATAGACTAATAGGTTTGAAAATTGATCAGATTCAGAGTTTGGGAAGCAAAGACCATTTCTGCTTTATTAGATTCCGTCAATTTACTACACTTAACTTGAATGCTGACAAATGTTTAGGCAAGTATTTATCTAAAAATTAATGGACTTCGTCATCGTGATCTCCAAGTCTAGTGCCACCTATTGACCTATGAAATAAATTCTGGAATAGCTCCAATAAGCGCTTTATAAATGGTGCATTACAATAAACTCTCTTTCCCGGAGTGACCGTTTGTACTAAACGTCAATGGATCAACTGTTGGTAGTTCAGTTGCTTATGATCCATTACACATATTCAGAAGGTGGCGTAAATGCAGTTTATGTCGTATTCTATTTGTAGAAAAATTATGTTGAAATTCCAAATATTTTTAAATATCCAATTTTAGCCTACAATGTTTACTGCATGTTTACATTAGAAATTAAGATTTATATATTTCCGATAACATCGATTTTTTTCTAAAAATTTTAGATTCAAACTAAGAATGTTTAGTATTTTTAGGAATAATTTTAATTTAAACACAAAATTGTAAAAGAAGTTTTTGTAATTTTTTTTTACAAAAATTGTACTTTTCTTCCACCATTTCTAGTTAAAATTTTCCGAACTACTAATTTTTTAAGTACAGTTTTACCAATTTTTTTATAACATTCCAAAATTAGGCTTGGGACATTGATTTCCAAAAAAAATGTGGTTCATCAAATTTAGACTTATTAGTCTTAAAATTTTCTTTTCCCATATTATTGAGTGTAGACTCGCAAATCAAATGGGTTTTTAAAATTTTGAAGCTTGAAAGATTTTGTATAAACCTGTTTTAAATATTTCTCAAAATAATTAGCTCATATTTGAAACTGCTTAGACCCTTCCTATTATATTTGAATTTTTTAGATTGTCCTTTCTTCATATTGTAACAAAATGTAGTAATAAAATTTGTATTAGTGATTGTTTAAGAAACTCTCTAGAAACATTTGATAATAGGGAGCGGCCGCAATAATAAATGATACGGCAGATAAGCGCTGCAGACCTTTCCGTAAGTAATAATTTTATCTGTACGGAGATTCATCTAGAAAACTGGACGGGTATAAATACGCGGTTGCTTTCCCTCAGTTAGTCAGTTGGTTAGTCAACTTAGTTAACCAGATAATCTGATAGTTAAGTGAATTATAATTGTAGTGTTTCAAAATCAGCTTGGGAATAAAGTGTTACAATTCACGAAGTTTTAATTTTCGAACCGATAACACGCAACAGTATATTTTCTTAAAAATTTGTTTTCTGTTCGAAAAAATTCCAGTTTAAGTTCAAAATTTGTTACTTTTGCCATGATATGTTGACTATAAACTCGCAGCATTTTGACTTAAATGACAAAATTTCGAAAGTTCGGCTGTTTTCCAGAAATCCTACATTTTGTAATATTATGTTATTTTAAAGTTCTTTTTTAAAATGTCGATTTAAAAAAAATCCGAATTTAAAAAAACATTGGTCTTATTTTTTATAAAATTAAAACTTTAGATTCGAAATATTTTGATATTTTTGTTTTTTTAATTTTCTTGTTATTTTCGAAATTCCGATTTTTTTATTAGTTACCTAGTTACATTTTAAATTCATTACATTTTTTGAATTTCGCCGTATTTTCGTCAAACCTCGGTTTCTTTCTGGAAATTTAGCCCTTTTTTTCTAGAAAAATCTACTTAAATTTTGAAACTACCTTTTTCCTGAAATTTCGATTATAGACTGAAAATTTGCCCTTTGTCTAAAGAATTCTACATAATTACAAAATTTCGATTGTTATTTAAAAACTTATACTCCTTACGTTTAAAATTTAGGATTTTTCTAGAAATTTGTTATTATTATAAATTAGAAGTTTCTCAAAAAATTTTACATTTTTTTCATGCCGAATTTAACGTTGAAAGAATACTTTTTTCCTAAAATTACGAATTTTAATTTGGAATTTATGGAAATTTTAAATTTTTAAATTTCAAGAAATTTTGATTTTTTATCTAAAATATTTGTAATAAATTATTAAATTTATTAAGCTGATTTCTACTTTTATATCAAAATTTCATTTTTTGGACATTTAGCTTTATTTTTAAAATTGTACTGTTGACCAATATATTTGGTTTTGGTTGGCGCTTTTATTAATAAATTTTTATTATTTTTCAAGATTTACAGCTTCTTCCCAAACGCATGTGTTTAACCTTCAGATGTTTAGTTTTGCTAAAATCTTCACTCAAAAATTCGAAGACCTGCTAATAGAATACGACTTACACTGATAAGTACAACCTTCTGTCAGCCAAGGACGCGTAGTAGTAGATCTTTAAATAGCTGAACTACCAACAAATGACTTGCTTGCAGTTTGAGGCAGAACGGTCACCTTGACAAAGCTCATAGAACTAATACTCTAATGCACAGACTGATAGGGTGGCTGATTGTGAGATTTTTATTAGATTCAGAGCTTGTCAAACCAGAGATTGGTTTCGGTCTTATTAAATCTCATCAGTTTGGTATATCGAAGCAGAACTTTTTATTTTCTGATTTCGTGTTTCCTTCAAAATTCAACCTGCTTAGATTCATTTCATTTTAAAATTGTTAAAGTATAATAAGACCCAAAGTTACTTAAGGAAACCTATAAGCTTACAGCATTTAACTGCTGTTAGTTTATGTTTTATCAGTGTAAATAAAATTCTTTAACCTGATGTCACTTTTCGATGGCACATTGCTATGGGCATAGTGAAGGTTCTAAATGGGAGTAACCCTCATGATTTCTGAATAAACATATATTATTGTAAAAAGGAGATATTATGCATTTACTAACCTTACAGCCTATTTTGGGAACATACCCCCAAGTGTCCTGAACACAATCTTGGCATGTAATACCATGCGTAAAAGGGGGACACGAGCACTGACCATTGTTTGGATTACACACGTGTCCTGGTTTGTCGCAAGGTTCACATTCTGAAATTAAATTAACGATGCATTAATTTAATATAATTTTCACTTAAAACGTTAACCAAAAAAAAAAAAAAATTATTCTCTTGCTTCTCACAATTGGCATTTTTATTAGCCTCTATGATTTCAAAATCTGTTATTTAATGCAAGCGACTTTTCAAAACATCATTGGATTCTCGATTCGATTATTTTCTTTTTTGACTTAACTTGTTTCCCAATAATAAGAGTTCCAAAATCTTGGTTTTGTAGAAGTGTGTTGATAATATAAATGATGTACCAATGTTTTTTAATAAAGTTAATATTATTTTCGAACGAAGGGTCCTCTACATTCTTCTAAAATAAAAGAAAAATTTTCGGGTAAGCTCGCACTTTTGCGGATACAATTTTCATATCAATACAAAGAGGAGTAATTCCTGCAAACCATTATTTGGGCATTAAAGAGGAAGCTGAAGAAATAGAGATCGCTCATAGATTATGTCATACAATTATGGAATCTTGACGGCACAATAAAATTTAAAATTTTCATTCTAATTAAACTTGACAGCGGATGCAATTAAGTTCTAAGCATATTCGAAAAATTTTCTCGTCTTTCCTAAACCAGATAAATGTGGCTTTAAGAAGTTCAGGAAATCGGAAACCAAATTTAGTTTGTTTAAGATTTAAAACATCTTCAGAAATACTGGTCGATGAACCAGAGTAAATTGCAATCTAAACGTTTGCTCCAACCAAGCTTTAAATAAGCTTCTAAACTAGCTGTGAAAAGTGTGAAAATAATTTTGAGGTACCATATGCAGAGTGTTGGATCTAGGGCTCAAAAAACAAGGTATTAGAAATAAATAAATAGTGACGACTAAGGAACACTTCAATAAACAAGATCATTTACACAAATAAATTGAAAAACTAAAAAGAAGCTATTCATTTCACTGGGCCCCTTACATCGAAGGGTTTTGTGAGGATACACAATACACATGTTGCGTCTGCCTAGTTATGGCACAAGTTCAGCTATGTAAATGGAAGACTACCACAAACCTTTACATCCAGATGTCACGTTTCCGTAGAAATTCGGTAAGCACCGATCACAATTTTGGCCTCCCACTCCGTGCTTGCAGTTGCATTGTCCGGTGGATTGGTCGCATCCCTCATTTTGACTCTTTGAACCGTTTGGATCACAGTCGCATGGAATGCATATTTTACTGGGACTTTTCCAATAGCCGTGCTGAAATAGAAATTGCAATATTTAGGTAATTGTAATTGAAGCAAATCCTGGTAGTCGTTTTTGATTAAATTCAAGTTTTGTGAAAATGAGTCAGGCTTCAACTGAGGCAATAATTGAGTGAAATACTTTCCATATTTTGTTAATGACACTGATTTTGTTTGGTTTTGTTGATCTTCTATTCCATTAAGTTATATAGTTACTTTTTTGTTTTATCGGAAAATCAAATTATTGTAAGATACCTCGTCATCTGATTGATGAGAAACAGCATTTTTGTTAAACATAGTGACCAAAGTCATAGACGGTTGAACAGAATCTCGAAAATTGATTTGAAGTGACTATTCATATTGTGCAAATGTGGCTCTTTGATGAGTTGAGTGTGGTTCATATTGAAAATCTACATTTTTATTATTTCGGAGTTTTTTAACAACTCTTTTTAAAAGGTTAAGCTTGAAATGAAAAAAATACCAAAGTGTACATGGTGATCGGTTCATCTTGGAACGTAGTTCGTTTATTTCGTAAATCCTAAATTGCGGAAAATTATTAAATTCTGTGCTTATGCTTAGCACTTAAGATTAGGTCTAAAAATAGAAAACGGCACTGCACACTGAGCACCGTACATACTGGGCGTTGCAATGTTGAGAAACTATTTTTTAGCAACATATCATTTTCACTACCCCATTTAAAGGTTCTTTTCATTCACAGATTTTAAGAAAGAGGTAGTCAGTTTAGGAATAATTAAAAAGAAAGCAGGAATTTTAAAATAAAAGTTTAAGTTTTGAAATAAACCTATTAACTTGTGCAGAAAAGTATCAAATTTCGAAATTAATGAGAAAACTAAAGTAAACCCGAAATATAAAGAATATATGATTTTAATAAAATCTCTAGAACGCATTTAAGTTAACACGTGGAGATTAAAGGAAAATTATGTAAAAATAAAGCATTTAAATATTAAAAGTGCAAACTCTAAAAAATTTAATATTAAAATTAATTTCAGAGACATAAAGCAAAAACACTGACAAACATCTTAAAACATTCGAAATTAAGAAAAATGTTCTGAAAATTTCGAAATAACTGGTTTCAAAATTAAAGAAGTCTAACTATTTATTTTTAAAGTTAAAAAAAATAAGGATAAAAGTTGAAAGCGTAAAGACAAAATTTTGAGAAAAATGTGAAATTTTGAAAATAAACTGAAAATTTATGGAAAAGAAAACAAACTGAAAAAAAAGATTATTAATAAATTGCCTATTTTGTTTCAAAATTTTTTATTTTATACGAAAAATCTAAGCTTATATAGGGTGAGTCATTAATACGGTAAAGCCCTGTACCTTCTACAATTATTTTGGTAACAAAAATCTTTTTGGTATAGAGGTATATTACCACAAGGCGCACATTTTTTTTTAAATTATTGTATACTATAGAGAATGAATATATACACAGTAGTGCACTAATGTTACCTTTTTTTAAATAGAACACTCTAAATATAATTACATATTTAAATGCTATACAAAATGCTTATTAATATGATACCAAACAACAAAGATCTGCGATTAATAGTTTTTCAGATATTTAGAAAAATCATGAAAATTCAGTCTAAATTTAAAGCTTGTTTGAAAGACTAGAAACAATCAAATCAATTTATTATTTATGCAAATAATTACATTATGTCCTTTTCTTGAAAATTAATGTAATTTTATTTAAATAGAATTTGATATTATGCAGGATAGTTAGCCACCTCAACATTACATTTTTGTCAAAAAATTCAAATAGCACACCCTGTATATTATTTTTATTTTTGTTAGGCTAAGTGTTGATTTAATGTAAAAATTCATGGGTCTAGCGTTTATAGTTTGTTATTTAACGTTAAATTTAAAAAATAAAAATTGTCAACATTTGAATGTTAAAATGCATCTCTGATTGAAGTTGTTGAAAATTTATTTCTTAGCGGTAATCAAAAACACTAATAAATAAACTTTTAAAAGTTTACAAAAACAAAAAATTCGACATATCTTGTTCCAACTGCGGTCTTACCAATTTAAGGTAAAATAGACAACTGTTGTTAGAGTACTCTAGCTTGATTAGGCCACAGTGTGGGATTAACTTACTTTCTTTTTAAAAATAGGTTGCATAAAATATATTTATTAATATTTTTTTATTGTCGTTTTGGGAAATAGGTTTGTTTGGTTAATTTTCCTCACCAAAACAAACGTAACGAATGTTGTACTATGCGCTGGTTTTACTTTTACTTGCTTTAATAATGTGAACCGTGCAAAGAACATAGAGCACAGATGCATAGAATTTAGGTAGGGATGATAAGCAGCATTTAAACCAATATGTTTTCTAATTAAAAGTTCAAAGTTTTTTAAAAATATGCTTATATGATTAAAATTTAATCAGTAAATTAAATTAGAAAAAACATTATTTTTGTTTAGGTCTAAAAAATATGAGAAAATAATATACAGGGTGTGCCATTTAATTTTTTGAGGAAAATGTCTGTTCGGGATCACTATCAGGTCTTGATAGCTAACCGTTTTATGTAAACTTAACGACGTTTATTAAGTGAACTGACATCGCCGAGATCTGGGATGCAATTCTTTTGTACAAAACCTACAGATTCCTTCAAAACACCAAGTTTTACCCCACATGTGTTCTATTGTTCTAATAGGGTCACTGGTCAGTCCACATGCTTCCGGTGGTCAAGTAGCGATCTGACCATTTCTTACACTAAATATCTTAGATAGCTAACATATTGCCCCCCTTGGAACCAGGAGGCTTCCAACATAACTACATAGAAAATATAAAACAACCTACAAAAGACATTAAGATAGTTGAGAAGTTAGCCACCATGAAATATTACGATTCTTACGAACTATAGAGACATATAATAAAGAAATCACAAACAACAGTGCATGGTACACAGAAATAAATAAGTAACTAAACATGTATAAACACAAACATTCAGTTCAACAAATTTCTGTTCGTGTTTTCGCAAACGAAAAAGTAATAATCATACGTTACACATATGTCAATTTTTGAGCAAACGTGTCCTTGCACTATCATTTTTATGAGAACTCATTTTTACCTTCACTCCGATGAGCTCACTCCAGGTAACACGCACACCTTGGAGACTGCCCTTTTCACTAATCCGCACTTTGTTCGCACTGTGACGACGCGAATAATGCCGTCTCTGCCTGGGTGAGTTTCCACGATTCTTCCAAGCGACCATCGAATTGGTGGTAGATTTTCATCAATTAAAACTACCATGGCGTCCAACCGAACTGGCGATTGATCAACCGGTTGTTGCCACTTAGTTCGAGCTTGTAGTTGCTGAAGATATTCGCGGGTCCATCTTTTCCAAAAATGTTGACGTAGCTGTTCCATTCTTTGCCATCGGGAAAGTCGGTTCAATTTTACACATTCTAGATCGGGTTCCACTGGAGCCATTAGCGATTCTCCAATAAGGAAATGAGCCGGTGTAAGGACTGAGAAATCGTTGGGATCGGAGGATAAAGGGGTTAATGGTCGCGAATTCAAAATTGCTTCGATTTGGGTCAATAGAGTAAACATCTCCTCGAAAGTGACAGAAGCATCTCCGATTGTTCGTTTTAAATGAAATTTGATTGAACGGACCCCTCTTTCCCAAAGACCCCCAAAATGAGCAGATCGTGGAGGATTAAAATGAAAATTAATTTGTTTCGGCGCCAAATCATCGATTATTTTGTTATTAGATTGAGAAAATTTAAATAATTTATTAAATTCATTATTTGCTGTCACAAAATTGGTCGCGTTGTCACAATAGATATCGGAGACATGTCCGCGACGCGCTATAAATATTTTCAGGCAATTTACAAAAGATTTCATCGTAAGATCCTCCACAAGTTCGATATGTACGGCCTTAGTGGCAAAACAAACGAATATGGCAATATAAGCCTTAGACTTGGCCTTACCTCGCCCTCTTGTATCTTTAATCAAAATCGGGCCTGCGTAATCAACTCCGGTTCTTAAAAAGGGCGTAAAGGCTCGGTTCTTGATTTGGATAGGTTTCCCATTTGTGGAACATGACATTTGGAGTTCCTTTAAACAACGACTGGCTAAAAACCTGGCTGGTTTCCTGCCATATGTCAAAGTGGTCAATCTGAATGTTTTTATCGGTTCATCAGCATTGAAACGCCAAAATATTCTTTGATAATCGGTATGGCACGCATTTATCGCAATCTGCCGATAAATTTTGCCCATATCGGCGGTCAACACGTACCGGTAGCACCGAAATCTCATTAAAATAGTGAAGAGATCATCTTGAACAACAGGACCGCACAGTAAATTATCATTTAGCGTGCGACCATTGCTCGTTTTCGCGGATGCGTCAAACACCACTCTTAATTTTGTTGTTACACTCGATTTCATCAAAATTGCGTGGTGAGGGAGATAATGAGTTCGAGCATTATCAATTTCATTTAATGGAACCCTTTCCATATGACCTAAGTTTAAATAATCTGTCATGAAATCCGAATACTGATTCTTAAGCTTCGGATTTTTCTTTAGTTTTGTTTCTAAAGTAACAAATCGCTTTAAGGCGCCTTCTCTCGACGCACCTAAATCAATGTTATCGATAAATGGTAGTTTTACGACGAATCGACCAGTTTTCTGTCGCTCGGTAGTTTTTCGGAAGTGGGTTTCACATGTTCGTTCCTCTTCTGTGAGAATTGTGTCGGTCCTAATTCCCTCTAGTTCCCAGAATTTCTGAACTGCATTCTCAAGGGCCATTTCTGCTGGCTTCAAGGTTAAATGACAAAGCGAATGTTTCCCGTTACTTTCACTTTTCATAGCGCCACCCACAATCCAACCCAATTGTGTCTGTTGGAAATATGGTTGAGAATGGTCTAAGCGAAAACTTCTATCACATATGAGATCCCAATATAATTCTGCACCTATTAACAAATCAATTGAACTAGCTTCGTAGAATTGCGGATCTGCTAAAATCAAGTTGTTTGGTATCTTGAAATTAGACCTTTTAATAGAATAATTAGGGACGTTACCCGTTATCTGAGGAACGACTAAACAATTAATTGAGTAGGACTGCTGATTTACTCGAGAAGTTATCTTGATATCCACTGATTGGGATATATTCTGATTCGTTAGTCCAATGCCACATACAATTTGGTTTGATCGTGACACTTTCACTTTAAGTTTTTTGCACAAAGCTTCTGTCGCAAAGTGTAATTGTGAGCCCATATCTAAGAGAGCTCGACAATTAATCAATTTTCCGTCTTGTGCACGAATATGGACCACCGCCGTTGACAACAATATTTCGTCATTATGCCGGCAATATTCCGATCTTAATGAATGCTGACTGATTAATGAGATCTGATTTGGAACATCAGCTACTTCTACGTGTAACAAGGAATGATGGTTTTGATTACATTTGCGGCACTTGCCGCTCTTGCAATTTGCTATTGCGTGGTTTGCCCTTAAACAATTTTTGCATAAGCGCAAATGATCCACTCGCCTAATTCGGTCACCTACCGACAACGCTAAAAATTCGGCACATTGAAAAATTGAATGTTGCTCTTTACAATGATAACAATGAAATGGTTTATTTGTTGCAACATGAGAATTGCCTGTTTGTGCCCTTATGTTAAATTTTGGTTTGAATGATGCTACCGGTTGATTCACTTTATTGCTTGTTTTATTTGCCGTGTCTAGTGATTCCAAAAACCGACACCTTTTATCTAAAAATAATTTTATCTGCGAAATTGTTGGAATCGAGGAGTTCAGTGTGCTTTCCCATTCCCTCAACGTTACATAGTCAAATTTTGACGAAATTATCTGTACAATAATCGCGTCCCACGAATCTACGCCTATGTTAAATGCCTTTAACGCCTCTAAGTTTAGGTTTAAAGTATTTAGCAAGGTTCTCAGACTATTTCCGTTTTTTGTAACCGGTGAAATGTTTAATATTGCCCCAATGTATTCCTGGACAATAAGCCTGTCATTTTTGTATCGACCTTCTAACAAATCCCAAGCTATTTGATAATTTGCCTCGCATATGGTCAAATTATCGACAGTTTGTTTAGCTTCGCCGTCTAAACATGATTTTAAATAATGCAGTTTTTGTGCATCGCTCAACTTATTATTGTTATGAATTAAAGTTTTAAACAAATCAGCAAAGGACATCCACTTTGAATAGTCACCAGAGAATCTAGGTATTGTTATTTTAGGTAAATTGAAATCAATTTCGCTAGGCTGAATGATTACATTATTTGTCACTCCATTGCCATTCGCGGCAGCATTTTCTTGATTTTGACTCGCGGGTACGATAGGCGTAAGCCTGGCTAGAATATCGCGCGCGCGACCTGTTAGGCGATAGTAAGAATTTTCAAACTCGACACGATCTCGATGCCACTGTTCTGTATCATGTTCATCTGTGTCTGTTTGAAAATTCTCTATCTGGTCCTGTATGATATCAAATTGCTTCAACGTTTCCACTATTAGTGTAAAGCGTTCCTTTAAATCCGACAAATCACTCGCGGAATCTCGGAAACTGTCTAAAAATGTTTCGAACCTAGTTAACTTTCCTTTAACCCTTCCACGTTCTACTTTTAATTGCGATAAACTCATTTTGAAAGATTAAAACTTCCGATACGAACAATCAAAAACGTCCTGCTTCTCCCAAAGGCATGCAAACTCAAATCTACCAAATCTGCTAATTTGTTCAACGTAACCAATTAACAAAAGGAATTCCAAGCATAAAGGAGGAGAATCACTTACTTGTTTGTTGATATAACTCGATCAATTGTTGCTGCTGTGCTAGAACCCTCGTTCGGAGTTGCGCTCACAGAGTAACCGTTTCACGAACACTAATTAACTAAGTTCTGTTCTGATTCTGATCCAACCCTACGTTCGAAGGTGGATCCGGCTCGAAGGACCAAATGTTCGGGATCACTATCAGGTCTTGATAGCTCCGATAAATGAAACGCGTTTTATGTAAACTTAACGACGTTTATTAAGTGAACTGACATCGCCGAGATCTGGGATGCAATTCTTTTGTACAAAACCTACAGACTACTTCAAAACACCAAGTTTTACCCCACATGTGTTCTATTGTTCTAATAGGGTCGCTGGTCAGTCCACATGCTTCCGGTGGTCAAGTGGCGATCTGACCATTTCTTACACTAAATATCTTAGATAGCTAACAATGTCATTTAGCGTTTGCTAATCACCATGTTTAACTACAAATCTTATTTAAATAAAATTAAATCGTTTTTTAAGAAAAGAATGCTCTGAAATAATCTGCAATAAAAATAAAATCATTTAGGTGTTTCCCTAATTTTAAGGGAGCTTCCAATTTAGGCTTAATTTTCATAGTTTGTCTAATTATCTCAAAAACTCCTAACCACGACTCCTATTGTTTATTATCGTTTTAATCAGTATTTTGTGAGAAATTTAAATATGTAAAAATATATAGGGTGTTCTATTTAAAAAAGAGTCAACTTTACTGCACCGTATATGGTAAAATATAATTTTAGAATGTGCGTCTTATACTAGTGTACCTTGGCACAAAAAATATGTTTGTTAACGAAGAATCTGTAGGAGCTACGGACCTTTACCCTACTTATGACTCACCCTGTATTTTAAAAGCCTCAGGCCAAACTCAAAAGTTGAAAAAAAATTATATGTCAACAAAAACTTTTTGAGGAAATCAAAACATTAAAACTGAAGAGGGAGAATCCAGAGAAGAAAAGTTGAATTAAAAATACTCAACAATTTGCATAAATAAAAAAATCCCAATTTTTCAAGAATAATATCGACATGTATTACAAAAGAATATTTTGTCGAAAAAAAGTTTACATTTTGATATTAAAGTAAAATTTTAGATAGTTAGGGACCAAAAATTGCAAACTTTCTATTCTGACAGAAGGTCGAAATTTCGATGAAAAATTATGAGAATGAAAAACAGAACCAAGAAATGTGATTTTTTTATAAATTAGCTGATGAAATGTTATGTTCGGTTGTAAGAGAAAGCATCTTATTTAATGAATTTACTGAGGATTTAAAGACAAATTTCGCAGATAAAAGTCATGGCACAATCTGTGCAACTTCTATTTCAGTGATAATATTGATATCTTATATTCATACTATATTATGCAGTTTCTGTCGTTTCAGCCATACCATATTATTGGATATCAACAGTGATCATTGTTTTTGGCTAATATTGTACAACCCACCTCATAATATTTTTTCACGATTAACCACCCCCCCCTCCCCTCAATGTAGTCGACTTCCAGGCCTCCTTGCGATCTTATGAATAACCCACTATTGTGATGAGCTTTGATTTATTGAAATTTTCACCACCAAGAATATCTAAGAGTTTTAAATTTATAAGGATTATATAATTTTGTTCCGTTTAAAACAAAGTTTTTAATTAGCTCTTAGAGTCGCTAAACTATCCATCAATGTGGTATAACTTAGAAATATCCACTTTCTAAAGACAAAATTAAGTGGAAAAATAAAATAATACCGATGAATGTTAGCTTATTACCAAAATGGTTACCACCGGTAACATGTGACTTTTATATTTATAACTATTAAGGTCTACTAACAATAAATACAAAACCAGATATTAAAAAGCTATTGGTTTTATTTCTTAATAGAGTTTACCACTTATGAATATTGAAGAATTCCACAGAGTAAGGGTTAGAAATGTCAATTATCCGAAGGTTAATTGAATACACAAAATATAAAAACGTGTTGCCTTAAAAACTAAGGTTCCTCTTTGGTCCCTTGTCATACCCAAACGATGATGTACATCCTATAAAATTGTGGGTAATATGCAGATAAAATTAAAAGGAAAAAATGCTATTGATGACATTTTGTTTTTCATTAAAAATTTCATAACCAAATAATTATTAACATGGATCCATTTTACTTGAATAGATATTATTATGACAGCGATGTGCTGTTTATTTTCAGATGAAACTTTCGATTAGTTTATAGTCTTCAACATAATTCATTGATAAGCTGCAGCATAGAAAATGTGCTACATGAAGAAAATATTATAAGGGAAAAACGAAATATTACCGATGAATTTTCTTTTTTCATTCACATTTTGACCACCAATTGATTAAGATAGTGATTATTAAAATACACCGACTGGGTTCGAATACGTAAGATTATGATAGTGATATAATTGTTTAGTTTTAAAAAAGCTTCTGATTAGTTGCTAGGGTCGCTAGCATAACTATTCGACAAGGTGCAACTTAGGAAAAACATGGAGACAAAATTATACTAGAAAAAGAAAATATTGCTGTTGAACTTTCCTTTTTTATTTAAATTTTAGCCATGGAATGATAATTAATAGGTAAAATTATTTTTTCTTTTTGGTAATACGGACTGGTCCTTGCTTATCTTTAAAAACTGATACACAAGTCTTGTCCTCTGAAACCAAGAAAGAATAAAAAACAAACCAAATTTGCTCTAATGCAATAGCCAAGCTATGATTTTCAGAAAGTATTTCTCTGAAGATGATAGCTTGGCTATTGAAAAGCATTAGAGCAATTGTTGTTGTATTTTTTAAGAAGTGTTTAAAAAAAGATTAAGAAACACAACAATAGTTGCTCTAACGCGTTTCGATAGCTAAGCCACCATCTTCAGAGAGATGAGCAGCTGTTGTGTTTTTTTAACTTTTTTTGGTTTCAGACTCAAATGAAGCTTTTGATTATTTTTCAGAGTCTCTAGCATAATAATTCGATAAAACACAGTATAGAAAAATATATCATATCAAGAAAAAATTCGACAGAGAAAATATTACTGATTAACTTTCGTTTTTCCTTGAAATTTTGATCACCAAATGATTGATTATTAATATGGATTGATTGTACCCGAATACGTAAGGCTACAAAAGCTTTGCTTTTTACTCTTAAATGAGACTGCTGTTTAGTTTCAAGGCTTTTTAGCATAACCATTTGATAAGGTACAGCTTAGAAAATGTTTCATATGAAAGCAAAATTAAAGTAGAATATTAAATATTGTAACAAAATATAAAATCTAAATCTAAAATTTGATAAGGGGTAGTGGCCGCGGTAATGACACAAACGGCAGATAAGCGCTCCAGAAATTTTCGCAAACGATAAGTCTTATCTGCTCGTTCCTTCTAGAACCAGAAACGGGATCTGTAAATAGGCGGTCCGGTCGGTTCTCCCTCAGTTAGTCATTTAATGAATAAGTCATTAAACACGTTTAATTAGTTGGTCAGTTAAATGAATTACAATTGTAGTGTTCCAAGTTCAGTTTCGAACCGATAACGCGCAACAATATTACTGATAACATATAATAAGCATCGGTGAGTATTAGGAATGGTCGGTTTTAATTGAATGCAAAAGATCACGACGAAATTTTAGAGCAGAAAATAAATTATATAAGAAAATAGTCCGTTAAATCGATTTTTTTTTAAACTAAAGCTTAATAATTCTTTACACTGCAATTAAACAGAAACCTGACCTGCAATATGTATAAAATTTACAAAAACCTCCTACTCCTAATTTGATTTTACTGCATTAAAGTATCATAGCCTATAATAAAAATTTAACTATTTGATCAGTCATTTATTTATTTATGTTCAAAAATTGAAATACAGAACTTGTCCCCTGAAACCAAGAAAGTTAAAAAAACACAACAAACGTTGCTCTAACGCGTTTCGACAGTCAAGCTGTCATCTTCAGAAAGATACTAGTATCTCTCAGTCGTTATTAAAATTATAACTTTCATTTCTGAGAAACTTCAAATCGAATTAAACAAATCGTTCATGAATTGGGATTTGAAGCTTTTTCACGCGTAAAAGTCAAGTTTCAGGCATTTTTCGGAAATGGAGCAAACATCAGATCGCTTAATTAGTGAAACATTTCCTTTTTACAAAAAATAATAATCAGAAACGGCAAAGAGGCAACTTACTTCGCATTGACTACACGTCCTACCAATGTAATGAGGTCTACACATGCACCTGCCCGTATTTGCGTCACACTCCAAGAAATTTGAGCCATCCGGGTCGCATAAACAGGCTGAAAAAGAAATCTACATTAAGTATTTAATTTCTTTAATAATTTAGTATCTATAGTGATAAAAGACAAAGAAAGCACTCATATTCTAGATTCAAAAGTTATAAGCCAATCAATATCTACCAATTTATAAGATATATACTTTTCAGTGGCTGCCACCCATCCCCAATTATAGGCTTTCAAATAAGCCAGTTGTCATGATTTGTGACCAAGAATTTTTCTGCTATGGAGCGATTATTATTAAATTCGAGGAGAAACGAAGCATTCATGTCTAATTAAAGACGACCTCATGCCTATTTACGTATTTACTATGCTAACCATAATCAGATTTTATTAAATTTGTGTCTGACTCTGAACCATCCTTTTGTAACAAAGGTATTAAACTTCGTTACAACTTTCTTGAAAGCCAACTGGGTTGCCACGAGAAAATGCAATTAAAATAGGGGTTGTTAATCAATAACCGCATGTCAGAGGACTATAATTTTTTCCATTTCGTATTTTACACATTCATCTGTTACAATAAAGGGTTATTGGTAGATGCTATGTGTTAATCCTTACGAGACCAAGATTTTTCGTTAAGTATTAAGAATTCAAGCCTTTCGCACATTTGGCTGTCCAACTCGGGGCAAAGATAACTGGTTTTCTGCAGGATCACCGCATTACGGAAGACTTATACTAGTCTTGATAATTGCACGGAAACGTCGAATCGTTTAAATTGGTCTCTGAATTTTCTTCGAAAACTGGTTCAAATCAGTATTACTTACAAAATTAAGATTATACCAATCCATCCGAAATAATGGCAAGCATTTCGGATGAAAATAAAGTTAAAACTTGGTCCATGGTGTTAGAAGATCTCGCTGCAAGGAATGAAATCCACCACGATTATATGAAAAGAAGCAATAAATGCTCTTCAACATTCCTTTGGATTTTCACAACCATCATATAATATACTCTGGAGGTATTTTCCAAATTTCAAGGTGAATCAGAACCTAGCGATGTATTCGTCAGTAGCACACTAGCATTGCTTTCTCATTTATCGTCAATTACTCCGCTCCCGAAATAATAAAAATTGGATATGGTTTACGGTTTCTTCCATATTCGAATTCGGCGTGGATTAGCAGGCAAAAACATCGAAAACCTTAGATGATTTAATTAAAAACGCAGGCTAATTCAAAAAAGCACTCCTTGAGATCCTTAAAGCCAAGACCCTTTGTTCAGCACAGTCTTCAAAAATACCTCAAGGCAACAAACTGCGACCAAAATATTCCTATTGACTATTTTCCTTATGTTCAACAAAGTTGTAGAAAATTGGAAAAAAAAGCAATGGGGCTCCAAAACCTGAAAAACTGCAGTACGTTTTCAAATAAGAGAGAAAAACTGTCACTGTGTGCTATAGGTGTGGGAGAGAATGTTTTATTCATATCAACTGTCCTTTATGTAAACCTGCTACTACGACAGCACTTGCGAATTTTTTCTAAAATCCTATTGCGGATTAGGTCAAAGCAGACCAATGCCCCTTGTCGCCATTTCTATCTTAAATTTGTGAGGTTTCGCCTGTATTAATACAGGAGCTGGATCACTTTTATTAGAAATTCTTATGTTAAAGAATGTACTCCATCCTGAGCGACATGTAAATACGACATTCGCAGATGCAATTACCAGAATTGTTAGAGCTTTTGTTTTCGACATGGAAATTGGATTAAAAAAATCTTCGTATAATACCGAGGGCACTATTATCAATTCCTGAGCATAAGAATCGCTGCACGCATTTAGGGATCGACTTTACCAAAGCAGCTAAGATGGTTTTATTAGATATTCCAAATGATCGCTCGACTTTCGGCGATCATCTTTAGCGATATTTTCCATTTAAAAACTCATTTCACCATAAATTTCTCTCTCAATTTGTCACCTTTGAATTGATCAGAATATCGCTGTGTAGCGATGAAGAAAAGTCCCTGCCTTCGGAAGAAAACTCAGAAGTTAATGGACTTCTGCAATAAAATGTTGACATGTTTTGTTCAAACAAAAAGCCTATACTTTATGCAAAGCATGGCATAATACTGGCAGATGAGATACCAATAACAGTGCCTTCCTACTTACTCTTCAAGAACGAGTTCATAAAAAAGGAGATAGACTGTCTGCTAAAAGACGAAATTCTTCCAGGTCCCGAAAAATGTGAAGCTATAAGGAAGATATCCCAGCCAAGATATATGAAGGATGTAATGAGTTTTCTTCAAACAACATCCTTGTTTCGTTTATTCCTTTGTATTCCAAACTATTCTGTTATGGCTAAGATCCTCAGTAACTTGAAGAAAGCAAAAAAAAAGAAATGGAGACCGCCGTAAAAGACAACACATGCTCCAATAAAGAAGCCTGTTCACTCAGCATTAATTCTAGGTCTAGCAAATAAGGGATTACCATTTACGTTGCGAACTGATGTTAATTTATCCCATTTTGGTGCGCTCTCCTCTAGGGAGAGGCAGAAGTTTCGCAATCGACAGTGGATAAGCAGAAGTTTCACGAAAAGGACGTGCTCCACCTTGTTTCACCTTTGAGGACTGTCCCATAACATCTTTTTAATTCATGCCAGCACGCAACCAACAGCGAGGTTATCTAACAGCATGGGCAAACTTTTAAGTGCATTTTTATCTGAAATATTCATACAATCCTCAAATACTGTGGTGGCCTTAGTAAATGCGTTGACATCTCCTTTTCCAGAATAACGTGATTTGCATGACTTCCATGTCAATCCAAAGCTTTCAAAACGGTGATCTGCACCAATCGAAGCACCTAAATGGAGTATGTTTTTAGGAAAAAATGATATTTTAACTTAAAGTACGGTGCTATAGTAAATCTTTTTTAAATGCAATACAACAACGAAAGCGAATTGATAACTCTGTTAACAAACATGCCCGCACCGCCCCAACGTTTGACACGCTTAACAAAGTTAAATTCTATGTTCTTCCCTTGCCGCGTTTCCTGTTTAGGAAACATTCATTAGCGTCAGTGCCGTCATTTCGAAAGGCCTGTCACTCACGAATTTATCGACTCATTCTAAACCATCGGCTCCTTTGGCCTTTTGTTGCTTCTAATGATAGCATACAATGCGTGCACACACACCGCCTGCCGAGAATAATGCACTTTAGTCAAACATAAATTAAAATAATATTCAATTAGTGCCGCTGTTTTGCGTTAAACTGATTTGCGGGCGGGGGTCCGGTTTCGCATCTGATTAGAACCCGTTAGAAGTATCCTTAATATTTGCAATAGTGGGGCATTCATGCGGAAAAGCGCTTGGAAACGCCAATCAAAGAAATAGTTGTTTTGTGAAAGAACAAATTGCGGTACTGGGCATTAAAATATTGGGTGCTGAAATCGAAAGCCCAACAAGTTGGCTGCGGAACTTCTTATTTTTTTAAAGATATGATTTAGGTAGATTATACAGACAGATTGACAGCAGCAAGGTTTTCATTCTAAGAATAAAAAAAGAAAGATCGGTAGATGCCACGTTGGAGTAAATTTATATCTAAAACTAATATTGATAAAAAGGGAACTTCTGAAAGGCTGAAAAACTAACTCTAAATATTTGAAGTTTTCTCTATAATTTGTGTTGATGTGGATTTGATCACGTCCTACCCAAGTTTTGTCATCATAATTGGTTATTGTGATTGATTTTTTATATTAACTGTAATACGATAGAACGAAAATAGTGAAATTAGTTGCGATTAACAATTCATACCCCATTTGAAATCTTTTAATATGGTAGAAATGGATAACGAAAATATGTAATTATTGTAATCTTGATGTTAAAAATCAAACCAACACATCTACAATACTTCTATCGGAACAATTTTTTTAAAGCTTCTATGTTACGTTATAAAACCTAGTTTATAACTGTACAATTAATTTGTCAAATTTCTCAAACCAGGAAACTACCAAAGGAGCAACCGATGAAACCATTTAAGATAAAAAACCCGACTGATTAAAGTGAATGAAATGATTCGGTAACATTAATCTCAACAGGTTTCATTAAGCAATTTAGACTGAAAGTTATTCACTTGACGGTTAGGAGACTAAACATTTCCAGTCGAAAGCTGCGGCGAGCCATCGATGAAAACCACGTCGACTAGTCATTAAAATACTTGAAGTGATCGAATTGCGTATGTTTACGTATAAATTATCTTCAAATTAAATCCAGGCACTACAATGTTAGGCAGACACGTTTAAACAGAAAATGACCCTCGTCGTCGTACTATATTTATATACGCGGAAAATAAATAGAAACGTAGAGCAGGTGCATTAGTAAGGAATAGATATATTAGCCTATTATTTGCTCTAATGTAATTAGCAAATCTTTCAGTCAGTCTTATGGGGAAAGAATTAATCTTGGCTAAGAGCCAAAGATTTTTAAAGTGTTCCAGACATAGGTGAACGCCACATTTTGTGCATATATTAGCGACGTCTTCATAGCAGCTTAACAAAGTACATACGTATTTTATTATTATCTGAAAAAATGGTAACTTTGCTACTTACAACAGCGAAAGACATGTCAAAATTGGTTAAGGAAATTCTGCTCTGGAAATGTTTTGGTTCAAAATTCACTAGGGTCTTATATGCCAATGGAGATTGTCTTCATGAAATCAAAATTTTAGTTTGGTTTGATAATTTTGGTCGACGCCTATCGATGTAATCGGTACATATTGCCTAAGAAATTTGCCAAGCAGGTAAATGCATCCAGTGGTCATGAACATTTAAGAAAACTAGGAGGAAAACTGTGAGAAGTCAGAGGCTTAATATTTGGGTTCCACATAAACTTAGTTCGATATATTTTTAAAACTGATCCAAAATGGTTAAAAAAAATTTAAAGGGTTGTAATGGTAATATATATCTCGATTTCTGAAGTATTCAAGAAACTAATTTAGAACTTCAAACAACCAATAGGTCTCAACTGAAAGTGTAGAGCTGAACTAAGGACTATGAAAAATATTTATCAGGAAATATGAGGGCTTAAATTAATCAGCATTGAGAAATAAATTGTTAATGAGGTACATCGAGAGCTGCAAATTAATAATAACTTTATCTGCATTTACGCTAGAAGCCTTTGCTAAAGCTACTAAATTTTATGATTCCCATACAGTTCAAAAACAGATTCCTAGGGGTTTCTAGTAATGGAGAAAATTCATCCAAAGCAACAGATTAACAAATTGGAAATTTTTTTAAATACAATTCAGAAAATGTAACCATAGTATGCCTTTGGAGCACTGTGAATAGGATGCGAAAATAAGGCGATAATTTGCCTTTCTAAATAAGCATAGGTTTGGAAGTTCTACAGAAAAAAAAGAGTCAGAAGTCCACATTGGGCCAAGCTGGACCGCATAGAAATTTGCTGCCTCAGACTGTCCGGTGTATCGGGAATGTTGTCCTTGGAGGGATGAGACCTGTCAGTTTCTGTGAGCATCTCCAATGAATATATAAAAGCGACGAATTACCAACTATTTGCACGTACTCCAGTGATTTGAGAGATTCGGTCAAATTCTTAACATCAATTAGGGGAATCATTCTTGAATTGAATCCACAAAATGCCTTTGGGTTGCACAAAGATAAAAACAGTTTTCTAGTGTTGGCCTAAGTTAAGGTTTACAGAGTGTGAGCAGCTGATCTAATGCAAAATACTTTTTCGTTTGAAAAAGAAAATTTAGCATCTGTGAATTGCGCATCTACTTGTTCCAGGAGACAGGATAAGTGCTTGCATTCACTCATAGGATATAAAGATTAGATCTCATGTGGAAGATTTTACCGTTCTACCGTTCATGATGATGTTGGTTGCATTTTCTATTGATGACCAAAGTTCGAGAAAAACTTAAGATTTATTTTTAAAAAAATAGCCAAGGACGAGTCGTTAGGGTTCCTTACCAATTACTAGAGTGATAACTAGAGTGAACAGTCAACAGACCATGCAAATAGAATGCACCCTAGACTACAGTATGTAGCTCTCTAAGCAAGCATTGAACTGAAGAATTCAGTTTGAACAGAAATATTTTCCTTCAAATTGGAAGTTTCGACTTTTTATCAAACCCTTAGTTATTAAATTCAAGATACTCGAAATTTATCAGTTCGAAATTTGGAGAGAAAAGTTGGAATTTCTAAACAAAAACCTTGGTAAACCAAAGTGCACACCAGGAGAATTGGTTTTATAGTTTACAGTTAAATTTTCGCAAAAAAACCAGAAGGTTCGTCTTCAAGCTCAACATATAAAAAATGTAATAAATAAATAATAAATAAAATAAGAATCTACTTTTGTCTACAAAACATAACTTATGCCCCATGCGTTTTATATTTATAGTGGTTTAAATAAAAATATTTGGTAGTAATAATGTAACGCAATGTAAATAGATGGAATAGGATTTAGAATAGAATTGTAGAATTTAGTAAATAAAAAAAGTTTCTAGAAAGTTCTGATAAGGGGAAAGCGGCCGCGATAACGAAACAAACGGCAGATAAGCGTTCCAGAAATTTCGGCATTCGATAAGCCTTATCTGCCGAAAATTCTAGAAGCCGGGGGCCAAAACTATAAAAGGCGGGCAACTTTCCCTCAAGTCAGTCAGTCAGAGTCAGTGTAATTAATGAATTAGTAGAAATCAATAATAAGTGAGTTAATTGTCAATTGTGGTGATCCAAGTTGAGTTCAGTAATAAAGTGTGTTTTATTCGATAAGTGTAATCAATTAGAACCGATAAAGCCCGTAACAATAAGTATCTATAAGTATCTTGTTTAATGAACTTACCGCAAGGAGAACATTGACATCTAAGAGTCAGTACGTTATTTATGCAATTTCTGTTTCCATGACACTTTTTTTATAGCACATTGCATTTCGGTTTCTTATATTTTTGGAATACTCTATAATCTCTAGAGCTTCAGCTCATATGTCACCAGCAATAGCAATTTTAAAATAAATAAAGCCCTTTGAGACGGTTCTCGTAATTTGGCCATGAACAGATTACTTAACAAAGAACACAATAGCGTTTCTATCAAATGAAAGTAAAAAAAATTAAATGGATTTGTCTCGAAAATGAAAGAGAATTACAGCTTATCCATTTACATTATACATAAGAGGAACTTGATATACAATACATATAAAAGTTACCTGCGATTCCTAAGTTCAATTTTTCTCTAATAAAGTAAGTTTTCCGTTAATTAAATTTCAACCATTTGACCACCCATTTTCAAAATCAATAGGATTCTATTCTGAGAAACTTCTAATAAGAACAGCAAAAATCGGTTAAGAATTGCGACCTGTAGCGTGATAATGATAACACACATTCACACAGACTGATAGTCGTTATTAAATGACTAATTTTAAGTTAATTTCAATTTAAAAGAGCAGCAAACGACCAACGGTGGTGGTGTGCAATAATAAATTGAGGTAAAAAATGTCAGAAATTCGAATTTACTCTCAGATTTTTAGGTTTATTTAATCCCGTATTAGTGAACCTGAATTATTCGAATGTTCGACTTTTCCTGGAAATTCGAATTTTAACTTCAAAATTTCGATCTAAAATTTAAAATTGCTGTACTAACTTCCGAACTTTGAAAATTCATGAAAATTTCGGAACTAAAATGGACGTGTAGGAATCTTTTTTAAATATTTTTAGTTTTTTAAAAATTTTGACTGTTTAGAATTTTGATTAAAGTTTCTCATGAAAATTCAGTACTTAAAATTTTTCTAAAAATGTTTTCTTCGAAAATTTAATGGAAATTTAAAAACTTAGAACTTGAAGTTTAATTGGATTTTTTTAAAGTAAAAATGTCGTAATAAAATATTCATGTGAAAAAATTCTTTATATCTTATTTGTAGTTTTTAAAATAAGACTTTAAATTAGGTTAGGTTATTTGACGTTTTCTTCACCATTTGACTTTCTTGTTTAAAATTTTACTCGTAACTTCAGAAGGTCGCGTTTTTAGAATCGAAATTTCTGATTAAGTGTCGAAATTTCGAGATTACGGAAGACATTTTATTTGTGATAAATATGGTTTTTTATTCCTCATTATTTAGTCTTTCTCGATTAAGATTCGAAATTAGAAAAACGGACAAATTCAAATTAGAACTCAACTTTTTAAAAATATAATGGCAATTTTGAAATTTTGCACAGATATGAACTTGGTAAAGTCTTCTCGAAATGCGCGGATTTGTTTCAGATCTCCAATCAGGACCTGTCTCCATCAAACTCATTTAGGAATTTTACAGCCAAAAGTAGATTTATATACCGATTTAAACATTTAAAAACCCCACCTAATATATCACATTTTATAAAAGAAAAAAATAATATTTTCAAAGTAATTTTAGACTTTTAGTTGGTTTATAATTCAAAAGAGGATAATATTAAAGTATTGAGGCAATTTGTTCCTGGCAGTGTGAATTTTAATACATATAATGTGTTAATTTTAATGCACCATCACCACTCGATGGCCGAAGGTGAAAAATGGCCAATAATAAAAGTGCTTAATCTAATTTTAGGGCGGTGGGCATTCAATTTTAACAAACCGTGTTAAAATGCCGCAGGAATCTCGAGCAGGCTAATAAAAGGTTATTCTTTTATTATGCAGACTTCAATAAAGTTTGTATTATTTTTTAGTTAAAACCGAATTAAAATATTCTTGAAAGTTTGCCAATTGTAAATTGATTGATAAATTGATTTATAGAAAAGTGTTAATGATGAAAAACTAACCCAAACTGCATGCTAGAGATTAGTTTCTGAAGATATTTAACATATTTTAGAAACATAGAAGAATTGAAGGGTAAAGGAATCCATAAAATTTTGAAATTAAGGAAAATGAAAGTAAACATTTTTAGAAAAAAATCAAAATGTTGAATTTGTCTCAATCTCAATAGAGAATCTTAATAAAAAAGTTTATAAATTTATAATATTACTTAGAAGTGCGACTTCGCAACCAAAATCATATTTAGAAACTGAACGTTTGGAATAATAAAAAAACGAACTTTCGTGAAAAATATCTTCGAATTTATAAGAAAAAACTTCTGCAGTGAAGTCGCTATCCAGAAATGTAGGTAGAAAATTCGAAAAAGGTCAAAATGTCAATAACAATAAGATTTAAAATATATAATTAAAAAATGTTTACTTTCATATTAAAATAAATATTTTAAATTAGAAAATTTGACTTTTCATTAAAAATTTGCATCTTTTCCAAAAAAATTTTTAAAACAAAATCATAATTTTTACCTTCAAATTTCAATTCTTTCGGGAATTTGGTATTTAACAGAAGAACTTTCAAATCTCAAACATCTTTTTTAGTGGAAATTTCGACAAAAATTTGAAGTTTCAAGATAAATTTTTACTTTTGCAAATTTAAAAAAAAATAAAATTTCGAGAATAAAGTTAAAGGTAAAGAAAGGCAAACATCAACCAAAAACTTTATATTTCAAATAAAAAGAAATTTTGAGGCAAAAATCGTACAAAAACACGAAAGTAAAATTTTGAGAGATTAATAAAAAAATTAGGAAATATACAATTACAATTGCAATTTTTTAACGGAATTCGAATTTATTTCGATGAAAAAATACCGAAATGCTACATTTGGAGAAAAGTGAAGAAAAAAAGACAAATTCTAAACAAGTTGAAATTTTTAGTAAAAGATCACCTTTTTGAATAATATTTGGGTCGAATTTACTATCAATTTGTCAGAAAAAAGCCAACTTTCAGAAATAAAGCAAACATTTTGTAAAAAGAACGAATTTAAAGTAAAAATTAAAATCAGAAAAAAAACAATGTAAGAAAAATGTCGATTTTAGAAAAAGAAAACCTCTAAATATTCAGAAAAAGACCGAAGTTAAAGAAAAGAAAGACGAAATTTTTCTAAGGAAATTAAATTAAGCAAGAAGCTTCGGTATTGGAGATACAATCGTAATTAAAAAGAAGAGGTGGGAAAAAGTCAACTTTTCGATAAAAAGATGAATTTCGAGAAAAAAAGTCGTTTTTAGAAATATAAATTTTGTTAGAAACAATTTTGAAGGAAAATTAAAAAAAGACAAAATTTGAGAAACGAAATAAAATTTACAGAAGCTAACATTTAATAAAGTCAATATTCAGAAATGGTAGAAATTACTAGAGAAATGAAAATTTAAAAAAATGACAAATTTGGGAGACAAATTGAAATTTAAGCAAACAAAATTTCAAGAAAAATTCAAAATTTAACAAAGTCTAAGAGAAAGACAGGTTTAAAAAAAAAGTTGCATTTTTAAGTAAAGGTCCACTTTTTAGAATCAAATTGAAATATTAAGAAATGACAAATTTCAAAAAATAATAAATGAGTAAACTTTTCAAAAAGATGAATTTTGATATAAAAATCGAAATTTCTGGAACAATTAGCAGGGTGGATATTTTTGGTTTTACCAACGATTTTTGATCCTACCTGTGTCATATTATGAAAATTTTATTTATTTATTTTTTTCACCCTGAGATTTTTATTGACTCGTCTTGAATTGCACTCATATTTTTTTAGTTTAATTTACCGACTGTTACAAACGAGTCACGGTGAGATAACGTAAACAATTTTGTACGAACATTTTATCTGGCACTTCTATATTACAGCCTAAATTTCAAGAAAGAACTCAATCCTTAAAAAGCATTTAAGTTAAAATTGGAGATTTTTAAGAAAAACTGAATATTTATAAAAGAAATGAAAGTGAAAGTTCAAACTCCGAATTTTCAAAATAATGAAAAATTTAAATTTACAAATGCGATAATTTTGGGTTCTTGATCGAAGTCTTAGGGGGGAAAATATAAAAAAAGGTCAATACACAATTTTGAGAAATTTCGTAAATTATTAAATATTTAAAAAAATCGAATTTAAAAAAATATGATATTAATAATAATTTTTTCCCAATAGAGATCTGACAAGTTAGGTTAATTTAAATTTTAAAAGAAAAGTTGAAATGTCAAAAAATATCTATGAATATTTAAGAAAAAACCGTCGAGAAAAAAGACGAAATTTGAGAAAAACTGAAAATAGAGACTTCCAATCACATCTCAAAGTATGAATATCCTTTTCATACAAAAAGTTAAATTTGGGAGTCTCAAATTTTTTCTTAAGTTTCGACCTCCAGTCATACAGTTTGCGTATTTTAACCGTCGTATAGAGATTTGAATTTCTATAGACTCTAATTTCGTGTTTACCGCTGAAATTGCAAGACAAACATAAATCTCGAATTTAACCTGAAAAGAGTAAAAAAGTAAAAATCAACTTATTTTTGCACAAACTTCGAAAAATAGCCAAATTTTTGAAAGAAAATTGGAAAGTTTAAAAAAAAATCGGATGTTGACCAAAAATGCGAAGTTTAAAGTTTACTTTCTTTTCAATGTCAGTATATTAAGAAAAACGTGAAATAAAATTCGACGTCCCAAAAAAATCCATAACTGATGAACAACAGCTTCTCGAAATTAAAATATATTAAAAAATTTTGGTTTTAAACTCGAAAGTTCAAAATTAGGATGTGAAATTTGGAGGAAGATTTTTCCTTTTGACAGTGCGAAATTCTTTTTTTAAATTTGGACGTAGTTTCGAGATTTAGTTTTTGCTTATAATTTTGAACCTTAAACCCCACTTTTTGAATTTTAATTACGAAATTTTAACTTCGAAAATAAAATGTTAACTTCAAACGCCAAATAAGCAGATCAATATTTTTTGAAGATAACAAAATTTTGCTTCAGCTTTAATTCCAGATTTTGTATTTTCAAGTTACAATTTTAAAAAAATATTTAAAAATTTATAATTTACGCTTGAAATGTTCAAAAAAAAGAGGAGGTTTGTATAAAAGAATTTTCGATTTTATGTAACTTTGATTTTTTGTAGAAAATGTTGATCCTAAAAATGTAAATCTTCACCCTTAAAGTTTATATTAAAAAAATTAGAATGGCTAATCTTTAACCGTTCCCAAAGATTCCGAATTTTGAAAAATAAAAACACACATTTCTAAGATTTTTTTACTGCTCTGGAAGAGAATTAATTTATTTTTCAAAGTTATTTTGGCTTTTTCCTCGAGTTTTTAACTTTGCTAGAAATTTCAGAACTACCTATAAATTTTAAAATTTGAAAATTCTAACAAATATATGTTTAATGTTAGTTTTCACTTCGACTTGCTTTTCTTAAAATTAAGCGTTGAGACTCAAATTTTGTGCCTAAAAATGCAAAAATTTTCTCTAAATATCCATTTAAGTGATAAAAATGTAAAAACTGAAAGTAATTATAAGAAGAGAATTTTGAGAAAAAACAAATTTCTTAAAGCAAATATAATTTAAATTCAATATGTTTTAAAGAAAAAATAAAAATTTCAAATCTCCTATCGATAAGAAAACATTTTTTTTTAAAAAAGTCATTTCGAGGTTAGGGTCGATAATTTGAAAAAAAGTTAACATGACCAAAAAATCTGAAGTTTAGATTACACATTCCAACAAAGAACTCGATAGTTATGAAAAAAAAGTTGAGTTTAAATTAGAGATATGCAGCAAAAAGCGAAAGTTTCGAAAAAAAAATGAAAGTTGAACTCAGAATTACAAAAAAATAAAAATCTTGAAAAAAGTTCGAGTTTGTAAAAACGAATTTCATGAAAGGAAATTACAAGTTCAAAAGCTCGAAAATAAAGACACAATTAAAAAAAAATGTGAAAATGTTAATTTTGCAATTACATTTTTAGAAAAAAAATAAACAATTAAAAATCGAAACCCTATATGTAGAATATTTAGATGTATGTATGTATTGGAAAATTCGAAATTTTGACCTTACAATCGGGATCTTTTCAAGTAAAATCAAAAGAATTCTGCAAAGAAAATTTCAAAAAATATCTTTAAGTTTAAAAAAGTGTCTAAGAAAGTCAAAATTTTAGAGAAAATAAACGTCGAAAATAGAAATCATTTTTTTCTGCATTGAATTTGGTATTTCAGATAAAATACTTCAAATTTCAAAGATGTTCAAATACCTTGAAACGTGACATTTTGTAAAAAGGTTGAAATTTCAAGAAAATTTTTCACTGATGTAAAATTTAGAGAAAAAAATCAAATTTCGAAAACAGAGTTGAAAATAAAAAAGGGCAAACATTGACAAAAAATTTAAATGATTCAAAACGAATTTTGAGGCAAGTCGTTCAAAAGCACAAAAGTTAATTTTGAGAAAGAAATGAAAAATTTTGGAAAAATGTCAACCCTTTTTAATAGAATTGGAGTTTAATTTCGATGAAAAAAATCGAAAAGCTAAATTTTGAGAAAAATGAAGAACAAAGAGTTAAAGTCAAAACAAGTCAAATTTGTTTATAAAAGGTCAACATTTTGAATAATATTTGGGTCCAATTTTTCACCCAATTGTCAGAAAAAAGTCAAATTTATGATTTGTGGAAAAAAGAAAACGTAGAAAAAGATTAACTCGAAAGGAAAGTCAAAATTTTAAGAAACAATATTTCGAGAACAATTCAAAATTTTGAAAATATCTTAGAGAAATACAGGTTTTAAAGAAAAGTTGCACTTTAAAAAAATACAACCATTCATAGACTAAATCAAATTTCAAGAAAAGACAAATTTCTAAAAAAATTAAAATTTCAACAAATCAGAATTTTGATATAAAAATCTCTAGAACATTTTTGGTTTTAAAAACGTTATTTGATCCGACATGCGTTATGATACGACTACTCAATTTGGGTTGTTGATAAAAAAGTTGCCCACACCTGGTTTGGAGCCTTAATTTAAAGAAAGGACTCGACATATTAAAAGCAATTTGAGTTTAAATAGGACATTAAAAAACAGTTGGAGATTCTAATAAATATTCGAAATTTGTAAAAAAAGTTATGAGTTTAAGCTTAGAATTTCGAGAAAAAATTATAAACTTTGGAAAATTTCGAGTTTGTTAAACAATTTCCAATTTCATTAAAATAAATGAAAAGTTAGAAAATTCGAAAATAAAGTCAACATTCTAAAGAAATGTAAAAACTTTTAGTGTTTAATCGAACATTTGGGAAGAAAAAGAAAAAAAAAGTATATTTAAGAACGGAATTTTAAGAAATTTCTATAAGAAGGACCTCAATTGTAATATATTAAAAAAATCGATTTTTTTTAAAATACATAGGTATATAATAATAATAATAATTTTTTCACAATCGACACCTATAAAATTGAAACTTATGTTAGAATTGTAAAATCAAAGTTGAAATGTCAAAAAATATATATGAGCTATCGAAGAAAAAAAAAATCGAAATTTTAGAGAAAAATAAATGTCGAAACTTCCAGCCATATCTCAAAATTAGAATACCGTTTTTTTCTTTAATTTCGACATCCAGTCATAGAATTCGCGTATTCGTATCGCGATTTAAATTTCTATAGGCTCTTAATTTGAGTTTACCGTTGAAATTGCAAGAAAAGCACAAATTTTCAATTTAACTTGATAATATGAGTAAAAAGTAAAATCAACTTTTTTTTGCACGAGCCTCTAAAAAATCAAATTTTTGAAAATAAAAGTTGGACAGTTTAAATAAAATGAGCGTCGATAAAAAAGCGTGGTTTTAAATTTGCCCTCTTTTCAATGTGACAGTATTCGTAAAAAAGTGAAATAAAATTCGACGTCTCGAAAAAATCCACAATTGATGAAAAAGTTTTTCACGACATTTAATGAAATTAGTCGAAGTTTTGAGAATTTGTTGACTTTAAATTCGAAATTTAGAGACAAATTTGAATTTTAAATTCAAAACTATCACCTTAATTTCAAAATTTTCACTTTAATTTAACTCAAAATTTCGAGAAGATATTTATTTTTTATTCTGAACCAATTTCCACTGTAATATACAGATTTTGGTTCTAAACTCTAAACTTCGAAATTACGATGTTAAAATTTCAATGAAGATTTCATGACTATTAAACTTTATTAACGATTAAAACAATAACAGATATTAAAAACTCCACGACGTTTCGATAAATATTTGCTATTACCGGACCTGGTTTCGCTTTTCAACATCATCGACGGTTAGAGCAGTAATTTGTTTAGCCGTTGTTAAGCTAACCAGCTCCACGGATCACAGACTCCTAAGTACAGTACAGTATATTCCGTCTAATCCGAATTCTCGTTCAAAATTTCAATTAGAGGTGTGTTCAGAAGATTAAGCTTCTCGTTCATAAGAGTAAATTGAATGGAAATTGCCATAAAAATTCACAAATATTTACAATCTGGTCAATTTACACTTATGAACGAGCAACTTGATCTTCTGAACACACCTCTAGTTAAAACTTTGGATAATAATTAGGATTAGACGGAATATTCTTATTAATCTGTGATTCATGGAGCTTGTTAGCATAACAAAGATTAAAAAAAATTGCCGACATAAGCTTCGATGATGCTGTAAAGCGAAACCTGGCCCGGTTATAGCAAATATTTGTGGAAACATCGTGGAATTTTTAATATCTGTTGTTGTTTTAATCGTTAATAAAGTTTAATGTTATAAAAGTCAAAATTTTAAGAAATAAGTTGGATTCAATTTCTGAAGCTAAACCTTAATTTCTCTTTTTTTTCGGACTATCGACTTTATAATGTCAAAACTTAGGCACGAATCTCAATACTTCAAGTTAAAGCAAAAAGTTTCAATTTAATATCAAAATTCTGTATGCACTTGTTTCTTGGAACTTAAATTTTTTTCTCAATATTACGACTTTCTCGGCAACATTGTGTTTTAGTCAAAATTTTAAAATAATAGATGTTTCCACTTTAAATTTTAATAAAAAAAAGATCGAATCTCTTGAAAATAATCAACGAAAATTCTAAAAAAACCTTTTTAATTTTTTTATTAAATAAAAATTTACGTGTATTTCTCAAAATCTGGTATTCAATGTTGAATAATTAGAAATCTTGTCTTGATAAAATTTTTTTCTGAAATTTTGATTTTAATGACGAAATTTTAAATTTAATATTGAATAAAAACAAAAATGTTATAAATTTCTGAATTTTTTCAGAATGCTCCATTTATCGTTATTTTTTAACCTCTATTTATTATTTACTTTTTTGTTAGAATATTCAAATTTAAAAATTTTGATCTACAACAACAGATTTCGCCTATCAAAATTTCAGCTCTAATTTCGACATTCCATCTTTAAAGTACGCATTATCCAATAGAGATAAATTTTTAAAATAATTTGATAATTTTTACTTTCTTTTCCGATTAACTAACCCATTTTAAAATATATACGACACGCCACTAATATAGTATTGAAGTTTACTTATTGTTAGTCTCCAACTCTTTACTACAAAGTGATTTTTAAAGTAAATAAAATGCGGTCAATGTTATTGTGTTTTACGAGATGCATTTTTTAGGCAATAAATGATTATTTTTTCGCAAAGGTTAAGACGAATGTGGAGTTACGATTTTCTTGTAAAATATTCATCTGAACTGTGGCGAATATAAAATTCATGTTAATTATAAACATTTATGCGGTAACAAGTTTCCTGTGATTGAGAAAACTCTTTCAGAAAGTTTAAAAAATCGTTTTAATGCGAATAAGCATAATATTAACATGAAATATCTATTGTATGGCTTTTCGAGAGGATTTAACACGTTAGACACGCGTTAATATTCATTGTGCTCTTGTCTGGAATTAAATGCATCTAATTACATGTAAGCAACGCACGGTTTTAAGGCTTTTATACTTTTATGCGCGTTGATGGTCATTAAATGCGAAGAAATACGAGGTTATCCACGTGTTATTTTAAAAACTATAAAGTTATGGGAATTTGAATAATAATGGTTTTACAGTTTCGAATGATTTTCATGAAAGCTCCGAGTCGTTAAATGACAGTCTTTTGTATAAGTTTACGCAAGATGGTAGATCTGACAGCTTTTGTGAATTATCTGAGACTCCACTGAATTGATTCATTTTCGAAGAATGGTTCTTCCTTTAAATATCCAGAAGTTTGTCTTCTTTTATGAAGAAGTGTTTAAGTGTTCAGTAGATAACAATATCCAATGTTTATTTTGCTTGCTCCTTCAGAGTTTGTTAAATGATTACTAATCGGAGGTGGTAAACTACTTTTAAGAAAGAACCATTATATCACTGTTTTAAAAAAAAAGGAATGAAATTACTTGGAATTACATTATCACTGGTTAAAAATTAATTCAATTACCTATTAGTTCAAAAAGAAAATAATTAATGATATTTCAATTACTACTTTTAATTTTGCAATACATATAACGATGACATTATGTTTTTTTATTCTAATCAGAATTTTTTTTGGTGGAATGGACTGGTCCTTGGTTATCTTCAAGAATTGAAATATAAATATTGTCCCCTGAAACCAAGAAAGATTAAAAAACACAACAAAGGTTGCTCTAACGCGTTTCGACAGCCAAGCTATTATCTTCAGAGAGATACTCACACAGTCTCTCTTCGCAAGTTTTTTAGATTTCTTTTTTTTATTTGAGATGATGTTAAGATATAATTTTCTTTTTCTCTTTTTCTCGCGCCAATGCTTAATTTTTCTCGAAACTTCTGGTGTAAACTCAAACTCGTCCTTATTCTCGAAATTAGTTTTATTATAAAGCTACCCTTTTGTTTCACATTGCAATATTTTCAACAACTTTCTTGGTGATATTGAAAATTTTTTATACTCTTTTCCTAAAATATCGATCTGAAGATTGACTTTTTTTTTGAAAATGTGAGATTAGAAGTTAAAATATAAGGTTTGTTCAGGAATTTTTCACAAGTTAAAATCTCAAAAATAAAAATAAAACATTGTAGTTTAAAGACAACATTTGAAACTGAGGACTGCTCTAATGTCAGAAAGGTTTCCTAAATGCCTAATTTAATTTTCTATGTTAATCTAAAGCTTTTTTTCAAGATTTCGTCTCTAGTCTGAAAATTGCGAGTCTTTGTATTTTTGTTTTGAGTTTGATAGCCAAAATTTAGTTTTTTTCTATAATATTTCACCTGAGCAGTAATCAGTACAAAATGTAGAACATTTCTCAAAAGAGAATTGTAATTGCATTAGTATGATAAAAAATGTAATTTAATGTGTAATTTGGGTAATTTGTTGAAAAATAATATAACATTCCTCATTTAAAGGAATTAATTGCAGGTACTCATTTCTGTTGTTTAAAATTATGTTGTAATGAAGGAATTAAACTTTTAAAAGTTATTAAATTCCTTGTTGTCATTCCATTGCAATGATGGATGTTATTCCTGTCATTCTTGCTTTAGACACCTCAAATAAGAATAAATTTGTAAAATCAGCTATACCCAGCTATACTATTTTGTATCATGATACAAGAGTCGTCGTGATTTTACGCTAATCGAAGTCTAGTAACATCACTTCACTACTTGGAGACAAATTCAAACTGGCGTACCGAAATATTTGACAGATCAAAACTTACAAGCAAAAGCTTAATGTGCAAATAAATGCCGGTGACTGTGCCTATGACTTATTTGTTATGTATGTCTTCCATTAATAATCAGGTTTTTTTATGTAATTTTACATTTTTACTAAAAGGTGCTCTTTTTTCAAAACTACATGTTTTAATTTTAAACTAGAAAATTATTCTAAATTTTGACTTTTTTTCGAAGATTTTTATCTTAAAGGTAATGCTCATTTTTAAAATGCCAGCACTAAATTTGCAAATTAAAACGTCCAATTTTGTTTCAAAAAAAGCGAATTTTTTAAAAATTCAAATTCATAAAGTCCAAAAATTCGAAAAAAAATAAATTTTTGGGCAGAGTCGAAATTTTTATAAAAGTCAAAATTTTGAAAGGTTGAAATTTTCAAAAGTCGAAATTTTGAAAAAAAATCGTAATTCTGAAAAGAGTCAAAATTTCAAGAAAAATACGATATTTTGATGATATAAGGTCGAAAATTTCAGAAAACGGGAAAATTGTGAAAATTTTGTTTTTTAAAAAAGAAGTTAAATTTGCATAAAATTTTTGAAAAAAGTAAAAATTGGAAAGTCAGAATTTTGGGGAATAGTCAGAATTTTGAACAAAGTTCGAAATTTTCAAAAAAGGTGCAAATTTTGGGAATAAGATCAAAATAACCAAAATAAAAAGAAAATTTTAAAGTCGAAATTACTGGCAAAGCTACTAAGGCCTTATCGTCCTGTAGAGACATGATAGGAAAACAATGGGGACTCGGACCAGCGATGGTGCATTGGATATATTCCAAGTTTGTAGCACCCATAGTAACATACGGTTCTTTAATCTGGTGGCATAAAGCCAGAAAAAAGGAAAATGTTATCAGACTGAGCAAGGTACAAAGGTTAGCTTTCTTAGGAATAACAGGGGCGATGCAAACAATGCCCACTGCAGCCATGGAAGCACTGATAGGTCTGCCTCCTCTTCATCTGGTGGTGGAGGCGGAGGCCCTGTCAGCAGCCTACAGGCTAAAAACAAACGGGTATGGAATGGAATCACCTAGATCAACATTCCATACAGAAATATTCAAGCGAATCTGTGCGAACCATACGCTAAGTATGCCATGAGCATCCCCAATTTTCACCGGGTAGTAATACCGGAAAGGGGAGTTCAGTTAGTAGAACCAAAAAGAGAAAATGGATCAATCTGGTTCACAGATGGATCCAAAACAAAGATAAGTACTAGTGCGGGAATAACCAGCAAAGAACCAGGAAATGAATTTTACATAAACCTGGGATCTTTGGCAACCGTATTTCAGGCAGAAAATAAGAGAATCGTGATCTACAGCGACAGCTAAGCAACACTAAAAGCGCTGAGAGCTTATGAAATAAGCTTTAGTACGGTCAAAGATTGTGTTGATAAGCTAAAAAACTTGGCACAACACAATACAGTTATACTTCGATGGGTTAAGGCCCATCAGGGAATTGAAGGAAATGAAAGAGCAGACCTTATAGCCAAAAGAGGAGCCGAGTTTTCTGCAGTAGGGCCGGAGTCTACTTGTCCGCTTGCCTACAAAGCAGCAAAAGAGGTAATAATGGAACTACTAAGAAAAGAACACAGCACTCACTGGAGGGTTGCCAACGGTCTGATGCAATCGCGGAAGTTCATTGACGGACCATCAGAAAAGAAAGCCAGAGAACTATTACAGTTAAGCAAAATTCAGCTCAGGTGAACAGTTAGACTATTTACGGGACACTGTGCCCTAATAAAACATCTTACAACAATTGGCGTAAAAGAAAATTCTACTTGTAAAATGTGTGGAGAGGAAGAACAGACTCCTTTGCACATATTATGCGAATGTCCGGCTCTGGCAAGGAATAGACATTCCAGCTTTGGGAATACTCTAACTGAACCAAAGATACTAGTGGAGACACCCAAAAAGGAGGTTCTGGAATTTTTTAAAAGAACGGGCCTATTATGAGATAATCGTGGGGGGGCACAATAAGCGATAGCTTCAGTGCTACAGGGATGACCGACCCCATAGTAATAGTAATAGTAATAGTAATAGTAATAAGATCGAAATTTTGAGCAGAGATTAAAATTTTGTGTCAAAATTTAGACAAATTAACAAAAAGGTCTAAATTTTCAAAAAAAAATGAAATTTTGAGAAAAGTCGCAATTTTGGAAAAAAGCGAAATTACGGCAGAGTTGAGATTTTAAAAATAGGTCCATTTTTGGAAATGTAGACGTTTAAAAAAAATTGAAAAATGTAAAATTCGAAATTTTTAAGATATAAGTCAAATATTTTCGATATTATCTTGTAAAATATTTGAGTCGCAAATAGCGATTGACAAACAAAGATCAAATGCAATCACTCCTTGGGGCAATCTATAAGAGATATTGCCAATCCTTAACAGAACGTTACAGTAAATCTAGAATTGTGAAAGAAGTAGCTGGCGAAGGAAAACCAATAAAACATGAATAAAAAATTTTCAATAAAAATCGAAGCAAGATTTTTCAAACTACTCATTCAAAAGTAAAATCTTGAGAAAAACTAAAAATCTATCAAAATATTCAAATTTTTAACAATTCCTTTAAAAAAGACAAATGTAGAAATATTAAAAAAAACTATAAATTTTCGATAAGAAGAGAAATTAAAAAAAAAACGTGAAATTTTCAAAAGTAAGTCAAATATCCTAAAAAAGTCGAATTTTTTTAAAAAATTCAAAATTTCGAGGTAACGTCAAGAAATTAATCTAAATTTTGCAAAGGAGTCGGAGTTCAAAAATGCTATAATTTAGAAAAAAGGGAAAAACGGACAAAATTTTTAATATTAGGTTAAATTTTCGACAAAAAGTCTAAATTTCGCCAGTCGAGATTTTCAAACATAAGTGAAAATTCCGAGAAAAGTCGAAACTCTGAAAAAAGTGGATACTTTCAAATGTAAAAATTTTCAAAAAGGTCCAAATTTTGAAAATAAGTTAAAATTTAAAAAGAAGTGGAACTGCTAAATAAAAATCGACTTCTGCAAAAACAGTTGGGATTTTCAAAATGTCAATATTTTAAAATATGAGTCGAAATTTTTAATAGAAGCCAATATTTAAAAAAAAATATATAAATTGTGAAAAAAGTCCAAATTTTCAAAAGAAGTCGATATTTTCCAATAAAAAAAGTCGGAATGTTTAAAAGACAAAAAGTGAAAATTTGAAAAAAAAGGGTAAACATTCTCGAAAATGTCAAGATTTTGAATAGTCGGAATTTTCAGAAAAGTCGAGATTACAAAATCTAAATTTTGAAAAACAAATCAAAAATTTGATTGAACAAAATCGTTTTTTTTTTGTATTTTTTTGTAAAATTTAAAGATAATTGAAAAGGTAGTTGATTTATAATTAAATCCTTTTTCTAAGTAATGGGCAATTGAATTACTTTTTAAGCAACGGTTTATAATTCGAAGTAATTTCATTTCTTTTCCTGAAAAAGTAATGGGCAATGTAATGATTCTTTTTAAAAGTAATTTGCCTAGCTCTGACCTGGTTGTTACAAAATATTAATTTTAAGCTGAAAATATCACATTTTTGTGTTAAAATTCAGTTTTATAAAGTTCCAGTTCATTAAAATTGAAACTTTTTTCATCAATTTTTTAGTTAAAACTGGAAATATTTTATCTTTATTTTCCTAAAATTATGACTGTAAACAGGAATTTTTCTTTGAAAATGTTGCCATGGATTCGAAAATTTCAATTTTCTTAGGAAAAATTTGAGTGTACAATACTATATGAGGCTCTTTCAAGAATTTTTAATTTTTTTCTCAAAATTTTAATTTCAACATCAAAATTTAAAAATTTTACTTAAAGTATTTTCTAAATCGACATTTTAAATTTCAACTTGAAATTTTAAGCTTTTTATTTTAAGTTTTTATTCGAGTTCTCAAGAAAAATTTCTAAATTTCAATAGAAAAAAGTAAAAGTTTTTTCGAAAAATAAAATAATTAAATTTAATGCCTAATAAAATTTACTTCGATCTTAATTTTACAATTTTGACTTACTATAACAATTTCCAACTCCTGGGAAAAAGTAAAACAATCGATTTTTTCAAAATTCCAAGGTTAAATTTATGATCATTAATTCTTCAGCTCTGGCTTAGATTCGAAATTACGAGAAAAAATTGAAACTTATATATATAATTTCTAAAAAGAGTGCAAATTTGGAATTTGAAACTAAAATTTTTTGGCAAAATGTAAAAATTATATGTACCAGTAAATAATTTTAAGATAAGAAATCAAATTTCGAAGAAGAAAACTAAATATATTTCTACCAAATTCAACTTTTTCTAGAAATTGTGTAGTTTTAACCAAAAAAAGTCAATTTTTCGGATTTAAGATCTATTACCTAAAATCGTTGCAAAATCTTTTTTTATGTCAATTTCGACCTACCAAGTTGCATTTTAAAATGTATATTACAGACTTCTCAAGTCAAGGTCGAAAATCCGAGAGAAAAAAATTGAGAATCCTAAGAAGTCTAATTTTCGAGACGAAGTGAAAAACATCGAAAACAAAAACAAAATTGCAAAAAAAGCATTTCAAAAACTTAATTTTAATCTTAAAATTTAAAATATTCTTGAAGTCTTAATTTTTTGAGTAAAAAGTTTAATATTTCTAACTTTTCTCAGAATCGTGAGTTTAAACTTAAACTTTTTAATTTTGCAAAGATCAGAAATTTTATTATAAATTTCAAATTTTTCTCGAAATTAGAATTCAGGTTTTATTTGGAAAACTTTTCAATTTGAAATTGAAATGTTTAATTTATATTCCAATATTTTTACTTTAAAATCGAAAATTCCTCATTTTTTTGTGAAAATTTCCAATTTAATCTCGAAACTCTGAATTTATCGTAGAAATTTGGTCTATCACGAGTAAATTTGTTATATAAAGTACGATTGCTTCATTTGTGGCAAGTGATATTCCTTATTCTTTGAATACATTTCAGTTGAAATCAGAATGATGACTATTAATTAAATGTGGTTTTGCTTTTAAACCTGGAAGAATCGCACTTTCTGGTTTTCTCGTTAGTTTCTCCATTTAAAAAGAGCAAATGTTTTAAATTGCTTTCTACAGCACTTGTTGCTCTTTAGAGGGGGGATTTTTTATAGAGTAGGGGCTCTCGAGTTTTCTGCACAAGTACCCATTGCTCTCTCTTAACATGACTTAACGTTTCCGAATAATAAAGTGTTGCTCCTGAACTATGGGCTGGATTTAGTGTTGCTATACATCGATAGTTTCTATCATTGATATTACCGATAATTTTTACAAAAAAAATTCATAGTATCCATGGTTTTAGCTGATAATTTTAGTTGTTAATAAAATAAACCTTCTAATTTAACCTGCCGTTGCCATCCAGGCTCCAGCGATCGTCCCCGAGAGAAAGATAACTGCTCTAATTCGCGATGCATTCGAAATAGTAGGAATTTTCCCAATATTGGCAAAAATCCTACGTGTAATATGCAAAAAATTTCTCATTTCTTATTAAAAAAAGTTTAGAAAAAATGAAATAAAAAACAAAATTCTAGATTTTTAAAATTTTATTTTCGCATTACCTATTTAGGAATTTTAAATGCAAGGTGTGTTCAAAAAGTAAGGTGACTTTTCAAGTTTCCCTAGCAAGGTACATTCGATTATCGATTTTCTGTTGTTGTGTTGATACACATGATTCAAACATATGTTCACAGTTTCAAGTACAGAGCATACTTAGTTTGTTTTTGACACATAAAAAGGTTAGACGTATTTTCTTGTGCTCGGTAATTTTCTATTATTATAAAAAATGGAGCAAAGAATTTGCATCAAATTTTGTGTGAAAAATGGAATCAAGTGCTCTAACACACTTAAAATGTTAACAGTGGCATACGGTGAGTCTGCTCTAAGTAAAAAAAATATTTACAAGTGGTACAAACTCTTCCAAGATGGCCGAGAAGAAGCCGACAACGAACCTCGCTCTGGATGCCCTAGTACATCAACAACAGAAGATATCCTCAAAGCTGTAAAGAAAATTGTTTGCTGAGGATGTTGGCATATCAATTGGCTCATGTCATGCAATTTTTTTCGGATGTTTTAGGCATGAGACGTGCGTCAGCGAAGTTTGTTCCGAGACTTCTGGATTTTGATCAGAAGAACCGTCGCATGAGCATCGCTCAGGAGCTCTTGAATGAGGTCAGTGATGATACTGGTTTGCTCAAAAGGATCATAACTGGTGACGAATCATGGGTATATGGTTATGACGTCGAAACCAAAGCCCAATCGTCCCAATGGAAGCACCCAGGAGAGCCAAGGCCGAAAACAGCACGTCAAGTCCGATCAAATATCAGAGTTTTGCTCACTATTTTTTTCGACTACCATGGCGTAGTGCATCAGGAGTTTTTACCTCAAGGTCGTAATAAGAAGCATTACCTTAAAGTTATGCGCCGTTTGCGAGAAGAAATATGAAAAAAACCTCCGGAATTGTGGAAAAATAATTCATGGCTTTTGCATCACGATAATGCACCTGCTCATTCATCGCTGCTTGTGAGAGGTCTTTTGGCCAAAAACAACTCCACAATCATTCTTCAGTCACCATATTCACTGAATTTGGCAACCTGTAACTTTTTCCTGTTCCACAAAACTTAAAAGACCTATGAAAGAACGAAGATTTGCAACGGCTGATGAAATAAAAACTGCATTACTAGAGAAGTCCAAGGCTATAGCAAAAAGTGCTTATGAGAAGTGCTTTGAAGATTAAAAAAAGCGTTGGCACAAGTGCATTGTATCTGAAGCGGATTACTTTGAAGGGGATAGTATAAATGTCGATGATTAAATAAGTACTTTTTCATAACAATATAGTCAACTTACCTTTTAAAAACACCTCGTATTTCCAAAAACCTTGACTTGGAATTACTATTTTTTTTTTAAATTTCAACATGAATTTTTAATTTTAAAATTTTGAGGATATATTCGAATATACAACTTTGAATTCAAAATATTGAGAAAAATGCGGAAACCTCAAATTTTAAATTTAGGGAAAATTAAATTTTTCCATAAGGAAAAAATTCAAACAAAATCGAGATGTTTTCTGAATGTTGTACGATTTTTTTTTTTGGAAAATTTCGACCTTTTTTCCAGTTCAAATTTGAATAAGGATTTCTAATTTTTTTTACCTCAACTTTGGAAGGAAAAATTCAGAATAAACATAAAATGTTCAGTCAAGTCAAAATTTTCAGAAACAGATTCAACACTTTGAGATAATATTCAAAATTTGTAACTTAAAATTTTCAACTAAAAGAAATTTAGAATTTAAAGCCTAAATTTCGAAATTATGAAGTGAACATTTTAGAAAAAAATTGAATACTTTAGAAAAAAATTAAAGCCACAAAATGTTTAAACTTATTTCCTTAAATTTCGTCGCCTAAATCAGTATGTTTAATTTTATTGTTCAAAGTTTGGCTATATTTTTCATTTATTAAAATTTGCAAGATTCTAAAAATTACTTCCTTAAACATTTTTTTCAACTTTTTTCTCGGAAAATATAAAATCGAAAGTTTAAAATTATAACTGAAAATATATTTTAGAATTAAAAAAAAAAGAACTCTGGAAATTCGAAGCTATTTTAAATTGATTTGTTATCTTTAAAGTTAAAATTTCATGTTTATAAACCAAATGTAAAGGTAAAGGCCAAAATTTCTGGTCGAACGTAGTTTGTTAAGAAGTTAAGAACTATCGATTTAATCGAACATTACTATCGAGAGTTTTCGATATTCATAACTGTCGATATTATCAATAGTTTCTACTGATGTTTAATGAGTACTAGGCTAGATATAACATACCGGGTGTTTTTTTTTTTAGTTGGGAGGTTACCTTTATCTGGCGTACTACTTATTATAAAGGCAAACTAATTTGGTCGTTAGGGCTAATCGGAGCTAAACTATCTTCTAAAAAGATTTTCAACTTCCCTCCACTACGGGTTATACCGGAAGTAGCGATCAACTTTCTTATTTTAAATGGCAACCCCCAAATTTTATATTTTATTTAGATTTTACGTGAAAAAATAAGGTGAGTTTATGTATACATGTTTATTGCTACTTTTGATAGTTATAAAGATATTTCAATTTTTAGAAAAAAAATGTCAGAAAAGAGGGTTATTTTGACTCTTTGCATCTTTTTTATTATTTGCAGTAAAAACATGAAATTTTGGTTGAAGTCACGGAATATTATAAAGACTATAATAACGTAATCAGATTTTACATTTATTATACAGGGTGATGGAAATTTTATAATATTTTCTGTTTTTGTTTTATTCAAAAAAACTCTGTTTTTTTAAAAGGGAACTATATGTTTTTTAATCATTTTTGGATTCTTCATATAAAAATTACTTATTTTTTTAAATTTTGTGCCGCTACAGAGGTATTTTACATAAATCTCAAAATAAAAAATATCAAACATGTCTTATTTGTTCAAGTAGGAAATTAACTGTAGGCAATAAAAGCTTAAAGAATTAATCATAATAAGTAATAGAAAAAAAATAATTGACAACAAATTTACATCAAGAACAACAAGGACGATCTTCAGTTTCAATATATTTAAAGGCATATTTTAAGATTTCGAATTGAGTAACGTTTTTAAGCACATCAGATTGTTCCTAGTAATATGCTTGTCATGCAGTAGTCGTGAAAAAATCACTAAAAAATTTCCATTTCGATCATTATAAAATTTAATACTTACAAATCCTGAGTTCTAATCTAACACCATAACAGTTAAAGGACAAATTTTCTTGAACATTTGTTGTTGATTTTCATTTCTCCAAAAATAGAAAGTCTGTTTAACAAACCATTTTTACGAAACTTACATTCGTGGCTCCCTAAACATATGTCAATAAGTATTCTAACAATTGGTCAAAAGCTTATTCGTCTTGTACGATAAAGATCATAAAATTTCCATCACTCTGTGTAATCAATGTAAAACCTGATTGCGCTATTATAGTTTTTATAATATTTTGTGACTTTAACCCAATATTCATGTTTTTACTGCAAATAATAAAAAAGATACAAAGAGTTGAAATAAGCCTCTTTTCTGACATTTTTTTTCGAAAAATTGAAATATCTTTAAAACTATCAAAGATAGCAATAAACATCTATACATAAACTCACCTTATTTTTCTGCGTAAAATCCACATAAAGTATAAAATTTGGGGGTTGCCATTTAAAATAAGAAAGTTGACTGCTACTTTCGGTATAACCGAAAGTGGGAGGAAGTTGAAAATATTTTTGGAAGGTAGTTTAGCTCCGAATAGCTCCATCGACAAAATCAGTTTGCCTTTATAATAAGTGATATTCCTTATAAAGGTAACCTCCCAACTAAAAAAAAACACCCGGTATAGTGAGTTCAAAGGTGCTTTAATTTTATTTCTGTTTAGGTGCTCAAAGCAAGAATGACTGAAATAAGATTGCTCATTGTATTGAAATTACAAAAAGGAATTCAATTACTTTTTGCAATTGCAATTACGTTTAGCAGTATAATTGCTTCATTACAACGTAACTTAATAGAAGTAATAAGTAGATTTAATTAATTCCTTTACAACAAGTGATACAAATTACACATTATCTTAGCTACATTTTTATTCCAATTAAAATACTGTTTTACTCTTCAAGATGGTTACTAATATCCCATCATGTATGTTCAGTTAAAAAAAATACATTAGCTGACTTTTAAGACGTCTTTATCTTTAAACAATTTTTGTACTAATTGTTAAGTTTTTATATCTTTTTTTTTCTGTAAACTATGAACCAAATATTGAAAATTGTTTAAAAACAACATAAACACCAGATGGACTCATCAACTTAAAATTCGCATTCTCAAGTTACGATCACAATATTTGGCTTCCCGATTCGTTTGCCACAAAAGAACGAAGGTGACAAATTAGTTTATAGATACGGTAGCAGAAAACAGGTGAATTTTTGATAATGTGGGGTAATGTAAACACTTATAAGGAGTACAGTGTGTATACAAATTAAAAATATGGTACAGCCTTGAATATAAATTTTGAACACCAGATAGACAAACCAGGCCTTTATACGCCTCCGATGATTGTAATAAATACAAAGCTTTATAGCTTCGGATTTATTAACATTCAATGAAATTGTTTCATTTTTTAAGATATTAATATCTAATTTAGTGCTTTCCAGATGTTCTTCATTTTATAATTCATAGAGCGATTCTTTGATGTTTGCATACCTTAGTATATCAGTGGAATTATACTAAGCAGTTAGTTAGTAATTCGTTGTTAGCGTGTTCATTGCGGAAATCACAACCGATGACGCAACGCGATGGTTAAAAAAAGGAGCACAATATGGAAAAAATTACAAACTGTCTCCAATTAACGTTTTATCTTTATGCTATTATTAGGCATTTATTTTTGTATAAAAGTATGTTGAACCTTTAGTTCGCTGTTAAAAATAGATTACCAAAATATGAATTCCATAATTTGTAAGGCAAATTTTTATCTATTCGGAACCACCCGCGAATTTTATCTATGTTTAAGCTAAAAGCTTATTAAAATTAGGCAAAAAATCATCAAAATATTTGTGCGCTTTTTGTTGCAACAAGTAAAATCTCTGGTCTGATAGAAATTAATTTTACCAATACTTATTTTTCCTACTCCTACCTGCGGGTGGTCTCATTGTATTTAATTATTTTAGTTATACATTTTAATTTATAGTAATATTGTATCGCTGAAAAATGGAACAAAAGGGTGTTATATAAATTTGGAAGTTGATGGAATTTTTTGGTTAACAAATATATTGTGGGCACGACAAAAGAATTCTTGAATAGTTTTTTTTTATGTTATTTTTAGTTGTCAGATCAAAAGTGAATACAATGTAGGAGGTCTTTTTATTTATCTAAAATTCTGTGTAAAATTTTAAATTTCTACGGTTTGCTGATCTGACACCTATTTACACTTCCTTAATAGTTGGATTTATAAAATTTTCTAGTTCTTGCTAATATAATGTACCTTATTTAAAATAGGGGCCCCGGTTATTTTCGAAATTTTTCGAAATACAAATTTGAGCTTCGGCAAAATTGTGGCCTTGTAATTTACACGGATCCTTTTTTTTTGGTTTCCAAAAAAGCTGCATAATTGTTTTTGTTTCACGCACTTCCTGTACCTTCCTGCGAACAATAGACACACACTTGACGTTTTATTCAGTCGTTAAATGGGGTGAGATTGATTAACATCATGAGCTTCTAGTGATTCTAGTGATTCTGATATAAATTGGTCACTAACCCTTGACAAAGGTCCAGTAAAAGATGAGAATAATGATCTTTTTGCAGAAACACAAAACGCTGAAGTTGTTTTCGGCAAATTTGTATTTGTTATAAGTTATAATGGATTTAGAAAAAATTCATATATCGTTAGTCACCTGTTGTACAGAAGACGACAGAAAGCATGAAAGAAAAAAAAATAAATTGAGGTATTGGATATGAAATACAGGGATAAAATCAAGCATTTTTTTGGAGAAATTATTATGCACAGAACAATTATTTTTACATCATCATTTCAGTAATAAAAAGGTCTACAAAAAGCAGCAAAAATAAATTTAAGTTGCCATTTAAAAAAAACGATGATGACGTAATTGCGTAAAGATAGGTGACGTCATAAATAAAATTATTACGTCATGAGCTCATGAGCTGGTTTCAAAAAAAAATCGATCGACCTGTCCAAGCGTTTTTCTTGGAAATAGTACATAACGGGATTATGAATTTTGTTCCAAACTTTATCATCACACTGTATGAAGTGGTAATAGTTATTTGTTATAAGAATTGATCTTTGGTAGGTGAAGTACAAAATGGGCTCTACCTACACAAGAACAATTCCTAAAAATAGAAAATAATGTATAATCCTCGGAACTATTTGTTTTTCTTTCATAGTGCATGGCTTTTGACATGACACATATGTAATTTCGACTCTAAAATTATTGGTTTAAGCAAGTGATGCTATGAAGGTGATGACACGTTAACCATTATAAATTATATCCTAAGCGTATTGCAATCGTTTCCGTATTTTGATTTGAGACTTATCTGCCTTGTATCGTAATGTACATACTAAGGGCGTGGTAAACAAAGCCGCCAAAGCGACGTTGGATACGCCAAATACACGTAATAGCGTTTAGAGAAATATCTCCTTTGAATTAGGTACTCATTTTTAAAAATTACATGGAGCTTACAATTATCGATTATGAAATAGTAATTTTAATTTGCCTGATAATCAGGACGAATTTTCTTCATAGATTTGAGATTTCAGTGCCAGAGAGTCAAGCGATTAAAGTTGCTTAAAAATGCAATTTCTTTACCTAGTGTCGAGTGATTTTATCTTCGCTCTTTCTAAGTTTATACTTAGTAAGTTAAAATGCTTTACTAACTTTGATCTTGCTGTTCAACTGAGCAACTAATGAACTGAGCGAGTGACGTTAATTTATATTTTCAGTTGAATGAATACATGAGGACTTCAACGGTGAAGGTTTTATTCATAGATAGACCAATAAATAATTATTCCTATAATCAAATAGAACGATACCTTTACATCAAATAATACTTCACACGATTATAATAATTAAAACTTTATTTTTTTTTGTGTACCAAACAAACCACATATTTTACCATATTTTCTTTTTTTTTTTTCAAAGTACAAACACCTTTAGGCGCGTTGAGTCACTTTTCATAGGGGAGGGGGGGCAAACTTATGGACGCCATCACGCGTCCTAATCACGCAAATTTCGTTGTCAAGATGCTCAATGTAAACTGTATAGGTATATGTAGCAAGCATTTATAATAAGGCGGTTCCTAGCTAAAAGCCTAGACGCCGGCAAATAACGAAGTAAAAATATTTTATTATTTTACTGGCCTAAACTAGTTATTTACCCAAAAGACACCATGTATTGGTCAAATAAGTAAAACAGACCTTAGTTTCCTACATGACTAGATACCTTGGTATGTTGCTTAACGACGAATCCATTTTACGCGTTAAGCAAAAGCTAAATGGCTACAGAAGAAGAAACTGTAAAATCTCCTAGGATAAAAAGGAAGGTGCTGACAAAATGTTTGAAACTTCAATTAAAAAATTAAAAAATTGTAATTGTAATAATATGTAGTTGTAGAATTTGTATTAGTGATTTTGTAAGAAATTTTCTAGAAAATTTGATAATAGAAAGCGGCCGCGATGATGAATCAAACGGCAGATAAGCGCTCCAGAAATGTCTGCACGCGATAATCTTATCTGTACGAAGTTCCGTTCTAGAAACCGGAACTGAAACCTATAAATAAACGGTCGTCTTTCCCTCAGTTAGTTAAACAGTGAATGAATAAGTTAGTTAATAAAACATTAAGTTAGTTAGTTAGTTAAACAGTCAGTTGATCAGTTAATTAAGTGAATTATAATTGTAGTGTTCCGGATTCAGCTTGGAAATTAAGTGGTTACAATTCACGAAGTATTAATCATTCGAACCGATAACGCGCAACAATATATTCACCTCTGTGCTAATAGAAATACCGAACCTGGACCATTGAGTACAAAAATATTATGGCGGAAGTGTTAGACATTAAAAGAAGAAAGAATTGAGGAAGTATGTTAGAACGGGTTAGTTAAGACATTTGGGTCCCAATTCATTTAGCCGAAATGCTTTCGAGGGAATTTTGATATTATTTTAACCACTTTGAATATTTTTGATAATGGTTTTGATAATAATCTTGGTTGTCTTTTTAAAGACTCTACTTACAATTTTCTTTTATGATGTTTTACATAGTTATTACATAGTCACTATTCCCATTAACGATAACCATGGACAGATAATAATAATTCTAGAGCATGTATATGATATGTTTTCTAAAAGTCGAAAACAGAACCGTTTTTTGAATAAAAGACTAATTATATCAATCATGTAGAAAAATAACACCTGTTTTAATTATTCGCCTGATGAGCAATGTTTTTTAGGTAAACGGTTAATTTGTTTCAGTCAAATAGCAAAATACTTGATTTCTTTATTCGCCGGCGTTTACCAAATTAGCTAAAAAATTAGTTATTTTAAATGTCTGCGACATATATGTAAGTATGTTGGTAAAGCAACTTAGAGCTATGGTGATGGCGTGATGCCGAAACAATAAGTTTACCTTCTATCAAAAACCGCGCTTTAAGAATTTTTTACTTTAAAAATGGGCGATCGGCACCGAAGTTTGAACCTGCGACCTATCAGACCTATCAGCTAAATACACAAGCTTAAGTAATTAAGCTGTACTAACTTTTGATGTTAACTTATCATAAACATAACGCTACGCCTATTATAAGTTAAATTCACTTCTGCGAATTATTTAAATTATGATTTCGTTTTACCATTATTTTATGTGCCTAATTGTAGAATTATTTAACGGTTTATCAAAATGTGTCATGTGTCAATGATCTTGTGGTAAATTTATTGTAATAAAATTCAAATTTTTATCCTTTGTGCTGTTACAAAAAATAAAATGTTAAATGTTTGTACTCCACAAATGACACAATGAATGACAATACAAATGAGGTGTTGAAAAATACGTGCAATAAATAAAGGGGTGTAAAATTTATAAATGTATTTTATTTTAAATAAATACTAGTTTCGCTTTAACACGATGAAAAGCATCCAAACCTTAAATAATATAAATATAGAAAGGTAGATCAGCATTTATTTTCAAATATTTTCAATATTCTGACTTCTGACTAGAACGGATTCGAGCTATACTACATAGACACTGATACTTCGTAGTTTTGACTGTTCACTTGTGTCGGCAGCCTGCCTTTTGTTATACTCTAATCGTTGACTGGTGATTTTTGCATGGATAACCTAATTAAGAGTTAACACTGTTCCAAACTATAATTTCCTACGTTATATAGGCTTTCCAGAAAAACCTCTGAGGCAGACTGTCGGACACATGGACGGTTAGTGGATTGGGATTAGAATGGATCCATTTTTTTCCTCTTAAGGTAAGAAAGTTTAAAAATAAAAAACTTCATTATCTAAAACCTGATACAATAATTTTATTTCATTATTTTATGATATTGAATAATTTCTAAAAAAAACATGTAATATTTCCACATACATCACATGGTATATGTGCAGAATGCCCAAAATCACAAATTTTCTAATGAAAGTAAAAAGGAAATAAATTATTTTAAAGATAAAATTAAAATTTTAAGAAAAAAAATAACATTAAAGAGTTTAGGGTTAATGTTCCAGAAAAATTGAAATTCGAGTTTGTGGAAGTTTTATGAAAATAATAAAATATAAATAAAAAAATAAACATTTCGCGTTCAAATTCTGTATTTTGGAAATTATGAGATTTAGATAGAAATTGCGAAAACAAGAAATATCAGTTCCAGAAAAAGTAAAGATTTTGAGTCTACAACAACGTGTATAAGGCATCTTGTGTTTTAGGTTATATATATTTAAAATGACTAAAAGGCTTGCGTAAAAGAATCTCCTATTGCGCGTTAGAAAATGTTATATTTTTTTTATTTCTTGTTTAGAAGAGCAAAAGCCTACTTTGCAATTAGGTATTTATGCAACTTCTTAAGATAAATATATTAAAAAAAATAACTTTAATCATATTTCGGCCATTAAGCGGTATCACTGTATGCACTTTACCCAAATATAGGAGGATGGATGCTGCGTCTACGTTTTTTATCTAAAATATTCGCTTACTCTAAAATTTTATTAATGTAGTTCCAAATATAAATTAAATTTCCGTGTTCCTGGAATAATGTCCAGTGGAAATCTCGCAAATAAACTCGGACACTTGCCTAAAATTAGTTTGTGCATTTGCTGATACAACAAACCGCAGGTGATACAAGACGAGTCATTATTAACCTAATTGTCTAAATGGGTTAGCGCTGCTAAAAGCATATCTGTGTTAATTCAAACTTAGGCATTAAGAAGTAATATTTACAATTAAAACTTCCATCTTTAATTGAAATTTAAATAGTTTACAAATAAAGCTGTCCATTTAAATTAATTGCATTAACATTAATTTCATATACAGATAGTCATAAAGTTATTAATAGTTACATTCATTTAAATTTACTTGTTACTTCCACAATTTTATATCGCCAATTGTCAGTTCTCATTTTTTTTTACTTGGTAAATGAAATATTTACAATTAAAATCAAATTGCAAAGAAAATAGAGTGGATATAAGTTTTATTTTATATTTTAATCTAAAATGGCATAAACTAAAAAACACTGAACGTATCCACTTATTGGTAGTAAGCATTGACATACCAACAACGCATATCCGAAAGGACGTCTCTCTAGTCTAGAACAGCATTTCCCAAACAATGTTGTCGTAGTGTGCAATTTGTGCAGCTTATATTTCCATGACAATTACTGGAATGCATTTCAATTCGGTATCTTCTATTAATAAAAGATGACCACATCTTCTTCATAATGTGTGGTTTCTAGGGTTTATGCTATCATCTCACATTATTGAATGTGATTCTGTTGATCATAGTTCAAAAAGAAATAAATTTGACGCTTCAGCTTTGACATGCTCGTGATGATTTTGCCATCACTGATATATACAGATTATTTGAAAACAGAGCATAAAGCACTTTCTATGAAATGAAAAGAAAAAAATTTTCGTAAAATTATTTTTTCTAATTACGTGTTACTCTTTTACCTTGTACTTAAGAAGAATCTGATATAAAATATATATAAAAGTTAAAAGAAATTGAGATTAATAAGTTTAATTTTTCTCTAATAAACTAGGTTTTTCTTTAGTAAAAGTTAAACTATTTGACCAATCATTTCCGAAGTCAAAAGAGTTTTATTTTAATAAATTCCAAATCTACAGAAAAAAGAATGTCAAAAATCGATTGGGAATTCCAACCTGTAGCATGATAAGTATAGACCGGACTTTAGTCACAATCAAATGAGTTAAAAAGGGAGCAAAATGTTGAATTAAGCAAAAAATAGAGCTGGAAAAGATATTTAAAAGGAAAATACCCTAAAAAAAGAAAAATATTTAATTATAATTTTCTCCCTCGAAATTTAAAAAAAAATAAATTTTAGGTTATACTCAATATACTCAGAAGAAGTATATTATTTTCAAATAAAGAAATTCTTACAATTTCGAGTTCATTCTCGAATTTTCGCCACAAATCTTGAAATTTTTACTTTAAACTCATTCGAATTTTTTCCAAAATTTTGACTTTTAAATCTGAGATTTCGTTTAAACTTTAACCTTTTTAGAAAAAAATCAAAATTTTAAAATTAAAAGTCGAAAATACGAGAAAAAAATCGTCATTTCAAGGTTAGGTTTGATTTTTAATTTTTAATGAAGCAAAATTTTCTCGAAGTTTCTTCTTTTCTTATAAAAAATTTGGATCTTACGTCTTAAGTTTTATTAAAAAAATGTCCAATTATCTAGGTTAAAAACTTCAAGCTTAACTCCGCATTTGAGAAAAAAAATTAAATTTTAAAGAAAGCTGAAAATATATGCGAGCGATCTTTCTATATTTAACACGAAATTTGGAGAAAAACTTGGATTTTGTGATATTATTTTTAAAATTTTCGAATTTAAAAATTTAAAGTTTAGATTCTGTTTTTCAATAAAATTTTGAATACTGGACTCTATTAAAAATTCAAAATCTCTTGTAAGCCATAATTTTGAGAAGACATTTTTTAATAACTTTTTTTAGGAATTTCTTCTATAGTGTTTCTAAAATATAGATTAAACTTCAAAAAATGTCTAAAATGTTTTTTGAGAACTTTTCAACTGGAAAATTCAGGTTTCTTTAAAACTCTTTAGTCTATCAATTTAACGCAAAATATTTAAATTTTTCGTAAAATTTAACTTTCTAATAAAATAATATATCAACATTTTTTTTGTTATTAAGTTGCTTCTATTATAATTTGGTTATGATTTCGAAAATTCGATATTTTTTTCAAAATTTAGGCTTCCAATTGAAAACTTCCAAAAAAAAACTGAAATTTCCATCTTAGTTATCAAATTTCAACTTAAATTAATTTTTTTTTTAGTTTTAATCACGACATTTTCAGTTTAAATTCATATTTTTAAAAAAACTTGATTTATAAAATTTTTACGAGTTTAAAAATGCAAAGATTAAAGTCGAAATTTTGAAAAAAAATTACTAAATAGCTTTAGTTCTTTTTCAAAACTTTTACATTAGCATTGGTTCAAAATTCAGACTTCTTTAAAATATTTTGACTCCCTCTCTCGACATTTAATTTAAAAAAAAATCCTGGCGATGTTGAGAAAACACTAAAATTTTCAGGAAATATCAGAGTCTCTTTTCTGAATTTTGCTTTAGTACAAAATGTTGAATGTTGTTAGTTTTGATCTTTTGGATACAATTTTTTTTTTAATTCCCAATTCAAACTTGCCTTGCAATTTTTATAATTTTTCTTTTTTTTCGATAATTTTGACTTCAAACCTTTTTTCCAAAAATTATAGATCATTTTCTCTTAATATTTCGGTAGTAATTCTAAATGTCAAGTAACTTCTAAAATTTTGAATTTAAAAAACTGAAAATTTTGAGTTCAAACAGGCAAATTTGTTGAGAATTACCATATTCCACCTTTTGTTCGGAGGTTCAAAATTTCGAAAAAGTTAATACGATCAGAAATTTTTATTAACAAATTCAGGTTTATTGTAATTATAAACTCGGTCGTAATTAAACTTTTTTTAAAGCGACTTTCTCTACTTTAAATCTAGACTTTTCTGGACATTTCGAATTAAAATTCCAAATTCAAAAAACTCAAGATTAAGTTCAAACTGTCGATAAGTGATATTTTTCTCAAAAAGTTCCGCAAAATTTCTAGGTTTCTGAAAAGAGTTAAAAGTTATAAGAAAAAATTTGAGGGTTTCAAGTAAAAACCAAAATCTTAAATTCTGAATTTTGAGAAAAAAAATAATACTTCGCATTTACCAGAAAATCTAATTCAAACGTAAAATTCTCAGAAAGGATCGATATTTTTAAATTAAAGGTAAAACTAAAAAAAAGCAATAAATAACTTGTAACAAAAACTTTTTTTCGAAATTCCGAAGAATCAAATGCATTACGACATCGCAAAATTCAGAAAACAAAAATAATTCCAGAAAACAGTGAAATTTTAGGACTGCCCGAAAGGCAAAAAAATTATAAAAATTGAAGTTGTAGCCAGTTAGAAGAAAAATTAGACGCTAAGAGGAAAATTAAACTCAAAAAAAAAACACTAATGGTCCAGAATTTAGAAAGAATAACAAAATTTTAAATGTTCGGGTGCAAACTCGAAATTTGAGATAAAAGTTAAAATTGCGAATTTCAATCAAAATTAAAAAAAAATTAAAAAAAGGAATTTTTCTCCAGCTGACTTCAAAGTATGTCTCTACATTAAGGACTTTTTACAGGCATTTTTTGAACACAAGGTTATAGAAGACAGTTCCGAGGTAAATTTTAGAAAAGGAATATATTTCTGGTAATTTATCATCTTATTCACACATCTGTTTCTACATAGAAATGAAGATAAATAGGCAACATTATTAAATTATCCTGCGTCACAGGCAAAACTTAAAGAGGACTGGGTGGGTAATAAAAATAATTATAGTGAAACTACCTTTCTGGGAAATGTATGCTTGATGCTTTTTGTTGTTATTATACTGGTTTAAATTTATATTTTATTGCTTTTTTTATTGAGTATAGATATTTTAGCTCAAATTCTTCAGAAGTGTAAATGTACTGGCGAAATCCCATAAAAAAGGATAAATAGGCACGAAACCTTCTAAAAATAAGTCCAAGTTATGTATAAAAAGGCAAAAAGCAAAAAAGGTGAAAAGGTCGGATCATAGGATTTTACCTAAGATCCGGTCTCTAGTGATAACATATGGACATATAGACTGACAGTTGTGTTTCAATGAGAAATTTTGGAATTAATAGCAATTTAAAAATGTAGCAAATGGTAACATTGTTTAGAGAAAGCTCTTTTCTATCCAAAAAGCTATATTACAACTGATTTGATCCAAATTATCCGAGATAAAGTTATGCTTATATCAAATAATCGTGTTTTTTGCCATTTTCCGATAACAGAGCAGACCAAGACCAAGAGTTGTAAAGCGAAATTTTAATTCCACATTTCCAACTTTAGGAAAATAATTAAAATAATCAAGATTTGGATTTCAGTTATAAATTTGGAACTGTAATGAAAAAGATAAAATTTCCAGAAACAAATGAAGGATTGAATATAAAAATTTGTAAATGTATTTTTCTATTTTATAACGAAAGCTGCGCCTCCCTAGATTTTATGGCATAAGCAACAAGGAGGCAAAAATACTCCACTTCGTTATTAAATGGTTTCGATAATTATCGGAATGATCGCGGAATCATTAGCATGATTGTATGGATATTGATGGTTTTAGTTACAAAATCCTCACGTATAGTTTATGTAATAGAGAGAAATGTAAGGTGGAAACGTAATGGAAATTAGTGGTTCAATAAACAATATTAATTAATTCTTAATTCTGGTAGCGCTTACTTTCTACTTCTGAAGTTAAGAATACTTAAAAATACGTAGAATCACAGCAAATGGATTACATTTACTTATAATGTTTAAGCTTGTATAAGAAGCCAGAACGTGCCTGTTGTGTAAACAATTTATGTTTATTTTTTCTGGATCGATTTGCAGCAAGAGTAGTACGTTGTAAATTTTCTTAAAATTTATTGATTGAAAGTGGGCTTGAAAACAAATTTAGCTTAAAGTACAGTCAAGTAAAAATAGATTTCTATTTGTTTAGGCAATATTAAGCTGGCCAGCCGTCAGGTTTCTGGGGGACCGTCCCGGAATCGCAGAGGTAGCCCGAATAGAAATATTTAATAAAATTATTCCGGAAAACGCCCAATGCGTCCCGCGTGTCCCGCATTGTGATGATAATTATCCACAATACAAAGAAGAAGCAAGGTTTTGTTACAAAATAAGAAACAACCAGAAGGTTAACTTTCGCCTTATCTCTTTGTGGTGGATACCGACAGCCTGTAATCTCGAATTATTATTAACAGCTTTTTTACATAGGTGTACCGCACATTATTTCAATTATTGTGTTTTGATAATATTTGAGTAATTGTAGGAATTAGTTACAAGAATTAAATCCTACACTAACATTGTTAGAACGAAATATGATACTTCAATTCTAAAGAAAAGGGTACAAGAATTTGATATGTAACCGGACTCGATTCTTTTAAAATCTTGGACCTTTCTATTTCTACTGCACTGGCACTTCCAACATAGATTTTTAACATAGACGGGCTCGAAGGTCACGGGACTCAAACGGTCAGGTGATGAGAGTTAGCCTTCTGGTTGTTATTTTTTTGTGGTTTTGTGTTGCGGATGTATATAAATGAGAAAAATAGAAGTTGAGGAACCTTTTCTTGGTCGTCAGAAATAAGTTACGGACAACGAAGAATTCCTTCTTTTGGTTGCCAAAAATGCAAACACATAACCAACCCAGTCAGCAAAATAATCCCAGTATATCTTAATGATGTTCCCTCTCGCACTGCTCTTTGAAAAAGTTGGCCACTTTAGGCGATATCTATGTTAAAACAGTTTAAAAAAAATGACAACAAGAATGACAATTGTCGATTTTAAGGACAATCTGCCTATGACAAAATTATGATAAAAGGACCAGTTGCGTCTCAAAACCCAGTGGTGCCCAACATAATTAAGCCTGATATCTGCTGGACCACTTGCCCTTTCATTAAAATAATTATATCGGACTTGATTATATAATAATTTTGTATATTAATTTTAAAACAGGCATTACTTCCTATTCTCTAACATATATTTAAAATGAATCACAATTTTTGCATGAACAACTGAGGTGCAAAATACTCTTCTAGGGTTCCACATTCATTGTATTTTCCCTTTAATTTCGAAATCAATTTAATTATTATTTTATTGCGTTTATTACCATTCACTGCAATGTAGAATTAAATATCTAACCTGCTTTTTACAATATCTGCAATATCTCAAATCATAAAGTGTATTTTTCTTTTAATTTGCCGTACTCATTCTTGCTGTTGCATTTCAGGGGTTCTTTTGTATTCAGCTATAAACTATTGATTTCATATTATTCTACAAAAATTTCATGAGAATAAAAAATTGATCAATAACATGAACCTAAATATAGGTAAAAAAATATAGCCTACAATAGGAAACCTGAATCGTCTTGAAACTAAAATTTTCAATAACGCTCTTTAATCTTATTTAATATAAACAGTGGTATAATGGGAATGATATTGGTAATGTAAGTCTAAAGAAAGGGCAAGTGGTCCAATTGGTAACAGGATAAGATATGTCGAAAGCCAGTGGGCCGATAATTGCTTGGAGGGCAAACAATTTGGGTGCAATCGATCCTACACACTGAAGAATGTAATGGAGCTACTAAAGCTTCAAATTTATCATCGAAACCGAACCTGCACCTAATAAATGTGTTAATTTTTATCAATATTATGGGAAATTTTTTATCTATTTGCACACCACGACAATTGGTTGTGGTCTAGGACTGTAATCGGCCAAGAGTAATCATCACTGCTAATACTAATCAAAAAGTTGAGATAATTGAAGTGTTCGAAACTGTGCAATTTGTCATAAATATAATATAACGAAATTAAAAGTATTGTAGTAATTGTCATAGAAATAGAAGTTGCCCAAATTGGGCTGACGTAATTGAAATAAAAAAGTTTTAGTTTGTCAAATCTAAACACCTAACCTCAATTCTGAGTCATCATAAAAAGCATATCCAAAAGGAACTGCTTCATACAATAAGAAGTATCATCGGCATCATCAATACAACCTGGCCGTAACGCATATTTATTCTTTGAGTTGGCGCCTACAATGAGCTTGTTAATTTATAAATGCGTCTGATCAATAAGATCGTGCAAGACTCCTTCTTATATCGCCCTGGAAAGGTTCATAATCTTTAGTGTTGAATTGCCAATAAGAAAAGAAAGTAAATATTGAGTGTTATGACAACTCATACCTCATCTAACAATAAGTTGCACAAAAACTGCTGGCATTTAATTGGTCATCCTATACATAAGAAATAAAAAATGGCAACCAAATGCATGGCGTATTTGAGCAATTGACATATATCAGCTGCTTTTATAGACTTTTAATTAACTTCACCATTTCACCTGTTAGTATGTTTAGGTCCAATCAGGCAAATAGATATAAGTTGTATTATGTGCAGTAACAATAATTAAGAATCAAGAATATTTGTCAATACAAACCTTATAAACGAGAAAGTAATTATTATTACTACACATGATCAACGAGAGGAAAGGTTGAAAAAGAGCAATATCGATTGAAGATAAACTGAAAGTAGATGAATAAATATAAATACTAAACTAACAACAAAACCTAATGAGCAATAATGTTGCAGAGCGAAAAAGTGTTATGTCCAAGGAAAACTAAGGTATATAAAAAAAGCATAGTGAACTTTTATGAAGAAACGATAGAAAATGGAATTAATACTTAAACGATCATCTACCAAACAACAGAACTATCAGCATTAGAATATTGAAAATGGTTGACATAACCAAAAGAGATTATCACGAAAGTAGTTTTTGCAGACGGAACTGGTAGATCCGGATTGGGACCTGTAAGTCGGCTTGGTACTTTTGAGGTGTTTTTACCTAATTCCCCTTCTTATCCCTTTATGCCCCTTTTCAATGAAATTTTGCCTAAACCATCAAATTAAGCCACATATATCAAAAATTTTCTTTTAAAAATTTTTCGTACAGTAAAAAATTTACACAAATCACGTTAACCACTGAGTACTTTATAGCCAATCATATTTACCTATACTGATACTTAAGGGAATGACTTGTTAATGTATAATCGTTGAAAGACTTGATTACAAAATTCTAAATGTTCCATTTTTATCTAATTATAAGCGGCAAAATTCTTAGTACAGTGCCTTGATTTTTGGTTTGAGTTAACTTTATTGGTAAGTTATCGTTCTATCCAGATCGTTTATGAGTTTTACAGTGATTCTTAAGACTCAGCGAATTTATTGATAAGGTCAAGACGACTTTTGAGTTCCATACAAGCATCAGAAAAACTGCTACAATTTTTAATTTACCTACTTCTACGGTGCAGTATGTGGTTAAAAATAATTATTATTTAGCAAATAATGGTGTTAGCAGACCGGATTTAAATGGAAACAGAGACAACACTTTGTGCACAAGGGACAACTAGAAAAAAGCTTTAAAAGGAGCCTAAAAATCTGGATGCCTAAGGGATGTAACATGGGAGATCAAATATCTGAAAACGAAAAGCAAAGTGAAGATCTACAAAACGATAGTCAGACCAAGAATGATGTGTGCGAGCTGATACAAACAGAACAAAACAAGTGCTACAAACAACCGAAATAAATACCTTAAGGGCTATAGTAGGAAAAACAAAAAGAGATTGTATTTGAAACGCAACAATAAGGGATCAATGTAACATAATAGACATATAAAAATTTGTGAGAAAAAGACGAAAAGATTGGAATGAACACGTTCAAAGAGCAGTTTAAGATAGATGGGGTGGCGGAAAACTAGTAAGAAAGAGAGATCCGGGCGAAAGAAAAGACGGATAAAAAGCTGGGTGTCTACCTAAACAGATACACCATAAAATTCGTGAAGAAAAACGGGTTTAGACCTAAATAAAATGCAAAAAAAAGAAGAAGAAGACAACATCAGAATTAAGAAAAAAATTCGAAAAAAACGAAGAGATTGGACTGAACACATTCAAAGAGAAGATGAAAATAGATTAATAAGAATAGCACGTGATGTAAAACAAGTAGAAAAGATAAATTTAGGAAGGCCAAAGAAAAGATGGATAGAAAACTAGGTGTCTACTTCAACAGAAACACCATAAAATTCGTGAAGAATAACAAGTTTAGACCTAAATAAAAGAAAAGAAAGAAGAAGAAGACAACACCAGAATTGAAAAGGAAATTCGTTCGCTCAATGCAAATGGAAGCATAGTGACCGCTATAAAAATTTTCAACAATCTAGACCTTAGTGTGCAAACTGCGAGAAGAGGAATAAGTTCTCTTGGATTTAAATAAAATAAGATTCAAAATAAAATTCAATCAATCAAAAAGCATACACAGAAACGACTAGAGTTTGCTGCAAAACATTTGAAAGAAAATTATCCGTGAAATCTGACGTTATTTTCTGATGAAAAAAGGTTTAAAGTGGATGGCCCCGATAATTTGCACACATTAATGGATACAAATAATCCAATGGTTAGGAACAGGAGGCAAATGGATGCAGATGGAATAATGGCTTGGGGAATGGTTCTACCTAATGGTTTGATATTGTTAAAGAAATTAGAAAAAAAAAAACAAAAATCCTAAAATTACATTGATTTAATCAGGCAGCATGTAAAACCATTCTTAGGTGACCATTTTCAGTGTGACAATTATTACTTTCAACAAGATAACTGCTCAATCCACATATCAAAATAGTCTAGAACCATTTTGAGATAGTGCTTTATTTACATTTTGGAGTAATAATCATCAAAAAGCCCCAATCTTAGTCCGATTGAGAATGTTATGAATCGTCGTTATGAATATAAGCAATATTATTTAACTAGCAGTTGTGAGCGCTAAAATTTTTTGAATGTATTATCAAGCATAAACCAAAGAATAATTAAAGTTGTTAAAAATAATGGTAATTTAACCAAGAGTTAGTAAAATTTTGATGGAGTCTCTTGTCTTTCATAAATTCATTGTGTATGAAAAATGTTGACCGTTGCCGAAACTTTCGAAATAAAATTTTAGCGAGGTAATTCTGTAGTTACAGGGTAAAAGTACTTGAGTCATAATTTAAATATTTGAGATATTTGAGACTTGTACTTTCATAAATAATAAAAAAAATTAAGAATGCATGTATGCAAAATTCCTTTTATTTCTTAGACGGGACACTTAAAATGTTTTGTCCCCCCAGAATCGTAAAGTGTAACATGCAACAGTGGCATAAGTGCTCATTGATACATTAAAATATTAGTAAATGAGTCAGTTTCGTCCTAACATACTTTTTGAAATTATTGTTAGATATAATTTCAAGTCTCTTATACAGGCTGAACCATATTTGATTTCCGCTACAGGGAACTCGGAAACTGTTAGAGATACAAGGAAATTTAAATGGGCAAAGTAGTGGAGAAATTAATGTCCAAAAATATTTCACTAAGAAAAAATTTGAGTCTCAATTCGTCTTGATTTTATTGAGAAAAAACTGAAAATTGCCATTTTTAATAATCAGCTGTAACTTACTTATTTAAAGTCCGATCGAAAAGAATCAAAAACCATAGTTAGCTGTTTTTAAATGCCTTTTTATTCATGTACGTTATTTTCTTCTGAAATGAACTGTTTTCAAGAAAATTATGTCAATTTTTTTACTTCTTATGGACGCCATATTAAATTATATAATTTTCGAATTCAGCATATTTTTCTGATTAAGTTGATGCATGTCATGGCATACTTTGAATGTGGCAAAGTGGGTTAATTAAATAATTTATTATTAAAAAAAATAAATCATAGTAGGCAATGCAATCGCCATAACTTCTAATAATAAAAAATAGAGACCCTAAAAAAGCAATAATTATTATTAAAAAACCAAAAATATTTTAACCAACTGAAATTGAAATATTTATGAATAATCCTGAAGTGAATGATTTCTTAGAAATCACATAATTCTCAGGACATTCTAAGAATTTTATTAGGAGCGACTTTTCCATGACTCATACGCAAGGGTGCGTTCCAGACTTCTTTAGAAGTTAAGTATTCTAAGATGGATAATGTGCATAAATACGAAAGTTATTTCTAACGTTAATTTGTTACATATTTCACGTTACACGAATAAGTATTCAATGTTGCAATGATGCATGCAGGTTACGGTTCTACTAATTACTCTTTAAATCAATCGGAATCAAATAAGTTTGCAAGATTAATTTTGTTTTTTAAAATTGACTGCAAAATTTCACTTACACACATAAAATTAAAAAGCAGAAAATACGAAGGTAAACTACATATGAACCGGAATTTCTATCATGTTGCCATCAGGGCGTCGGGAGTGTGCGCATACTTTAGACATATTAGGTGGAGATGTCACGTGACCTCCTTCGCTCAAGCGAATTCCGCTCTCGCCGTTTGTCAGTTGTAAATACAATAAGTAAGCAAGAGATTTATCCGCACGCTGTGCAGCGCATTATTATTAAATTTCTTGCCGCTAAAGGTTTAAAGCCGGCCAAAATCCTTCGTAGACTAGAAGCATAGTTTGGGGATATTTGTTTGAAGAAAACTCAAGTGTACGAACCGCACAAAAATTTTTTGGAAGGACGAACTCAATTTGAAAAGGAACTCCATGCCCGTCGTCCCCGGACCATTGTGACTGCGGACAGGATTAACGTCGTTCAAAGCCTTTTGGAAGGTGATCGCCGTTCAACTGTTGGTTAAATTGCCCCTTACATAAGCATAAGCCTTAGCAGACCTCAATCCATTATTATAGATGAGCTGGGGTTCTACGAGGTGGGTATCTCGTCTTTTGACTGAAGAACAGAAACAACAACGTCTGGAGATTTGTCAGCGCCATCTTAAACGTTTTCAACGTAGAGATGATGGTTTTTTGCAACATATCGTTTCGTGTGATGGGACTTGGGTCCACCATTACAAACCCTGAATCTAAACAAACAAGCATGGAGTGAAGAAGAAAGGGGGAAGGTGCACCCGTCAAGGCAAAAACTCACCTCTCAGCTGGAAAGGTTTTTGGGATAGTGTTTTGGGATTGTAAAGAAGTCAATTTTCTGCATGAACGTTGTACGGTTAATTCTGCCTACTACTGCCAACTATTAGATGAAGCAAAACATGCATATCGGTGAAAGAGGCGCGAGTTTTCGGTCAAAAATGTGATTTTGCTTCACGACAATGCCTGCCCCCATTCAGGCAATCTGATAGAACAAAATCAGGAAGAATAGTTAATAACTTTCATATATTATCTTGTACCAATAAAATTTTAAAACCAAATTCCGGTTCATATTTGATTTACCCTTGTAATTAAATAATATTCTTTTAGTTAGACACGTTTTTTAAAATGACCCAAAAAGTACAAAATAATTTCTCCTAGTTACATACAGATTTATAATCCCATACATACTCCTAACACTATATAGGTGGTCCTGATGTGATTAATTTATAATAGCCATATGAAAAACCTTGTAACATTTAAAACAAAAAACTTGGAGCGCATGCAATAAATAATAATTGATGCATGGATAGTTCAGTTAACAATTTTTTGCGCTCCACGTTTTTTCTTTTACATGTTGCAAGTATTTAATAGCTATTAAAGATTTAAATTCTCAAATTTTCAGGAACATCTTTGTGGGATTATAATTCCGTATGGAATTAGAAATCTGTATGGAACTAAGAAAAATTATTTTATTATTTTGTGTTCATTCTAAAAAGCTTGTTCAGTTGAAACTTGTTTTTTTATTTAATTATTGATCTTTAAAATGAAATTTGTTTACCTTTTAGAAAAATCGATTCGGAAATATTTGTTGCTTGAATTGCGGGAAAGAAACCACTTCGTTAATAAGTTTTTAATTTATACCTTTTACACTTAAAAATTAAAGAAACCGTTTATTTTCAATTTATTTTGGTCCCAAAATATTGATTTTTCCAAAATTTTCCAATGAAAACTTGAGATTTTTTTCCTTTCCTAAAAATTGGAGTTCGTAGTTATAATTCAAATTTACAATTGTAACTGTTTCATTGCTTAAGTTAAGGGAAGATATTTTGAGCTATACCGATTATAGCTTTTTTTGACGATTTAAAATTTAAACAAAAATAATATTCTCAAATGCAATGGTAACAAATAGATTTCCAAACTAAACAAGGTATATTACATTCCCTCTTTTTAGCATAATTTTTTCTCGATGCCTCTCAATCTGATCGGGAGCAATTAAGTAATGCATAAAGCCGACTGAGGATGATATTAAATGTTATGATAAGAGAGGGGGAGTTGAAATGACCAAAATCAGCTTTAAATAACTTATGGACGGCCCTAAGATATTGTTTTCCATTTTTTTTAAATATGAAACTTTCTCGAAAAGAATTCTCAACAATGTTGCCGAAAACAGCATACACATTTAAAAAATAGGATGCTCTGAAAAGTTTTTTGCACAAGGACCTATAGGTTCCTAGTTGTGCCTCTGCTACAGTCCAATTTTATCAACATCTATCATTTGTATCTTGTTATTCTGTAAATGCTGTACTTCTCAATAAAGTACAATAATTATCATTTTCATATCGATAATGACCAAATCTCCCACACGCACTAAACCGTGTGTCGATGAGAAGATAGCACGAGTCTTTTAATTCCATAGTAAATTCAAATTATGAGATCTCGCATCTTGTGATAAAGCGGAACCGCTCTCTTCTCCAAGCGATAAATCGGTATAGAGTCGCTTCACGGATAGCGTTGGTAAATAATCTTCGAATATTGTTATCCGATCCATCATTGTCTTCCATAAATAATAAAGTTCGACAGATATACCGCGAGTCCGATGCGTATCTTTGGGCTTTAATTGCGATTAAGTAGGCGCCAAACGATTTCTTGCGCCGTGAGATGGAAATTTCATGCCATGCATGAATTCACTGACACTATGTCGAGTCGAGAGATTTTTTTTTTAGATCGTGCGGCTAAGTTTGTGTAAAAATGTATATTGCCAGCTCATTAACAGTGGACCTTTCAAAGTCAATTGATTAAATTATAACTATAATTTCAAGAAAACATAAACAGAGAAGCTGTAAAATAGTAAACCAAGCAATTGAGTTGCCTATTTCTAACTATTCAGTAATAAAGAGTGGAAAAAGTGCCTTGTAAACATAAACTTTTGAGAAAAGAGCTTCGCGAAATGAAATTTTAAAGTGTCTTTTCGAGAAAAAGTTTTTTCGAAAATTCAAAAAAGGTCATAACTTTAAGACAATTCTAATTAAAAAATTTAACCTTTATTATACCCAGAAAAAACTGTCCATTTTAAGCTTTGCGCCGAAGTTTAAAAAAAATTAAAAATTTAACATTAAAACTGTAAATTTTGCAAAGAAACTCAAAAAAGTGAATAATTCACGAGTATTAATATTGTGAAATCGTTAGTCTATACTGAAATGCTCAAGGTTAATTTTGCAATTTTAAATTGAAATTTTAAATTGTAATTTCCAGAAATAGTTATTTCGTAATTTTGAAAAAGTTCAAAACTTCAACCCAATTTTTAATTAAAAGAAATGTTACTTTAATTAATCCTGAAAAAAGTCCACATCCCGAGATTTCAGTTAAAATTTTAAAGAAAAAATTAATTAGATACGTTTCAAAGAAAGAGTAATTCATGTAAAATAAATCTTTGAAATTTTTAATGTATACCCAAATAATTGACATTTCCAACCCTTACTTCGTGGAATTCTTTAATGTTGATAATTATTAAACTTTATTAACGATAAAAGCGCGACAGAAATTAAAAATTCCACAACACCGGACCAGGATTCGCATTAATGCATCATCGGTGGTCATACCTGCAATTTGTTTAGCCGTTGTTATGCTAACAAGTTCCATGGATCACAGACTCCTACGAATATTCCGTCTAACCCAAACTCTCGTCCAATTTGAGGTGTGTTCAGAAGATCAAGCTGCTCGTTCATAAGTATAAATTCACTAGATTGTAAATATTTGTGAATTTCTGTGGCTTCTAAGAAATTAAGTTTTTTAGTGTTATTACAAATATGTAATACTGTTACTGTGTTCGCGCATGTAAGTTTACGTTGTGTTTCTAATAGATGCTCTGCATCTTAAGCTAGTTAAGTCTTTTAACGCGCCTAAGGAAGTTTTCACTTCAAAAAGTAGAAAATTTCCCCAAACTTTCTGGGACTTTTGTTTCGAAACTTCGACTTTTCTTCAAACAAAAACTCTTATTTAGAAATTGCAGGATTTCGAAATTTTTCTTTAAATTTTAACTTATTGTTTTAGCCCAAATTTGAAATAATACTCCAAGTTTCGCGACCTGAAATTTTGGATTCTATTAACCTACGACTCCAAGCTGAAATTTTAAATTGAAAATTTTAAAGTCGAAATTTCGAATTTAATCTTAACCTCTTGAACTGGGTTCTTGGAATTTGAAATTTTTGAAAAAAAAACAGAAACATTTCTGAAAAGAAAATTCAATATTTTTAGAAATGTTGAGTTTTTTCTCGAATATTTTATTTTAATTTCAAAGTTTAAAACTTAAAATTTCTCACCTTTTTTCAAAATTTGGAGTTTAAAAATTAAATATTCGCATTTAAGGTATTTATAACGTCAAAGCTTTGTCAAAATAAAAGAAATTGATGAGATTTGAAAAAACAATTTTCAATATAGTGCGTTCATTGAGGAATAAAATGGTGAAATATCTCAGGTATAAAGACTGATTCAAAAAATTTTAAAAAGTTGATATTAAACTACATGGCATTTGCAGGCCCATTATTTTTAATTTTTTTCTTTATGGCTAGGTGACACCATAGTGATAATTTTTTTAATGGGAAGTCGCATTTTTTAATGCGTATTTAGGTTATTTTCAACCTTTTTACAACTAACCTAAATCCCACAGATTCTGCGAAAGAAAACAACCAAATTATACGCAAAATTGACAGATTATAATTAAATCAAAGATTAAAAGGCCTAATTGGTTCGTATTTTTACAGGGTGTTTTAGTATTAATGGTATTAATTTTAGGTAGTTCTTCGGGAGGCTTAGTGAAGAAAGGAAATTGAAAAAAAGATTTTTTTTGACATTTTAAAATAAAACCAAATTTACCTGTTGTTCACCCAAATCCGGCGCTACTGACCACATTAAATGACTTACGACAAGAGGCGCTTATCACGCTATCATCCACTCACCCGATGCAATGATAAGGCTAGGTGATCAGGGCAAAACTTCGCAATAAATGGGCAACAAATCTTTTAGTTATTTTCGCGAATAAGTATTTGTATTGCCATACACTTAAAACTTTTTACATTTTTTTCGTTAAGCAGTCGATCTTACGAAAATTAAATGTAAATTTAAAAAAGAAATGAACACATATGATTAAAACTAAAATATTAATTCTAAAAAATAAATAACGATACGACGCACCGGTTTATTTAATTTTGTAGCATAATAACTTTGGTTAGCAGTTGGGTTGTTGTTGAATGTGTCAACACATTCAGAATATATGCAATGTATTAACGTTAATACTCAAGTATCTGTTTTCTGAACTATTTGAAAACTGTCTGGTGTATGAAAACAAAATAATGGTTCGTCGGTAAACAACACATGGTTTAAAAAAATTTCGTCGCCATTAAATATTTTTCTCACAGGGTCAAAAAACTCAAAACATCGGAAAATAACTCTCGAGTATTACCCAACTTAGAACATTGGCCCTCACTATAGCGGTTTCAGCCATCTCGCGATTTCACCTTTTTTTTTCGCGTAACTTTCGTCTGCAATTCTTTCGATTTTTATATAAAAGAGCGAACCATGTGACCCTCAATGCCGTCAGTATCATACTTAGCAACGTTTTGTTTATTTGTTTCTCCAGAGTGCAGATTGGGCAGCTGCTATTTCTTCTTCTTGTTTCTGTTAAGCTGGGCTTTAGGAACTTCAAAGTTAGTGTCGGACCAAAAAGGGTGAACATGTTTTTTTTAGGGTAATTATACCTAATTTTTTTAACCACGTAATGGTATCATACCATTATGAGTGAAACATCCTGTATACTGGTGCCGTGACAGGTATTTAGGTTATTTTTTTCAAGATATAATAATACACATTTTCAGCAATACTCTAGCTTAGAGAAAAATGAATGAAACAAACTTTCAGATAGTCATTGTTACCTTTGAAGAAATAAAACATGTGTAATAAATTTAGACATGTGTAAGTCTATAGAATAATATATTTTCAACGTTCTCTATGAACGGATCAAACTCCAACAAAAGCAACAAAAGAGAAAACAGGTAGAGTAAAGGAAAAATCAATGCCGTGTTACGCATTAAAAAACTTGATTTTAAATTCAAAAACAAGGTAATACATGTTATAGCAGAAGTAGTGCTAGAAAATCTAGACTATAGAGAAATGATCAGATAAAGGCAGTGATGAATTCCAGATAGTGGAAAATGGAGAAAATAGAGAGAAGACGATTGAATTCGTTTGATTATCTTTTAAGGGTATTACAAAATATTCTAAAAGCAATAAATCTTCAAGTGGAAACCTTGTGGAAGAAAAAAAGGTTGAAATAAAGGGAGTTCTAGGATGAAGAAATTTGTTAAGCCACAGTAACTCGAAAATTAGAGGAACATTTCCACATTTCCCTAATAATGATGCTTTTATCTATGTAAATATAATGTATTGAATCATAATCAGTTTTTAATGTATGTTCATGGGTCTGGGTGCACTCAATTTGATCCTAAATATAGAAAGTTATTAATTGCTGAATAAACGACGAAAGCAAACGGAATAGCGGAGACAGTTATGATTTATAATGAATGCTTAAATTTCTGATTTAAAATTTGTCAAAAGACAAGTTAAAGGAACAATCACGCCGGAACTAAAGTACTAAACGTATACGAGCCTACCGCCTACCTCACGGTAAAACTCATTTTGAAGTGCCCTACCTAATAAATTACAAGTAACAATCGGCAATAAATATTCAGGGAATTGCTTGTGCGTTTAAATATAATATAACTTGGAAACAGGAAGAAATAATAAAAAGAGTAAAGTTTACAGACCGTGTAGACAAGGAAAGACCATTCATTCAGAGACACGTCCATTCATAATTTACTCTCATGTGTACTATCTTACAAGTTACATTGATGTGAGTGGTATACGATTGCAACAATTTAAAACTGTTCTTCAGTGTAGTTTTCATATGCACCTCACTAACTTATGCAATATTACGACACAAAGACAATAAAAATCCTTTTCAGACTCTTCGCACATAATTTTGATTCGATAATTGTTCCGGTTTCTGGACGATTGCTTTATGACCAGGTGTGACTTGGGAGATAAATGTTCCTGCTGATTGCTCCAACCACGTTTATTTCTCACGTAAAGAACATTACGTAAAATTGTATTAACCCCGTTACGTAAAATAGGGGATCACGCGTTATGTTCAGGTACGATGCATGTCGATCAAATATGAGACAAAGGTACGCGTTAAATTAAATGTATACACGTAAAACATTGAAATACAAAATTTGTCCCCTGAAACCAAGAAAGATTAAAAAACACATCAAAGGTTGCTCTAACGCGTTTCGACAGCCAAGCTATAATCTTCAGAGGTATACAGTATCTCTCTGAAGATCATAGCTTGGCTGTTGAAACGCGTTAGAGCAACCTTTGTTGTGTTTTTAATCTTTGTTGGTTTCAGGGAACAAGTTTTGTATTTCAATTTTTGAAGATAACCAAGGACCAGTCCGTTCCACCAAAACACGTAAAACATGTCAATTAAATGTTCTTTAATGAAAGAGTTGAACATGCTATAGTTGAAAATATACTGCTTTTGGTCTTTCTTGGCCCCACCACACTGTCAACATTCCCATTTTATAGCCACAATCAGCCACATAAATACTTAAAATATCTAAATCCCATTGTGTGATTTATAGCTGACTTTCCACTGTATCTTGCAAGAAAAATTTTTGCTGTATGCTAATTGAAGCAATTGTTACTTAGAATTACAACCAGGTTTGGTACGTAAAGGTTTGGTAAGTAAAGTTACAAATGTCACTAGTAGTGAGAAACTTTCTTGTATTGAGGGTTGAAGAGCAACGTTTATTAATAGAAGCGCTCTCGGCGTGACATGTGTTTAGGTATGTTAAAAGGTACGTGAACCAAATTCACGGACCAATAAGAAAGCGTTTTCTTTAACTCATCCTTTTTACTCTTTTTTATTAAAAAAGTTTATATATTTGATAAATAGTCTTTATTTTATATTACTGTCAAAACTCACCAAATTAATATGAGGAAACAATGATTTTACGCCTAAGTAGTATAATTGTCTAAAACAAGCTTAAGAGATTAAAATTGTTGCATTATTTCATGGAGGATCATCGACACAGACTAATTTGATTGTGAAATGCCATGAGAATTTATTTATAATAACTGACAACAAATTAGAAAATTAAACGTAACGAATTGGAAATTGAGTAGATTTATGAGTTGTTGTCATGATAGATATTTTAATCTAGCTTCCGCAGTCGCTATTGCATGTTTACTAAATATAAATAATATAAAAATTTTATAGTACTGATAATCCGTTATTACTGGATTAATGAATGGGCAGAATTAGAATTATTGTGAAATATTTATTTTGAAATAAATGCATTAAGTATTGTTTGCTTCAGCCTTGTAATTTAAATTTTTCTCAATTAACGCATGGGATGCTTTCCATTAAAGAACTTCATTAGGCCTAGCATTAGGAAGTAAAAATAATCAAAATAAGGATAGCTTCTGATGTTTTTAACTAAAGAGGAGCTGAACCAACTAAAGTACGTTTCTTTTAGAGGCCGACCGAAGCTATATTATTGGCCGACACTGAAGTCGAAATCTAATTTCAACTTTTTCTCTAGTTTCGGCTAAAACCGAAACTTATAAAAGTTTACATTTGGAGTTTATAAATCGAATTTAGGAACTTTAAAATGAATTATTATTTTCAATGGTAAACTGAAAAATTTAACAAAAATATGGAAATTTAAATAAACAACTGATTAAACTCTAATTAACAAAATTTTTAAATTTCAATCTTTAAAATTTAAAGGCTGGATTTGAGAAAAATCTCAACTCATTTATAAGAACCCATTTTTAACACGAAACATCGAGATAAAATTCGAAATGTCATGTTTAAATTCAAAATTTCAAGAAAAAAGTTCAAACTTTGGGATCATAGTCAAAGTCAAAAATTCAGAAGTTGTCTAGAATTTGAGTTTTCATTCAAAATTTTAAAGAAACACATTAAGTTTTAGGCTTAAATTTAGGATCTTGAAAAGAACTCAACATTTCTAAATACTTAAAGAATTCCTAAAACTTTGTGTTTATTCCCAAATTTAAATTTAAAGTAAAAATTTCCTAAAAGCCAAAATTCCAAGTTTAAATCTGAACTAGTAGGGAAACACTTTTCTCTGATAATTCAATTTTTTTTTCAAATTTCGACTTTAATATTAACACTGTAATTTAAGAAAAATTCAAAATTAATAAAAATGAAATGCAAATCAACGATAAATTAGGAAAAATTTATATTAGCTTACCGAATCTAGTTTGTGAGATAATGAAGTTACTGTTTAAATAAATGAAATTGTTTTCATTTAAAAACATTTTTCTTAAAGTAGTTTTCTTACTTAGGAAGGATAAACAAAGAGAGTGAAATTAGTTGTTCAAAAAACTTGAACCGAAAAAAAAGGCAAAATAGAAATATGACTATATTTTTTATTTTCGTGAAGTATAAAAATATAAAGTGAAAAAATGTCATAGGTCGTCGATATTTCGCTCTCATTAGAACTCAATAATGCATAAGCTGGAACAAGGATAACAAATAAAGAAGAAAGAAGCAGTCTTAATGTTTTCTTAATTTTTTTTTATTAATTATTTATTTATTTGCAAGATGTCATAAGGTGGTGTAATAAGAATTTTAAATATCAATAGTCGTGTATCGAAAAATGTTTACACAATTAGCAATTCCATTTATTTAAATAATTATTTATTATATTACAAATTAGACTCGGTAGGATCAAAAAATTTTTTGAAACGATTCAAAGAGAGTCACTAAGGATCCCAAAATAAGAAAGAGGAACTACGAGAAAAATGTTCGATAGAAAAGTCAACATTTCTAAAAAAAAGCGGTATTTGTCATTTTTTTAACAAATTTCTCACGTTAATAAACTGTAACTTTAAACACAAAATATTCATAATTTTTTGAATATTTGAACGTTTCTGTCATGGTTCTTCGAATTTGGTTCCAAATTTTCGACTATTTTATAAATTTCATGTATAAACTTAAATTTTTCTCGGAGTTTTAGGTTACAACTAATTTTTTTAGGAATTTTGAAATGGTGCCCATTTTTCGTCACTTCAAATTTCTAAGCTTGACAGTTCGAGAAGTTTTTTAAAAATATTTGGTTTTTATTGAAATTTAGATTTTTCACTCAGTTTAGCTTACTTTTAATTTCTACTTTTATTTTTGAAATTTGACTTTTAGAATAAAAATATATAAAAATATTTATTTCGAAGAGGTTCTAATTCTTTTCTAGAAATTTCGAATTGTGCCACAACTTCGAAAAAACGAATTTACGTTAGTCAACAAATTTCAATATTAATCAATAAATTTTGAATTGAATCACATAATTTTTTTTGTTTAAAAATGCGTGAGTAAAATTCCGTTTTTAGAAAAACTTTCGAATGTTCGAGTTTTTCCTTACAAGTTCAAAACTTCTAGAAAATTGGAAAACTTAAAGTTGAAAATTTTGAAAAAGAAATTTAGTTATGTCTTTTTTCAAAGGTTTTATTTTCAATCAAATTTTTTATTAAAATATTGACATATTTCTCTCAAAAGTAAATAAAAAAATCAAGTTTTAATTTGGGATTTTGAGATCATAGCAAGTGAAATTTCGACAATAACCTCGAAAATTCCTCTCTAAATTTTCTTCAAAACTTTAAAATGTCTAAAAAAAGGGATTGAAAATTTTGATAAATGCTAATTAAGCTCTAAATTTTGCAGTTTTATCATAAAATTTTGACTTCAAACTCAAAATTCAGTTATTTCTAAAAACAATGACTTTTTTCTCGAAATTAAGACCTTAATCTTAATTTTACAGCGAAGTCAAAAAGTAACGCATAACTTCATTTTCTATGTAATTTTCAATTTATAAATTTTATTAATATTTGTCAAGAAAATTAAATTTAAAAATTTTAAAATGTGAGTGAAATGGGATTGAAACAGGTTTCAAATTATGCTTAAAAAATCATTTTAGGATTAATGATCAACGTGTTTCACAGCTTTACTCACACATTACAAATAAAGAGAAAAGGTTTAATTTTTCCAGATTTGTAAGAATAAGCCCTTTTTACCTTTTCCTCCTTATTGGCTATTTTGCTATTAGCGAATCAGAAAAAAAAACATGTAAATAAAATAATTATTACAAAAAATCATTTAGGCAAGTCAGATATTTAGATTGTATATGTCGCAGTATTATCGAGTAATCAGCCGTTTCATGAAAAGTTTAGGCATTTGATGAAATGCTGCCAGATATTGAAACGAATAAATGCTAAGCCAAAGGCTTAGACATTTTAGACATTTCATGAAATATATGCTCTTTCTGTTTCTTAATGAAGACGTACAAAATTACGACATGTGTCTGACGCTATTGTCCTTTTTACGTAACGTTCCAATAAATAAGTAGTGTTTTTTGAACTACACTCTTCGCCATTTTTATGTTATGTGTGACTAATTTTATTATTGGTTTGTTATGCGGAAGGTTCTTAAGTTTATTTTAAAAAAAAAATGAAATATTCATAAAATGTTCTTTATATTCTATTTTAGTCTACAATCATCTATCATCCGGAAATATATTATTTCCATCTTTCGATATTTGCGATATTTTGGGTGTGTTTAAGAAAAACCTGTCAACTGCATTTTTGCACCCTCTATATTCTTCAATTTTTTCTGTTGATAAATTTTTGTAGCAAATAAAACAAATGAAAATCTAGCGGTATTATGTCAGGTGTGTTTGGTGGATGGGATAGCAAGAATTTCGCCTCTGGTATGGTGGACATACTGAGTTACCGTGCTCTTCTGTCTAAACTTTCTTATCCTTGGTACCAAATTTTCAATTCAGAAGACTTTCGCCTCTGGTATGGTGAACATATTGTGTTACCGTGCTCCGATGTTTTGAAACTAGCCCCTTTTTTCATTTTTAATTTTTGTATATTTCCTTGTATTTTATTTCTTTGTTTCTGAAGAAGCCCCCTACGATGGTGAACGAAATATCAAAGAGTTTTAGTAGTTCTTTGACACGGTCCAATCCCGGAAAAAGGCCGTGGAAGCCTTCGTTATCATAGCACATCTCATCCAAACTCCATTAATTATTGGTGAACTTGCAGAGAAATGTTGAGTTTTATCGTGCTGAACGACTTGTTTTCTGCTACTTCAAGTTTCACTAAATGATTGTAAACACTTGTTTTGGAAATGTTAAGATATTTAACTATTTTGATAATTTTCTCACTGTAATGCCAAGAATTTCCAATAACTTTAACTTTATTCATTCAACGTTAATGCTGGTTGAACGTCCAAAACATTTGTTCGTCAAGGAATTTCTCACTTTAAACCTGGCAAACCACTCGTGGACTGATTTTTTTTCTGCTAGATTTTTTTTTTCGTAAGCATCACACTTCCTATGTAATGTTTGCGTAGCGTTACATCCCTTTTAATTTTTAAAAACGCATCGAAATGTCCGAAAATCGCATTCTTCGTCACTCAGGCTTTTGAAGTGAAGTCATGAAAAAATTAATTAAGATAACGTAACACCCCCTTAACTTAGCACCCTGACATCCGAATAAATAATAAACGCCAATGTGACACTTATCAGGGCAAGTTAATTGAACGCAATTCCTAAATCAAAAAATCCGAACGAACCTTCCGAAAAACCCAACACATCAAATGCAAAATGGGATTGGAAAGTTACATAAAAAGTCCAATAGGGCTAGCCACTTATTGTTAGTGTAACGTGATATGTTTTTATGAAGGGCAAGTACACGCTGGCAGTTTATTTTAAAACCTCTGAAATGTCTAGCCTTTTAGCGTAGCACTCAGTAGATTCAGTATTTGCCAGCACTTCATAAAATGTCTAGACCCTTCATAAAATGGCTAATTACACTGGAAGATTGCGCCATATACATTTCAAGCCTATTTTAAATTGCAATTACTTTAATCAATGTTATTAAAATTTAAAATATTCTATTTGGCTGGATAGAAAATCAAAAACCTTTTCAAATGAATTATCACACGCACCCTCGTTCAATTCAAAAATTTCAAGGGCGTAACAATCGCTCCAAGGGGGTTGAAGGGGAAGAATAATACTGTATTGAAAAAATGTTATTTAAGAATTAAAAGTCGACCTGTTCCACAATTTTACTTATAAATTTTAAATTACGTAGATTGTATAATATTTAAGAGTTTTTGGTGAGTGATTCTCAATTATTAAAAACATTTAAATCTTGGAAAACATTTTATGATTTAAGTTCGTGTTTTTTTTGGACCTTAATCTTTTCTTGACTTAAAATCTTACTTTTTTAACACTGCTGAATTATTTATTTCTAAATTTAGCCCTTCTCATAAAATTATCGATATCTGAATTAAAAAAAAACCTAAATTTTAATGTCAAACTCTGAATTTTCTGAAAACAGTAAAATTTTTCAATAAAAAGCTTCGAACTTTACATGAAAAAATTTCAGACATTTTCATTTTAGTCATAGCTCGAATGTTCAAATTTTTCCTCGAATCTTTAAAATATCTAGCATAAGTCGCAATTTTGCAAATTAATTTGTTTGTGATTTTGCTTTTTGTTGCGAAATTCTAAAAATTTTATTTCTTTAAAGTTCTAGTTCAAACTCAAACCCAGAATTTTTTTTAGAAATATTTACGCCGTCCTCTTTCTGTTTTTCAAATTTCGAAGTTTAACTTAATTTAAAATTTTACCTTTTCTTTAATTTTGAACTTTAATGGTCCAATATTAGTTTTTTATTCGTGTCGTGTTTGTTCTCCTAATTGTATATTTTTCAAAGGATTTTAAAGTTTATACCTATTCTTGGTTCTTTACAAATTTTAACGTTAAAATTGAAATTTAGAACTTAATCTTGAATTTGTTTTATACATTTTTTGAAATTTTTTTATGAAAATGTCAAGTTTATCTAAAAATTTTTAGTTTCGGCTAGATCACAGTTAACAATTCTATAGGAATTCGAAATTTATTTAATAAAAATTTTAATTTGAAATTTGGGGTTTTTAAAAGAAATTCAAAATTTAAATATTATAAAAATAAAATATCAAAATTTAAGGAGAAAATTAAAATTTAGAGAATAAAGCTTAAATTGTTAAAAAAATGCAAGTTAGAAATATAATCAGTTTATACAGCAAAATTTTAGGAAAAAAAATAAAAAAACTTATATTTTCAGATGTATTGTAAAGTTATGAGAAAAATCGGGACAATATATTTAAAATCATGGTGTGTTTCGATAACCAAGGCACAAATAAAAAAAAATTCTTTGACCCACAATAGCACTTAATGTACGGAAGTATACGTTAAGAGATTCATAAACAAACAGCGTTATAAACAAACTTCAATGACACCAAGCAATTAAATTAAAGAATGATACTGTTTTGTTTATAAATCGTGGTTAAACTTACGTCTTTTGGTTGGTTTAGTAGGACAAGGTATAGTTGGAAAGCATCTTCTGCAGCCATAAGTTGGACATACGCAACCACCCCAATACCCATTTCTGTATTGGTATCGCATACTTCTGGCGTATCGCTTGCACCTTGCCGCCTTTCTTGGATTATTTGGATACACCTTGTCGAAATCCATAGAGGTGGGCTCGTCAATGGCGTTATCAGCACCATGATTGTGTCGTATTAAGTGGCCGTCTTCGGGATTAATTATTTGGCCGTTAATAGAAACAACCGATTTTACATTGAGATGGCGTTTTTGTCGAGTTGGAGATTTTTCCCAGCGTATCGTTGGTACCCCGTTTTCGTTAGAAGACAATTCGTCGGCGAACAAGCAAAGAACAACAACACACACTATGGAAACAATTTTTATCCTCATGATTAATTAGACCACTGGCACCAAAGAACAAAAGCCGAATTCATTTTAAAAATCACTTTCGCGAACTAACTTCAATATTGGTTTACCTGCGGTCAAAAACCACCATAGCTTTACAACTTGACATAGTTTGGGCTGAAGATAATATAAAAGATGTCTTGTCTGATTTCAGAAATGACTAGAAATAATCATTATCTAAGTGTAATTATTGTAAAGTTTTTACTGAAAATAAAAATGGTGAGTTTTATGTTCTGAACAAAAATGAATATCTGTTTATCATTATTTAAAATAAGAAAATCAGTGAAATATTTTTTAACCAGTGGTGATGCCAGATGTACGTAAACTTGGCAGTATTTCTGTTATTGTAAATCAAACACCCCGTTTTTTACGATTTATATGAATCTACATTTGATTTGAATAACTTAGGTCTACATCTTCCCATTTTTGGAAATAGTTAATTATCAAATTTATATAAAAAAAGATACATTATTTAGTTTCAAATAAAGCATATGATTTCAAAATCGGAAAATAATTAAGGGTTAAGCATGAAGGTACAGTTAAGCAACACTTAAAAACATTTGAATAATTTCGCATCTGAAATAACAATCAGTTTCTAGTTAAACCAAACCAAAATATTTTACTAACATTATTTCTACTCCCAAGCTACCAAGTAATGTTATGTACTGTTGGTAAGTTGAATGGAAATTAAATGCCTTCATTGTGTAGAATATTACCAGATGTATTGATTTTTATTAATACTCCGATTGGCTCCTTAAGTTGCGATTGGCAAAAGCCAAAATTAATATCGCCATCCGTATGTATAACTTGTCGAAAAGCTGATTAATAATCAACAATCTATATGCTAATGAGATTCCTGCCGATATTACGAGTTAGTATCAAGTTAATCTGAACTGCAAAGCTCTTTTATGCATTTGCATTAAAAGTTTGCGATAAGCTATCTAATGGAAAACAAATAAACACGGTCGTTTGAAATTATGGCACTGATTTATACCAGGTGTTGTGTTTGTTTAAATGCCTGAAATCTTGAACAACCACAACTTGGTTTCGAATTACATGTCCTTGGGGCGTATGAATATTCTGTGATAAAGCCTTATGATATTGCAGCTTAACGTGTGTTAAATACATAATTACTCAATAAGTAATAAAACAGATACGAGCGTGAGTTCTTAAAGAGGTGTCAAGGAGCCCGTATTTATTAACTTGTTTCATTTGTGCAATAGATATGTAATAAAAATATCATCTTATTTCAGCGTTTGATCAAATAGGTCATTTCAACTTGATTTAATAAAACAGGATAATGAAACTAAAATACCAGAATCATAAATGTATATATAACTCACTAATGTCTAACCCAATGGCCAATTTAAAGGATAATAAAAAAACATTTCACGGGCGACTTCCATTTAGAGAAGCGATACTGTTTCAACTGACGAAATTAATAAAATTCAGATTACGTAAAGCCCAGGGCACAATTGAAGTAAGCATTCAGTTTTTGCAGGGTACGAGTCGCCATTTATTTATGGGTGGCACTATTCCCATGTATATGGAAGGGGGGTGCACGGTCGTAGTTAGATTTTGCTTCAGAATTGGATGCTATTTATTTTCAGGCCAACTGAAATAAATTTGGGGCTCAGGAGCTGTTATGAGGCCTGTTGAGATTCTTAAAAACTCTGAGGAAACTAGTTAAAAAAAATAAGCAAAGCATTATATTATAATTAGGTTTTTAGGTTTATATGTGCAGTTTTTATCAATCTTAACCCTTATACTAACAAGTAAAAAAAAGTCTTCCAAATTTCACCAAAACTTCTGCCTAAATGACCAAATAACAACAAATGAAGGGCAAAAAAGACCGCCCATATCCCTCCTATTTTTTTGGCAGAGGTTTCTATGAATAGAAAATGTAATTTTGCGAAACCGTTTTTATCTACTGATAAACCTGAAACTGAAAATTTGAATACCAGTTTGAAGAAAGTTGAAACGTTCTAAATATGGTTACCTATCACAATATATGGTACAGGCTACGAGGTGTCCAAATTTCGAGATTAAATTTTAATTATTGATAAAAAAAATTCAGTATTTTTAGAAAAACTCTCAAATTTAAATTCAGTATTTGCAGAAAAATAAAGGTTACAAAAAAAGAAATTCTTTAGCACAAGCTTATACAATTTTAGGAAAAAAAAGTGGAATATTCAAATTTGATGTACAGACTTTTTCAAATTAAAATGAAAATTTGCGGAATCATTTTTTCCATAAATAATGAGACTATTTTTTTACTGACTGTTTTCCCAGAATTTAAATTCAAGGATAAAATGTTTATAATATATTGTGGTAAAAATTTTAAATTTTTGAGTGGAAGTGAATTTCAAATTTTTGGAGAACATTGTTGATCTCGAAACTTCTTTTTTATAAATTCCTGGAAATTTGTGATTTTTTCTTATAATTTTCGTTTTTCTCGTGATTTTGTGTTAAAAATTGAATATGTTGTCATAAATTTTAAACTCTACTCCAAATTTGAACCTACAAACTTTTGAATTTAAATTTGACATTACAAAATATCATTTATTGAATAAAGCTAAGTTTAAATTTTACGTTTTTTTGTTTAAATTTCAGTCGACGTTCCTTTTTTAAAAGTCGTTTCAAATTTAAATTTGGAAGATCCCGGAAACAACTTAAATTTTTAAGAATCTTGTTATACAAATTTCTAGATTTTTATACATTTCAAAACATTTCACATATAATTTTCTTAAAATTTTGATAATTTCAGTGGCGAATTTAAGGGTGCGCAACATGGCAGGGGCTTCTCCGCATCTAAGAGCCTTCTTCAAAATGGTTAGTTAATCGTAAAAAAGTTTTGTAAATTCAAAATCTTTGGAAAAAAAAAATTCAAAAATTATAAGGCAGAACTTGAAGTTCAAAATGTAAAATTCAGGATTAAATATAAAATGTAAAAGTTGAAATGTTCGATATTTCGAAAATTAATGGTGCGAAGATTCGAAAGTTTGAAAAATCGAAAATTAGAAAGTTGAAAAATTTAAAACTCGAAAGTTCGAAAAACTGAAAATAGAAAGGTCGTCGAAAACTAAAAACATTGAAAATTTGAAAATTTTAAAGTTAAAAAACTTAAAAAGTTTAAAAGGTTTCAAGTTTCAGAGTTAAAAAGTTTGAAAGACTGAAATTTTAAAAGTTGGAAGGTTCAAAAGTTTGAAAATTGGAAAGTCCGACAATTTAAAAGTTGAGGGTTCGAAAGTTTGAAAATTGAAAGTTGGAAAATTTACAAGTTTAAAATTTAAAGTTCGAATGCCTAAAAGTTAAAAAAGTGCAAACTTTGAGAATTAAAAATTTGGAATCAGGAAAGTGAGAGTTAAAAAAAAAGAACAGTTAGAAAACTTTAAAATTTAAGTTAGAAATTTTGAATTTTGTAAATTCGAAGTTTAATATTTCGAATTTTCGAAAGTTTAAAAAATTTGAACTTTGAAATTTAGAAAGTTGGAAAATTTAAAAGTTGAGGTTTTGAAGGTTCAAAAATCAAAACTTTGAAAACCGAAAACACAACAGTTTGAAAGTTCAAAAATTTAAAAGGTGGAAATTTGTAAAGTTAAAAATTTTCACGGATTAATAGTCCAAACGTTTCAAACAAAAGTTTCAAAGTCGGAAAAATTGAAAAATAACAGATGGACGAAAATAAGAAGGTTTGAAAATTGAATTGAAAGTGCGAAAGGCTTAAAGAAAATTGCGAAATTGCGAAAATTTAAAAGTCTATAATTTAAGGTTCGGAAGTTCAAAAAATCGAAGATTTGAAAGTAAAACCCTCCGAAAATTAAGAAATTGAAGTTTTGTCGATTCGGTCAAAAATTGGAAGTTTAAAAGTTGGAGAGGTCGAAAATTTTAAAGTTTAAAAACTAGAAAGTTAAAATTTCGAAATGTCGAAAATTCTAGAGTTTTAAAGTTGGTAAGTTTGGCAATATAAAAGTTTGGAAGTTTAAAAGATTAGAGATTCAAAAGTTGAAAAGTTTGGAAGTTCGAAGATCAATTGTATTCTTCGAAAGTTCGAAAAATCGAAATTTCGAAAATTTAAAAATTGATGGCTCCAAGGTTTGAAAATTGAAATTTTAAAAGAGATTTGAAATGTTTGAAAATTTCCAAGTTAAAAAGTGTAAAAGAGGGAAAACTGGAAAATAAAAGTTAAAAAGTTCTATAATAATTTAAAAGTCGATGTTACGAAGGTTCGAAAATTAAAAGTTTAAAAATATCAAACAAATCGAACATCTGATTTGAAATTAAAAGTTTTTCTTTGACCTTTTCACCTACAACTCTAAATAACGAGACAAACGCCGAAGAGAAAAGACAGAACAGTAATCATAATTTCAAATTTAAAATCTCAACTAAAACACACTGAAATTTTGAAATTTTAACCAAAATAGGTGGCTTCCATTTTTTTATTGCAAAAAATGGAGTCATGACGAGGTTTTGTTAAAACATTTTCCAATTTCGAATTTGATCTCTGTATTTAGGATTAAAACCCAATTTTCTTCCGCTTCTCAAAAGTTCGCATTGCCCTTGAAATTTCTAAGCTTGAGAATCACAGTTTTGTCAATAAACATAAACCATCTCTTCGAAATTTAAGACGAAAGTAAAGTAATTGGAAAAAAGCCAAAATATATGAAAAATTCGATATTTGGACTTAACATGAAACTTCACAAAAAAGTTTGGGTTTATGAAAAGATTGAGTTTAAAATATAAAATTTGCAAAAAACAAGGAAAAGGTAAAAATCTAAAGATAGAATTATAAAAAAAATCAAAAAGAATATTCTAATTTTGAGTTTAGAAAAAAATCTAAATCTCAAAAGACAAGAGGAAATTTTAACAGTGGATATTGTGACTTTTTTTTTTTTCGAAACCTCAATTTTCACCAAACTTTCATTTTATAAATTAAAGCGTAAAAAATGATTTTAAGATAAAAGTTAAAGATAAGACCAAGTCAAAAATAAAATCACTTTTTAAAGGAAGTTAAAATTTGAGAAAATGTCGAATTTTAAGAAAATTTGCAACATTTTGAAAGAAAACCAATATTTAAGACAGACTTAATTTTGGAAAAAAAATCGACATTTAGAAAATTGTCTAACGTCCCGAAATGGTAATGGAAATGGAAATGGTAAAATCTTGAATAAATAAGTCTAATTTGAAAAAAATTCAACATTTCGAAAAAAGGCAAATTTTCAGAAAAAAACTTTTTCCGATTGGATATACATAGTAGGAAAGTATACTTTTGTTTGACTGCATGCCCCATCATTTTTGCATTAAAAGAGATGAATTTTGACACAAAAGCCAAAATTTCGAAAAAATGAAACTTTGCGAAGCAAGCCAAAAATTCTCAGAATGAGGAATTTTAGGATATAAAATCCAGTTTCTTAGAGAATCTAATTTTCAGAAAAATAGTTACATTTAAAAAAATATAAAATAAAAAGTCGAAAATTTGAAAAAAATTCAAAGTTGAAAAGAAAGTCGTCCTGGGAAATGTCAAATGTTGAGAAAAACGTTGAAAATTGAAAAAAACATTTTGATAACAAGATGAATTTTGAGAGAAAATCATTTATCAATTCTGAGAAAAAACAAATTTTGGAATAAGAATAGGTACACATTTCAAAGAAACGTCTTCATATTTTCTCCTGATAAATTTAGCGCTGCATTCTGTTTTATCATGATTGATATTAGAAAAATCGAATTTTGGGATAATGTCAAAATTTCAAGAAATATTCGAGTGTTAGTTAAAGTTTCAAAAGAAAATAGTTTCTGCGGAATTTTGGTTTTTTTTTCAAATGGTCGTAACCTTCAAATAATATTATTGTCGACTTGTAAGTTAGTTGCCATTTTCGGGAAAATTCGAAGTTTACAAACTGAAAAATGCATAAAAGAAGGAAGTATTTCAATGTTCAACGAAAATTTTCGGAAAATTAAAATATAGTAAATAACAGTCATTTAAGCTTTTTTCCAAATTTCAACTATTAAAAAAATATAGATACCTATCACAAGATTTCAAATTTAAAGTAAATAGTTCCATCAAAAATTTTAAATTTTTAGGTTAAAAATAGTTTTCTGGACGTCAACATTATTTATCAATTATTAATTACTAATTATTACATAATACTTACAATTTTTTTATTCCTAAATATTAAATATTTATTTATAATTATTATTAAAAATTTAACTTAAAGGTAAAATCTTAGAAAAAGAGTAAGCACATTCCAGATTTAGGCAACAAATTTGAAACGAAATATCGAGCTTTATATAAAAAAACCGCGTTTAAAAATTAAATTTTGAAGAACACATTTTCACTAGAAAATTTTTGTTTGAAGTCAAAGTCTCTAAAATAAATTTTTTAATTAAAGTTGAATGTTTGAGAGAAAAAATGAAATATTTTCAAGCAAACGAAATTGTTACTTTTAACGCCAAAAATATCTATCAATGCTCTTGTTAAAAATATCTGATAAAAAGTATTTCTTTCGAGTTTAATTTTAAAATCTTGGGAAAGAAATAGAAGCCAAATATTTTGGAAAAACCTACGAAAAGGGTTTAGATTAGGAAATTTAGGAAACAAGTCGCCATTTGACGTTTGCTTTCGAAATTTTGGCTGAAAATTAAAATATTTTAATTTCGTTACAAATTTTCACAAAAGCACCCTCATCAATGGCATCAACCAATTTTCAGATAAATGACTCAAGAAAAGATGGAATATTATATGGGAAAGCCCATCCTTAATGTTGAACATACAAGACAGAAACAAGCAAATATTGAGAAAAAACCGAACTTTTTATCTTAACGTCGAAATTGTCCTGTAAAACAATTATTATTATAAATATACACGAAAAAGTTTGAAATTCGATATTTGGAGAGAAAAGCCAACATTTAAAGATTAAAGTTAAAGTTTTTGGAAAAAAATATTGAATAATTCCAAACTTCCAGTAAAATTGAATGTGCTAGTTAATGTTCAAAATTGTTTTTTCGTACTTAGGTGTCATTTTTTTCCAAAATTTCAGCTTTTTTTATAATTCCATGTTTACAGTTTCAATGTTCGCTATTTTCTATTTTGGTGTAGCATCTAAAATTCAAGACCTTCGAGTTTCGAGGTTAGTAATATTTCACTGTTTAATAATTTTATTTAACATTTCTACGACCCAGTTTGGAAATATTTAAAATATTATTAATGAAAGTTGACAATATTCTGGAACATTTTTTGAAACATTACTACGTGATAGTTTATTGAAAACGTCACCTTATGACACTTGACAAAAAATATGTTAGTTTATTTCACATAGAACACGGGCAAAAAAAGAAATATAAAGGTCCCAAATTAGACATGAAAAAGTTTTTTAAATAAATTATGAGAATATTAAAAAAAATAATGCTTTCGACCAATAAAAGTCCATGAAGAATAATATTTCACTATTTACTTATTAGTTTAAAGTCGAAATTTCAAGAAAATCATTTTTCATATAAATTGTGTTTTTCTGAAAACTCTAAATTTTTTCCCTACATTTCGAGCTTAAAATTCGATAACAAATGTAATATTCCTTTTTTTCCCTCGTCTTTAAAATTTCAACATTAATTTCGAAATCGATTTCATTTCTATTAATTTTAATTATTGAGTGTTTCCTTTCAGTTTGTATATTTTTTTATAAACAATTGAAATGAGGAGTTCAAAAATTGTTTCCAAATTTCGAATTTGAGCCCAAACATTCAAGTTTTCTTTACATGAAATTATAGTTTTTTAGGGAACTTCGCGTTTTTTTCCAAATTCTATGTTTACGGTTTCAGGTTTTTAATTTTTCTTGATAAATTCAATTACGAACTGAAAAAAAATCCTTGATTTCGAAATTCAGTTTTTTTTATATTTACGGCTGTAAAAATTTAAAATTTAAACTGCAAAGCATTAGAAAAAGCCACAAATTCTAGAGGATTTTAATGTTTATTAAAATACACGACCTCGACTTATTAAAAGAATTCAAAAGTTAGTAATTGCGTTTGAAATTTTTGAAATTTAATCTCGAAATGTCTTGTGCCATTTTTTCGAAAACGTCGATGACAGTTTAATAAAATAGTGAAAATATCGAGTTGAGCTCTTTTAATAAATGTTTTCTTTCAAAATGTTGAACAATTTAATGGAATATTTGAATACCCTCCCAAAATTTATTTGAATCGTTTTCAGATTTTTCAGTTAAAATTTTAAAGTTTCAATTGGTAGATTCAAATACTGAAAAAATTCACACTTTATAATAATAAATTCCGATTTTAGCAGAATATCTCAAGAAAAACAAATGTTATTTTCATTTTTAAAAATTTGAAGAAATTTGGACAAAAACTGTTATTCGATTTTTTGCTTAAAATATCCATTAAAAAAATCTAAATTTCCAGAAACTCGAAATATTGAGATTTTTTTAAATAATTTGGAACTCCGAGTGTTATTGGAAATTATTATATATTTTTCCCAAATTTAACTAAAAGAAAAAATAAATAAAGACTTCAAGTTCAGATCGAAATTTTGAGAAAAGCTATTTAAAAAAAGACTTAAAATTTATATAAAAAAAAATTTTTTGAAAGATACATTTTATGTCGAAATGCTTTAGACGTTGTTTTGCCAAAATTTACTTTTTAAAGCGATTTAGTATTTTTTTTTTCAGTTGTTGGTGGAAATAGGAGTTAGATTGATAAAAACCAAAACTAAGTTATACTAAATAATAAAATTAATTTAAAACAATAGCTCATCTAAACCTAAAATCTTAGTTGTATACGGCAAATTTTAATTTTTTTAAGCTTATAAGGGCCCCTACAGACACATAGAACGTAAAGCTTGACTTCATTACTGCTCCTGGGATTGAAAATTATCTCGGCGTATCTGAACAAAATCCAGAACTTGAATTCGATTTTAAATTTGAAATATTGTCGGGTTGCTAATATTACTTTCATTGCATTTATTAACAGTTGATAAATTAGGAAGATTGAATACAATTCGATATCGTAAAATCCAATTTCATAACTTTTTATTTGTTATGTTACAGTCATCTTCGTGAAGTTTAAACGTTTCAACAAAAAGCAAAAAAAAAAAAGTTAGAAGTGCGGTGAATGGCTCAGCAATCCATTTTCTCTTAATTCCCATAAACCTAACCAGCTTTATCAGGAGTACTATTGTACTTATTTACAGTCTAAACAGCAAGCTCTTCATACTTTTTTAATTTTAACAATCACACAGACAGGCACCTTTCGTTTCGAAACGAGATCACTACGTCAAGTTGGAAAAGCTATGGATGGGGTCGTGTCGCACAACACCAGACAGAAAACAAGTCAGTTTCGCAGCATCTCCATCACCTGTGGACCCGATTAGTTCAACACGATGTGTCACGTGTCGGTATTTATGGAAGAGATCGGAATGCGTGGTTCCGCGGCGGCCAGCGAGCTTGGACTGAAGCTTAGCTTCGCCCATCAGAGATATATTGGGTCGTGTGTTCCGCGGTCTTATCTCGAAAACGGAACCCCCCTTGATCAGGTGCCGATCTGATTAAGTGCGAGGCATCCTCGAGCATAGGTGCGAAATCGCCTGATAACTAGATGTAAAAGCGGTCCGAGGTTTATAAGCTTTCAATTGCTTCGATTTCTTCAGCTTATGCCACGCTCATAAATTTATGTTTAGTTAAATGTTGATTTTTATTTATTTATGCAAGAGCGGTACGAATCTCGTAAGGGGTAAAGTGGATAATTGATATTGTATCCGAATTGTACTAAGAAATGCGGTTTTCAAAACACTTCTACTAAATTTAGTTTGTCTTTAATGGTTCCCTTTTTTTTTGTTATGACATGTCTAGGAAGATCTGATCCCTGGATCCCGAAAATCGCGATCCCCACCGCTTTTTAATACTGAAATTTTCGGGATAAAATTTTTCTGATCTTTGGATTTTCGGGAAGAATTGTTTGTCTATCATTTTAATATAAAATACAAGAAGGTTTATTGCAAAACAAACACTAATTAACCCAACAGGATTGCTATGCTTTTTTAAAATAAAATTCTTGTATTTTGGACTAAAAGGTTTGGTTACATTAGGTTTAAAACTCAAATCTTGTCCCCTGAAAGAAAGATTAAAAAACACAACCAAGGTTGCTCTGTGTGACTCCTAAGTATCGCCACCTTTTGGTCTATAGAGAAATTGTGGACAACTCCAACAAGTGTCGTATGCAAATAGAAGGTAACCTAGACTACAGTAATGCAGGTCCCTAAGCGTGTATAGTGAATCATGTGTAGTCTAATTACCAACAGTTGAATCACAAACACCTAGCAAAGGGGTTGCTCTCTAGGAAGGTCTCGGAAGACAAGGATTCTAATACACAGACAAATAGGATTAAACATTTATTCGATTCGAAGATCAAAACCGGTCTGGTAGAGTGTTGAATTCTCACTTGTTGGCTCCGAGTTCGATCCTCTGTCGCCGATCATGCTTTTTAAATTCTATTACATGTCATACTCAAGACTGTAGATCGAGGGTGGCAAACTTCATCACATATGTGATCGAATATTTTTGCTAAAAACTTGTTTCGATCTACTGATACTAAAATTTTGATATTCAACACCTACAAATAATGAGCCTTTCCTCCACAAATAACGTATGTCCTTAAATTTTTTAAAGAAATAAATTGCTCAATTAAAATTCTTTACGGTTTTTGAGTTTTCTGTAGAAATTTAAAGCCATTTTTTTTATCAAAACTCCTAAATAGCACATAATTAATGATATTTATTTCTCAAAAGTGTAAATTTACAATTTTAATTTTTTATTAAAAATGTTGGTTTTAAACTTTAAATTTCGACATTTTCAAAGATTTTCACCTTTTTTTTAAGTTATTAGTTTATAATCAAAACTTTGATTTCTTTCTCAAATTTCTTTTTTTTTTATATAAACTTTTTCATAATGATCTTAATTTTTTACGAAATTTTTTTAGAGATTTTGATTTTTGTCAAAACCTTGATTGAAAGTTAAAAATTTCTTTCTTAAATCTTAAAGAAATTTTTTCTTGAAGATTAGAATTTTTTAAAATTCTGAATTGAAATTGAAAAATTATTGTTCCCAAAATTACAATTTTAACATCTAAAACAAGTAAAAATACGAGGGCAAATCAAATATGAATCGGAATTTCTAGCATGTCGCCACAAGGGCCTCGGGAAGGTACGTATACATTTAGGGATGTTAAGTGGGGATATCACGTGACTTCCTGCACTCAAGCGAATTCCGTTCTCGCTGCTCGTCAGTTGTAAATACAATGAATGAGCCGTTGAAGGTGTAAAGCCCGCCAAAATTCTTGGTAGAGTAGAAGCACAGTCTGTGGATACTTGTTTGAAAAAAACTCAAGTATATGAATGACACAAAAAATGTTTGGTAGGACGAAGTCAAGTTGAAAATGAACACCATGCACGTCATCCTAGGACCAGTGCGACTGCGGACAACATTGGCGCTGTTGTGTACGTGGATTTTCTGCATGAACGTCGTGCGGTTAATGCTGCCTACTACTGCCAGCTATTGGATGAAGCAAAACGTGCATATCGGCGGAAGAGGTGTGATTTAGCTTCACGACAATGCCTGGCCCCTCAGTCAATCTGACGCATCAAAATTTAGAGGAAATGTTTTGGGCAACATATGAAAATCCTCCTTATAGTCCCGACTTATCACCATGCGATTATCATATGTTTGGGCCACTGAAAGAAGCTCCCGGAGGTGAGCGATTCCATAATGATGCTGCTGTTGAGACATGTGTGTGCAATTGGCTGCAAACACGCCTCCCTTCTTTTTATGATGATGGCATTAAAAAACTCCCAGTCCGTTGGGGGAAAATGTCTAACAAAATCAGGAGATTATGTAGAAAAATAGTTAATAAAATTCATATACAGATAAGGAAAAATTTTCATTGCCCATTTAAAACGCTAAGAATTGTCCCTTCCATAGTTATCTACGGCCGCTCAACGTATTCCCCTACTTTGACGCAGCATGGTCGTATCTTCCTGTTTAAATGTTAGAAAAAACTCGTCGAGAGTTTTACAACAGACTGGAATATTGTTTAGCACCGTCTGGCGGCCTATTTGAACTCCTTATATTGTAATGTTTAAAGAGTTATTATGTTATATTCTTCATTAAAATTATTATTTATTTTGTTTAAGAAATCTGGTTTATTTATTTTGGTTATTAAAGAATATCAGTTTAATTTTGTCTCAGACATTGATTAAATCAACGGAGTAAAAGAACAAACAGCATGTGGTACGCAAATTTTATTAAAATTGTTGTCTACCAGTAGCAATCCTGTAACAAAACACGTTAGAAGCTATGATGTACTACTGAAATCTCCACCAGCACCGATCGTTGCGCTGTGCATTGAATTGTTTACACCGGTGTAGGAGAATACAAGGCGCCGCCCATCTATCCCACTATTAGCTCTCAATGTTAAATCTCTCATTAACATTCTCCCTATGGACAGTGTTTGACTTTCCTGATGTGTATGTATCTTGTACAAATAAATTTCTAAAAACAAATTTCGGTTCATATTTGATTTACCCTCCTATATTCTTAAATTTACAATGATGATAAGTAACACATAATTAATAATTTCTCTTCTTAAGATTTTTATGTTTAAACTTTTTTTTAGGGGGTTTCAATTTTAAACTCGATATTCCGACTTCTTCTAAAATTTTCTCCTTTTTTTTATAATCTTTTCTTTTCCCTCAAAATTCCGAGTCTACATTTTAAATGTTTAGTTTTCTATTTATCTTCCACTTGAAAATAAAAAATAAATTTTAACAATTTTTTATTTTTTCTGCAGAATTTAATTTTTCATTTGGAATATTGAGCTAAAATTGGAAAAAAATAATATTTCAATATTTTTTTTTTTCAAAAATTTGACCTATTTAGAAATATTTACGTTCTTTCTTCTCGGGATCTCGAGTTTCAGTTGGAAATTTTGCTAAAAATTCCACCTTTTTTCGAAATCTTGATTATGTTTTTTTAAATGTTTATTTTATTTGAAACTTTCAATTTTTTTCATAAAATTAAATCAATTTTATCTCAAAGATTTCAATTTTTGATATCTAATATTTTGCGACATTTTCTAATTTCAAGTTTAATCTTTAAAATGTAGAATTAAATTTCAAATTTTTGTTCTGTAGGTTTTAATTTAAATTAATATTTATATCGCAACTTTAAACAGTAAGTTTTTATTCTTCATGGTAAAAACAGTAAACTGGATAAGCTAAGTTCGACTTCGACTTTTTTTTTAAATTTTATAAAATTCATTTTTCTTTGACCTAAGATTCAAAATTGTGCCTTTCTATTTATTTTTCAAAATTTTGAATTTTATTTCGAAAGTTAAATTTAAAATTCTAAATTTGATTTGGGTAATTTTCATTTTTTACCGAAATCTTTATGTTTCTTCTTTTAATTTAACTTAATTTTACTTTTAAAAGTTTTCCGAGTTTGTTTCGTAAATGGTATTTTTTCTCTTTTAGTAGTTTTTTTAAGTTTCGACATTTGCCTCAAGACTTTCTGATTCAATTGTTTTATCGCTAAAAATTTAAATTCAAAATTTTGATCAAAATATCGAATTATCACATTCAGAATTAGAACTTGAAAAGTTGTGACTTATATTATTAAAAGAACCTTTTCATCTTGTGTGAGGCCTACGTATGTCCGGTGTCCAGAACGGCCAGCAAGATTTTGGTAAAGTTTTAAATGAATTAAATTGCCTGCAACTTTACAAATATGGTCTACAATGAGGCTGTTTTTCCAACTTTATTTATACGTGTTGAGACTGCTTTATGTTGGTCATGATCGACCAAAAATCGTTTTGTGATAGACTGTCGATCGTGATCGACTTGTTAGCGATTCCTGCTTTAGATCTACAGTTACATTACCAAGATATTCAAGATGCTGGAAGAAATTTTTACCTTAAAAAAGCTACATTATATGCAGAATAAAAATATTAGAGAATCAGGTATTCACTGTTAAAATAAAGGAAAAATATATTCGGGATTATTTAGCAATTTGTTGCTTATTGTTCGAACATTATTGTTTTCGTTATCTCCGCTGTTAAGATTGCAATAAGAAAGGCACAGTCGAAAATTGGAGAAAAAATAGAAATTTCTATTTTACAGTTAAAATTTAAAATAAAGTTAGGTTACACATATATAAAACATATCTCACATTTTCTAGTTTAAAGATTTTAAGTTTTAAGAATTTGGGAGTTTTAAAAGTGTAATCTAAAATAAGTCTCGTTAATAATATTAAAAAAAAAGGTCGAACGTTTCAGTTGGAGGAAGATTTTTAAGAAAATTAGAGTTAATTTAAAAAAAATCAAACTTTCTAGAAAAACTAATAGTTCAAATCAAAGATTGGGAACAAGTTTTGAAATATCATATTTCAACTGGAAATCTGAGAAAAATGTCGAAATAGAAAAAATTCGAAACCAATTGTTCTCTTTAAAAATACCACGTTTAAAATCGGTAGTTTCGATATTTCTTATTTTAATAAATACTCGAAATTTAAAAAAAATGAAGGATACTTAACATTAACCTTACAGGAAAACTCAAAACACTGATTTTAAGTATAAAGTTTTAAAAAATAAGGCTAGATTGTAAGAGTAAAGGTAAAATTTAGAGAGAAAGAAGTCAAAAGAGCAAGTGCAGAATTTCCATACAAACTACATTAAGCTATAACTTAGGGCCTCCACTTTCCTGGGGCCCCTTAAGAAAATCATATTTGGCACCGACGCACAATATCTGGACTAATAAAGAGCCCCATATCTCATATAGCTTAGAGCATAATCAAGTTTATATTCGGTCCTGGAAACAAAATTTAAGTCAAACATGCAAATTTTGAAAATAAATTATTGAAATACAAATCTTGTTCCCTGAAACCAAGAAAGATTTGCTCTAACGCGTTTCGGTAGTCAAGCTATCATCTTCGGAGAGTATGGAAAAAATTGTTGAAATTATTAACAAAATAACCTTTTATGTGTAATATTTTAACTTGCAATATACAGACAGAATTTTGAGAAAGCTGTCAAAATTTGGTGAAAAATTTTAATGCAAGAAAAATGAATTTTAGCAACAAATTGCGACAAAGGTAGATATAGAAGCTCAAACATTGGGATCTACTTTCGAAGTATTGAGATATCAAGTTATAATTCCTAAAAAAAATCAATGTTGATGTTTTAAAGAATAAAATTAATAATTGAATGTCCAAAGCTTGAGTTTTAAAAGGAAACTTAGTATTTCTTATTAAACTTCTAATTTATTTATAAAAAATCTTAGAACCGGTTAATTTTCAAAATTTTGACATAAACATCTGAATTTATACCTAATTCTGAAATATGCCATTTGTTCTCAAAGCTACGACCTAAATATTTTTCATTAGAGCTTTGTTTCGAAGTTAAAAATGTTCAGAAAAGTACATCTTTCTTAGAGTAAAAGACTCGAGAAAAAACTGAAATTTTGAGGTTAGAACGCAACATTTTTCGAATTTCGAGCTTAAAAATTTTGCTGAAATTGATCTTTTAGGAGAACAGTTTGGCTTTAAAATTTTAAAAACTTTTCAAGTTAAAACTTTCAAGGTTGTTCAGAATTCCGATAAAAATTTAAATATTGCCCTTTCTCAAAAAACTTCTAGATAGGTTAAAATTTGAAAATTAGAGTCAACATTTTGAAAAACAATAACTTAATTTCATTTATCTTTCAATATCTTGAAACATTGACCTTTTTAAAATTACGAAATTTTGTCATTCTCTTTTGAAAAAGCGAATTAAAACTCCAAACAATCAAAATAAAACTTATTAAAATTTCCCGGAAAAAATAATAATGATTTATGTAAGAAATTCTCATAATTTTCACTGCAATTTCTAAATGTTTACTCGAATAATTCAAATCTGTTCTTGAAATTTAGATTTTATAGAAGTCAAAATTTTGAGAAGACCTTTATTAATAGATTTAACATAGTTTCGAAATTTTTAACTGTTTTTTTCGTTTTTTTTTCCAATTCTATAAAAAAAACCTATTTTTTTGTCAACTGTCATGAGGTGACCTTTTAAATAAAATTAGATATCACGTAGCCATATTTCAAAAAATGTTTTAGAATATTGTCAACACTGATTAATAAAAATTTAAACTGGTCGTAGAAATGTTACATCAAATTAATAAACATAATGTTTCTGACCAATAAGAGTCCACCATGAAGAATAAGTACTGAAATAATTGAAAAAAAAATATAGGCACCAAATTATTCTTTCATTTGGTCTAATTGTCCCCTGTTTCGCCACCGAGGGACTCAAGTAAGTCGCTATCTAAGAAATTAAAGGAAAAAAGGTGACCTGCCCGTTTAATTTATTGAATAGCTACTTAAAGAAGTCAAATAAGAGATAGAAGATAAATCGGGGTTATCAATAAAAAATTTACTAATATTTACCTGTTTTCTCATTTTGTAAATTAAGCTCTGTTTTTCTAGATTTCATGAAGAACACGCCAGTATTAGAAGATATCGTTTGTTATTTCTTATTTAATTTATCTTTTACAAAGATCTAACACCAGTAATTTCGCTAACAGATATTACATCACTAGCACATGAAAGGTTTTAACCCTTTAACACATCTTGAAAACAAATATCGAAACGTAGGAAAAAATATATCGTTTCGATCTCGAAGTCGCCTATAATGAATACATGAGGGAGATTTATGAGCGCTGCGCCCATTGTCTTGAAGTAGCTCCAGTTGTCGTTGATTGTTAATGGCGTTCCACCTATTTCTTAAGGGTGAGAAATAAATCATATTCGTTGCGCCAGGAGTAGTTTTAATCACCAGACCTGTTTTCGTGTGGCGTCTTAATGCAAGAATTAAACAATAAGTCGATAAATCATTGTCGGCAAAAGAACAAGTACGCCGAACATGTATGCAAAACATTCTAAATACCGTTTCTAAATGCTAGAGATATTGTATGCAATTGTATAGTTAATATTTAACGAGGTAATAGTCACAATTAATTATCTGTGCGAAATGGTATCCTGTTGTTATCCCCTGTTATGTTTATTTTATGGACATGTAACTATACATTGTGGTGACTTTAAATGAAATTCCACAACTTGCACATAAAAATATTTTTACTGAGAAAACTTTTTAGTGGGATAAAGTAGTGAAATATTTTGTTGCAGGATTTTGTACACCGAGAAATAAATATAAAGCGAAGCAATTAGCCGGTAGGCTGATACTTTTACCAGGGTACTCAAAGTAAACAAAAAATTGCAGGTAAAACCAAACGGGAATTGGTTTTGTAGTTTACGGTTAACTTTTCGCAGAAGAATAGAAAATTCGCCTTCAAGCTCAACACATAAAAATCTATTTTTGCGTTTAAAAGTATTTCTAACATAAACCAAACCTTATACTTCGGGCGTTTAAAAAAACATTTCTCTTCATATTGCATCTACCATATGCCACATGATCAATTACAGTGGTTGCAAATAAAAATGTTTTGTTCGGTAATAAGCATTTTGTTTAGTAAACTTGGGTACTGTAATGATTGAAAGGTAAAATTATCAGGAAAAGAAGCTATTGTCAATACACTGTTCAAAAACCACTATTTTCCCAATAAATAAAAGTCTGCAAATATAATCTTCATTCCAAATCCAGTGAAGGTGGGGACTTCTTTCCAGAATAACAAGTCAATGAGCAATTTATCCAATATGAGTAAGGTAGCAGAAAGGATACTGAAGACGCTATTACAGAACACTAAGCGATCATGACATGATTCTCAAGGAACAATTTGAATTCCAACAATGCACTCCAATTCAGATCAGTTGCTACGGGTTGAAATTATCACTTAGTGAATGAACTGAAACTAGGTATTAAGAGCTGTTTTCTTCCACATCTCGAAGACATTTGACACAGTTTGGCACCAAGAATTGGTTTATAAGATGCAACCATTTGGGATTCCTCTGTCGTTGGAGCTGGACCAGCGCTCGTCTACAGCAAAAGTGGGACATGAACTATCTAAACAGTATAGGCTGCACTATGGGGTACCGCAATGCCATGCCTTGTCACCTCTTCTATAGTATATGTTCACAACAGATATTCCTGGAATGGAACAGACTAGAGACCTGCACAACTGAATAGGCATCGGGCGATTATACGTACAAGATACTTGTTTGAGGAGTACAACGATGCCGATTAAAGTAATCGTGACGTCATGAAACGAGTATGAGCAATAATCGGCATCGCGTCCGATTATATAATCGGCATCGTTAAAATGAAGAGCATAAGTCCTTGGAGAACGCAAATTATATTATCCTGACATATTTATACAAATAGCACTGCAAAATGGATACATCTGCAAACAGAGAAGAATACAAAAGCAAAAACAACAATAAAACATGATCAGGCGATAAATTAAATATAAGATTAAATAAATTTGGTTAAATTGACATTTGACAGAATGGTATTTGACAATTATTTTTGAAGGTCATTTTGCAAATGAGTATATTCGGTACGATGCCAACGATGCTGCGATGCCACGATGCGACGATGCCAATTTATGTTTCAGAATATTGTCAATTTTCATGATTAAAAAAAATTAAATATTTTCAAACTGGGTCGAAGGAACGTAAAACCAATGGACTTTACAAAAAACTCATTTTTTTAATATTCTAAGTTTAATTCCAAAATTATTATTTTTTGGTAATATTTTTGATTTCTTCTTAGAAACTTTTACTTTTTTCTCGAAATGTTGATTCATATTTATGATTTGTTAACTTTTAGATCTTTTTCTTTTTAAATTAATATGTAAATAAAAAATTTAGCCCTTTTTTAAAGCCAGGGTTTCCAATCTATGACTGAGTCTGAATTATGAAAAAAAAATATTCATGCCTCATTTAAATTTTTTCATTGCTATATTTAATTAAGTTGGTAAAAGTATAATATAATTAATAAATTAACAAAATGTTTTAAAATAGTGAAAATCCTGAAGAATATTCTTAATTTTTCCAAATTCGGAATATTGAAAGATCGTTAAAACTTTTAAATATGACGAAATTTTCAGTTGGGTTATTAAAGAAATGTCAAAATTTTCAAATATTTCAAAATTTCGAAAAGGCTACATCCTTATGAAAAGTAGAAATTAAAAAAACAGATTTCAAAATTTTTTATTAAAAACTGAAATTTTCAAAAAACTCAAAATCTTTGAAAAATGTGGAAGTTAAAAAAATACACGAATTGGTTAATGTCAATAAAAAAAATGGCAGAAACTTTGAAAAATTCGAAATTTTGAAGATTTTAGAAATTTCTGTTGAACCTTAAAATTTTCAAAAAACTTTTCTAAACTTTTAAAAAATAGTCCAAAATTTTAATTAAAATGGAATTTTAAAGACATCGAGATTAAAAAAGAATTTTGAGATTTGAAAAGAGTATTTTCAAAGAAAAGTCTTTTAATTCAAGAAAATTTAAATGTTAAAGAACTTGAAATTTTAAAAAATTGTCACAAAAGTGAAAAATAGACCAAGGCATCAAAATATTTTCAAAAAAAGTCAAAGTAAAAAAAATTCAGATATTTTCAAAAAATAAAGGGATAGTAAAGAAATGTCAAACTTTTCAAATATTTCAAAATTTCGAAAAGGCTACATCCTTATGAAAAGGCTACATCCTTATGAAAAGTAGAAATTAAAAAAAAATCACGTTTTTAAAAAAATTCGAAAATTTCCAAAATGACGTAATTATAAAAAGCAAGAATTATAAAAAATATCAAAATTTTCAAAAAGTCGAAATTTTGAGATATCCATAAAAAATAAAAATTTAAAATATTTGCGAAATTCTCAAAAACAAATTTAAATTTTTAAAAAACGAAACTTTCGAACAGTTTTAATAAAAGAATCAAGATTCACAATTTTCAAAAAACAAATGTAAAATCTGAAAAAAGTTAACAAAACAAAAGTCAAAGAAAATGTCGATATTTTGATTAATAGTTAACATTTTTACACAAAAAAACGAGATATTTGCAAAATTAAAATTTTGAAAAAAGCAATTGTAATAAAAAAGAACAGTCTTAACTAAAGAAAACTGGGATTTAAATAATATCAATTTTGAAAAAAAATAAAAATTTGGATTAGAGATAACTAAAAAAATTTAAATTTTTTAAAAGATCCATATAAAAATTGTTAAAATTTGAAAAACAGTAGAAATATAAAATAAAATCAAAGCTTTAATAATGCTGAAACTTTTAAAAATGGTTAAAATCTTAAAGTAAGAAAAAAATGAACCGACATTTTGAAAACATGTTTGGATTACCAAAGAAGTTAAAATTTTCAAAAGAAAAGAGAAATTGTGTAAAAAATTTAAATTTTTAATGACAGAACTTTTTAAAATTTATAAAATTATTAAATATAGTCACAAATTTTAAAAAGCCTGGATTTCTACTTTATGATTTGGAAAAACCTAAAATTTATTCATATATTTTTGATGTTGAGTTTCAACTTTCGAACCCCAGATTTCGTTCAAAATTTAAAATTTTTAGAAAAGATCGGAATTTTGTAAATTGCAGAAAAACTGTAATAATCAGAAATTGACCAAACTTGGCATTTTGAAATATTTTAACACAATAAAACCTTCCGAATGAAATTTCAATTCTTCTTACTCGATATTTCGACTTGAATCTTCATATGTATGAAAGAAAACTCAAACTTTTAATTTTAAAAGTTCTTCCAATCTCAGCAAACCAAATTTCAAGTTTCCAAAAGATAAACCTAAAATTGGTAAACATGGAATTCGGCCTTTAAAACGAAATTTTCAAAGTAAAATAATTCAGTTTAAAAATTTCAAAATTAAACTCAAAGTTTTTATAAATTATATTAAGCTTCCTTTAAATTTCATTTCAGTCTCTTGAAATGTCATTTTTTTGCCAAATTAGAATAAATGTAATTTAGACTGGTGATTTTAACAAAACTGAAACTCTTAAACAAAACTCGAAATTTTTCTGAAAAAAGTTTTAAAGGTTTTCATTTTCATTTTGAACTTAAACCTAAACATTAATTTTTTCTTTTGGAAATGTCGCTTATTAGGTTAACATTTCTAGAAAAATTCTAATGTTTGAGAGCGTTTTTATTGACAGATTTAGCCTTTTTGTAACTTTTCTCATAAGAATTGTATTTTTATCAATATATCAACTTGAGCCAATATAACTCCAAATTTTCCTAAATAATCTACGTTTAAACTAGAAGTCAAAGAGGTTTAAACTTGAAATATGGATAATAATTCGAGTATCCACTTTACGCAAAATAAAAAAATATAAAAATAAAAATGAAAATTCGAAGATTGAACTTGGATTTAGAAATGAAAGTGTAAGTTTGTAGATATAAACAAAAAAAAAACAAATTTTTAATTAAAATGAAGCTGTTGGAGAAAAACTGGGAAATTCAAGAATAAATTTTTGAATTTATCTTCTAATCTTAAAACGTTCGAGAAAAAGTAAAATTTTTATTTTGAGGTCAATGTTTTAGAAAAAAAAAAGGAAAAAATTAACTATTTCAACCAAAAATTTGCAGAAAAATTTAGCCAGACAATTTGTTTGTAAAAAATAATATGTTAAGTTTGGGGCAAAAGGACAGTTTGAATTTTTAAATGAAATGTCGAGACAAAAATTGAAATTTTTAAATTAAAGTTTTATAAAAGTAAAATGTTAGAAAGAAACTTACTTATTAAATCAAAAAATGTGAAAAAAATCGCAATTTCCAAAGTCGACATTTTGAGCAGGGTCAAAATTGTACGTAAAATGTCTGGTAATTGAATGTTTAAAAAAATATCTTGGTCGAGCGTTGACAATTTAGAAAATATAAATATTAATCCAGAAAGAGTTTGAAGCAAGTGTCGAAATTATTTCAAGAGAAACTTGCCATCATGAAACCATCGACTTTTAAGATAAAAGATCGAGAAGTTACTAAAGTTTTCGATATTTCGAGAAAAGGTCGAAATTTTTAGATTAAAATAAATTTAAAAATTTATAAAAAGAATGTATTTTTCACTTCTAACCTAAAAATTCTTAAAAACAGTAATTATGATCCGAATTTTGAGAAGAAAATCAAAGTTTTAAGAAATATAATTAAAAAATGTTTTAGTGTGTCAGGAAGGGGAAGCATGAAAATAACTTATCCAGGGCAAAATATTGTGGAAATCGCTAAATTAAACTAATTCGCTTTTGTTAAAACTGTCGTGGTTTCTGTCCACGTATAATAATTATTTAACTTTCCATGTATCTCTTCGGCGATTCCAGTGACCCCCTAATGGAACATTTCTGGAACTGCTGCTGTTAAAAAACAAACTCTGATTTTATTTAAATGAAAAATTATCGACTCTGATGTTTTTGTTATACTTTGATATTGAAGTAGCTAAATACAATGCTAAAAAGTAGAAAAATGTCGCGGTTTTGAAATTAAAGTTGAACTTCTAAGAAGCAAGGAGAAAAGCAGACTTCAATTGATTAAGCTGCTTCGCGTTCTAACTCCATAAGAATATTACCAACTCAGTCATAAATCACCGAAATATTTTCCCATTTCGTGTACATTAAAATATTTAATTACGATGTTGCCCAATTAATGACTTCATCAATAAATTTAAAATGAACTTCATATATTTTGTACTTCTAATTTTGTTAGATGAACGAAACCTGTAGAATGTTGTATAAGGTGTATATTTATATGCGGTGTAAATTTACCAACGGTGTCACTAACGGACAGAAGGCACAGGATGTTGCAGCGAAAAGATAAGATTTAATGTTGCAGAGGCAATAAAAATGAATGATACGTACATCATGTTTATGTCTTTTATTTTCTTTTCTCTTTATCTTCTAATTAGCTTTTAATGGATCATGCATTAAGAGTCGAAGATATAATGATGTAACATGGGTTCAATAAAATGTCAAACAGTGACTTATCTGGAAAATAAAATTGAATACTCTGCACTATAAACAATAGAAATCATAAAAGAAACTTTAAAGAAGTTTCTACTAAAGCCAGACACAGACTGGACATAGAAAAGATAGGACCAATACCCTATTTTTATGTTTACCTCAAAATTCCTAGTATAAATTTGAACTTGTGATACAGTCGAACCTGTATAAGCTAGAACACTCTATAAGTGAGAGTAATTGCCAAATACGCCCGAAAACCTCTAAAAGCGAGAAAGTAGAAACCTCTATAAAGATAGAGTCGGACCTCTAGGATTGACAGTTAGTTGTTAGTTAAACGGGTATGCGTCCAGGTGTGAGGATCGTTGGTGTCACCACAGTGCAATCGAAGTGGTATTAGAAGCGTCCTTGCGAAAGCAGAGAGATTTGGTCTTCAGCGGAATTGTGTTGCTACTATAAAGAAGACTTGAAAATGTGTGAACAAAGGCTGTAAGTCCGAAGCTCGAAGATTTAGCAAACTTGTTAACAGAAGAAGTTTCTTAGAAGCACCAAGAAATATGCGTCTAGAACAATCTATTTCTTATTAATTTATTGATAAATCTTAATTGCCAAGAAAGATCTGTAGTGATCTTACAATCTCAACATAATTTTGACTTTGATTTTAGCAATGAAGAATGGACCTGACTAGTTTGCCACAGAATAAGTATGTCCAGGAGAATATTTCTAAAGGCTTTATTTAGGCTGACGACGAGAACTCGACGATGTGGCTTTTGCTGGAAAACATGAAACTGATATGGTGAGAATTGTAAAGCATGTTACGAATCTAAATGTTTCAGTTCTAAAGATGGTTTTTTTAGTTCTTGGATATATGAAATATATGAATTGACATTTGCGACCCCTACTTCGTGAAATTTTTTAATAATAATAACTATTAAAGTTCATTAACGAATAAAAAGTAACAGATATTAAAAATTTTACAATGTTTCGATTAATATTTGCTAACGCCGGACCAGGTTTCGCATTACATAATTAATAGATTAATATTTAAAAAGGAACACAAATTAGCAATAAATCTATTTTTCCTAAAAACCAAACACAAAAACAGATTATTTTGCTATTACATATTTTGGAAACATCTCGAAAAAGATAAGCAATATAATTTGTCATACATCCCAAGCTACATCTAGCTTTAAATAATATAATTCGTTAAGTAACATGCCTTTTAACGCAAAAAAAAACTCCACGAGTGGTAAATCTGGTATTAATAAATTGAATTGCTCTAAGTGTAATGCTGTCTACATAGGTCAAACATCAGGTAATTTTCACATTAGGTACAGCGAACATCTTGCTGCCTTCAGGAATCAACATCCAGAGAGATCAAATTTTGCAAAGCATCTACTAGAAGCACAACATAAACTTACATGCGCGAACGCAGTAGAAGTATTACAAATTTGTAATAACACTACAAAATTTCTTGGAAGCCATAGAAATTTACAATCTAGTCAATTTACACTTATGAACGAGCAGCTTGATCTTCTGAACACACCTCTAATTGAAGCTTTAGACGAGAATTCGGATTAGATGGAATATTCCTTATGAGTCTGTGATTCATGGAGCTTGTTAGAATAACAACGGCTAAACAAATTGCTGGTATAACCGCCAATGCGAAACCTGGTGCGGTGTTAGCAAATACTTATCAAAACATTTTGAAATGTTTAATACATGTTGCTTTTTAATCGGTATTATAATTTAATAGTTATAAATATATGAATAACAAATTAAATTTACAATTCTCTTCGTGCTTCCTTACACTGTTGAAAGTGAGAGGAACAACTGCTGTATCTTTGTAGGTCAGAAACTTTTGCAAACCAGAAAAATATCCAGGTCTCTTGCACGCTCTATTCTGTTGGTTCAACTGCAGTACTTTTTTCTCTAATTTTGACAAAATTTAAATAATTTCTAGCCAACATGACTTAGTTATCAAGAATTTCGAGGTTTACAGTCGAATTTAACAAAGGTGACAGTTTCAAAATTGCAATCTGATAATTTTGATGAAAATTGGGATATTTAAATTTTTGCTGGAAAGTCCAAAATGTTTAGTAAAGGTTAAAATATTGACGTTAAGTTTTGACTAACTTAGAATTTGAACTTTTCCAAAGTTATTCAGTTTTTTCTAGAAATTCTGGTGTCGCACAGTCTGGAGTTGGTTACTTTAATAAGAGATTTTGCCTAACGAAGCAATTTCCTGAAACGCACCTGTAGGTTAATCGGGGCATGACTACAATGTTTATGGAGGGGCCCTTAGCCCTCGGCTGTAAATACCCAATCAATTATTATAATGCATTGGTGCGCAATTAAAAACAAAGATATCATCAGCGATACGCACTAATAATATCTTATCCTTAATGATTTAGGACATCATATTTATAATAATACGCATTTGCAACCGTGGAAAAATAATACTTCGAGGTCGGCAATTTTCTGTTTCTTCTATGACGCAGACGAGACAATTTGATCTGCTTATGCCCTCTACGGACTGCAAGCAATTATTTTTGTAAGTAAAGCACGTCGACCGTAATGCGAGCACACGCTATTTTGCATGCCTTTTCGTCTCTTATTTCTATAAAGACCGCGAGGCCTTAGTTAATCACGAGCCTCCTAGATATTACTCTGCGAGTCCCAACTCATGGGTGGTCGCCTAGATCGTATAATACACAGACTCGTTTATACGGGGTGTCCTAAGATGAATAGACCATTATATAACGCATTGCCAGGTTTCCAATTTGCATGGTGCCTTCCGATTTTCAGCGGTATTGAAGAAACCCCGATTCAGCTTTGATTTAGGTTCAATCGATAATTATAAGGAGTTCAAATTTCGCCGGTATTTGAAAATGCAAATCTACACAATCTGAATAAGTTATTTTCTTTCATGGGATAGATATACATGGATTTCAAATGGTGCCACATAGAGGAATTTTCTTTAACCAGATATAGTTTGATGCGAGAGATCAAATCGATTTTGATTCACATGTGAAAGTGGAGATAAACCTAAATTAAAAGCAACTCTAATTTATCGAGTAGAAATTTTATAATTTCAAAAAATTGGGCAGTCTGGTGACTGCTGACAGAAACGAAAACTTAAAACAGTGAAATAAGAGTATTTTGTTTTAATTTTCAAATTAATTGTGGAACCAAAAATATAATATAATCAGGATAATCAGAAAATCTATTATTAGTTTATAAATTATTTTCCTTTTTAAACAGAAGGCATACCAACAAATTAAACGAGATTTTGTATTATATATTTTTTATAGTTTTTGGGTTAAAAATGTCTAATATGTAAATTACACCGTTTTATTAAATTTGGTACTGCTGAAGTTTATCTAGCTTTCGAAATAAAGAGACTTTTTCTTCAAAATTTAAAGTTTCAAATCTATTTTTCATTAACATAATACTGCCTTCCAACCTACTAAATGTGGCCTGAAGTTGCGCCAACCACACTTTTAGCTTATATCCTTTCTGTCCACAACTTACTCCCGCACAAAATTACCTGAATTATTTTTATCGTCGACGTTATAAAGTGGCACTATTTGTCAGAAAATCAGTTAATAAGTATTTACTAGTCATTATTTAAAACCTTTGCACCATAATTGGTATCATAATCAGCTTCTGAATAACAAATAACACAAATTCATATCATAAGACACATTTCGCCAGCGCAAGCATATTCCCCATTGGATTTCAATAAGACTGTAATATGGTGTTTCGACAGCTTATCGTCTGTACTCGATGCGATATAGAGTTTCGAGGGGTGGTGTGAATCAATGAAAGCATTGTTTAGGACACTAAATAAATACTATTCATAGTCGTCGCATCGAAAAAGGGTTTAAAAATAAAATTATATTTATATAAACCTAATTAAATATTAAATATCTTTCATTTTTGCAAGGGAAGCTGTACTTCCCTAGCTTCCATGTAGAACACGCCGCTGCTCATAACTATTCGTAGCACTGTTAACAGTAGAGCATGTTGATAACGCAAATTACCGCTCAACGCACCTAAGTAAGTTTTCATTTCAAAAAATAATAACGCCCTTCTTAATGCAATGGCATTTTGCTCCGAATACAATTTTATTAAAAAAATATGATTTTACTGCTATTGTATATTATTGATTATATTGATTATAAGTATAATCCTAACGAATGGATTCCTTTGTATCAGGATTTCTTAACCTGGTATCCATGCACTCTGGCCTGCTAAACAGCATTTATTAAGATAGTAATCAATCCAGTTCTAGGAATAATAGTTTTAAAAATCCTCTTCTTTTTCAAACTACTAAGCACCTAGAATAAAGTAGGATGGGGCGACCGCTCCCCTCTGCCTCATGCAGTCAACCAAAAATACATATTCCCAACTACCAGAACTTTTCCCAGAAATTTTCAATTTTTGTTTACTTCCCTTTCTTGAAATTTAGACCTTTTCTCGAAATTTTGCCTTTTTTCCCAAATTCTTGTTCACTAAGTTACCCTTTTCTTTTGACATTTCGAATACATTCCCCAAATTTGACGGCGTTTATCAAAATTTGACTTTTTGAAAATTCTGAATTTTCATGTCAAAATTCGTCGGTTTTTTCTAATGCTGCGCCATATATAACATTTCAACTTTTTCTGAAAACTTTTAGTTTTTTTTTTAATTCAAAATTTCCTTTTTCTTCTAAATTTGGTCGATTTTAATAAATAAGTATAAATGTTCAATATAATATTTACCTACAAATTTGATCATATAATTTTTAGAAATTCTAAACTTTTGTAAAAGATTAAAATGGGATAAAATTTTCTTTTCAAATTTCAACCCTTTTTTTAAATTTAACCTTCTGGAAGTTTCACATTATTTTTCACAATTTCGATGTTTATCTCAAAACTGGACATTGTCTGGGACAGAGTGTGGAGATTGTCTTTCAGGCAGTCATTCAATCAATATTCAACGTAGGCTAGGTTTTTCCCGAAATTTCGATATTTTTCTTAAACGAATCGAAATTTCTACTTTTCAAATTGTGATTTTTCCTGTTTTCGGAAATCTAAAGTTTTTTTTTTTTAAATTTGCCTATTTTATCAAAATTTTACTTTCTGGAAATATTTATTTTTTTTAAAGGTAAATTTGGTTTTTGTTTTTGAAATTCGTCTTTTTACTGAGATTTTTTTCAATATATCATTTTTTTAATTTCAACTTTGTTAGCAACATTTGTCTTTCCTGTTTAATTGAAACTATGCACAAAATTTAAAAAAAATGGATGCCTCTGGAATTTTTCGAATTTTTTCTCAAAATTTCGTCTTTTCCTTGGAAATTCCGTTTTGTTACTGGGCTTTTTTTTTAGAAAATTTCAAACATTTGGTATTTGATTTTTTAGAAATTTAGACTGGTTTTTTAAAGTTTGCCTTTTTCTCGAAATATTGACCTTTATCTTAAAATCGATCGATCGAAAAAAATCAAAAACTATACTTAAATATTTTATAAGACCTTTTCATTGGCGTATGTTATTTTTTCTAAAATAAACTGTTTCCAAGAAAATTATGTCAACTGTTTTATTTCTTATGCATGCCACATTTAATTATGTCATTTTCGAATTCAGCATATTTTTCTGATTAATTTTACTTATGTCATTGCATACTTTATTTATTAAAAAAAATTAAATCGTAATAGGCAATCAATCCCCATAGCTGTTAATAATAAAAAAACAGCCAATAAAAAAGCAATAATTATTATTAAAAAACCTAAAATATTGTAACAAATGGTATAACATTGACACTTTTAGTAATAATCGTAACGTGTTTGATTCATTTTAATTAACGTAATTCTCAAAACATTCTAAGAATTTTAATAGGGTCGACTTTTACATGATTCATATCCAAGGATGCGTTCTAGACTTCTCTAGAAGTTAAGCATTCTGTGACGGTTAATGTTCATAAATATGAGAGTCATTTCTAATGTTAGTTCTTCAGATATATCCCATTAAACGAATAAATATTCAATTAAAAAAAAAAAATTGTAAAAATTGCCGACAAAACTTTAAGGAAATCTACACGTTTTTATAGAATTATTTTCTTTAAAGGAGTGCATGCACCTTAAGACTATTGTAATTGTTTCAATATTGCACAGTTTATTGCATTTTTAGTTTTTTAATAATTATTCTTACTTAATTAGGCACAGTATTTTTATTATTCAAAGCTATGGCACTTGCATCACCTACTATGTATTTTCTTTTTTTAAATACAATAATTCATTTAATCCATTTTGCTACATTTCAAGTATAGCATGCCATATATTAAATTAGTCAGAAAAATATACTGAATTCGAAAATGATAAAATTCAATATTACGTCTATAAAAAATAACAAAGCTGGTATAATTTTCTCGCAAACATTTAAGTTTAGAAACAAATTAATCCGCATTAATGAAAAGGCCTTAAAGCAAGTAACTGCAGTTTTTGAATATCTATCTTTATTCGAACTTAAAATAAACAAGGGTTTTATAAACGGCGATTTTCAATTATTTTCTAAATAAAATCAAGACGAATTGGAAGTTATTTTCTCAGCGGAATATTGTTAGGCATTATATTCTGCACTACTTTGCCTTTTTAAATTTTTATGTATCTCCAATAGTTTATGAGATCCCTGTAGCAGAAATTAAATTTGTTTTAACCTGCGTGGTCCCTTTTTTCAAGATTCCACCATTCTTTCTAATACTCGTCTTTTCCTGAAATCTTAAGACTTCTTTTAGTTCGACTTTACAAAACTTGCAAATTGCATCGAAAATTTTGCCTCATTCTGAAAATGTGACTTTTAATTCAAAATGGGATGTTTTGTATTTTTCCTCGAAACTGTCTTCTTCCCGAATTTTTGACTACCCTAAACTCGTTTATTTTCTCTAAATCAGATCTTAATGTTATGAAGTAGTAAGCAAACATATTGAGAAAAATATTTTTGTACAATTTCAACAACGCTCTTATAAATTCAGCATTTTTAGCCAAATTTATGGTAAATATTCAAAATTTAAATAAAATCAAAATAAAAAAAAATGGGGAAAAATATTTTTGGAATTTGAAATTTTTTCAAAATTAGACTTTTTCTGATAATTTGTTTTTTTTCACAAAAATCGACCTTCGGAAACTTTGACTTTTTCCGAATTTAAGATATTTCGAGTTTATCGTTTTTTTTTTTGGGCTTTCTAAAATACCAGCTTTTCTCAAAATTGGTTTTTTCTTGTAATTCATGTTTTTCTAAATTACGAAGTTACATTCGAAAATCTACTTTGCTTGCCAAAATTGGACTGTGGTGTTAAAAATTAATTTTTGCAATTTTCTTTAAAAATAATTTATATTTTTAACTTTCTTTAATACGAATACCATATAAATAAAGTACATTAACACTAAATAAAGCAAACTATAATCCGCCGATAATGATGAAAGGGAAAACCTCGTCCGATAATATCTAATCCTTGTTTAAACATCTTGAAATTTTAATATTTATTGATATTAAATGCCTACTTTTTGAGTAATGAAATTTTCCTTTTCCAGAATTATTTATTTTGAACATTATTCGATTTCTAAATTTCTCATTTTTCGATTTTTTTAAATAAATTAGGATTGATTTTATTGTAAAACACTAAATAAATAAATTGGAAAATTAGTTTTCACAGTCCCGATTATGCCAAAATATTTATAATTTATAATTAATTCTTTATAAAGAGTTTTTTTTAATGTAATAATTTGGAAAAAATCTTGTTAAAAAGTTGTGAATATTTTGATTACTTTTACAATAATTCATTGATGTAGTAATTAACTTTCCAAAAAATTGAAATTTAATAAATTTGTTTTTTGTTTTAGTAGAGGGGACTGGTCCTTGGTTATCTTCAAAAATTAATATACAAATCTTGTCCCAGATACCAAGAAAGATTAAAAAACACAATAACACTTGCTATAAGACGTTTCGTTAACCAAGTTATCATCTTTAGAGAGTGTCAGACACTCTCCGAAAATGACAGCTTGGCTATCGAAACGAGTTAGAGCAAGTATTGTTGTGTTTTTAATCTTTCTTGGTTTCAGGGGATGAAATTTGTATATCGGTTTTTGAATCACAATTGTTTTTTCTAAATGAGTACTTTTTACGTTTGAAATATTTTTTATTATAATTCGTTGCCCTTTTTCAAATTAAAGATTCCCTAAAAGTTAGGTTCAAATTTCGGCAAGCAAATAAAAATTTATAACATTTTTATTTTTGCAAATTGTTCGTTTACAATCGTTTAAAATAAAAAATGAATTTGAAATTTTTGAGAAAATATCGAAAGTTTTTGACAACATTTTCGAACAAGCCATAATATCATTTATATTTAATTATTACTGACATGTCAAAGGGGTAAAATTTTCTTCTGGGCTTCCCGAATGTAATTGCATTTCTTCTTAATTAGAACTTTTTCAAATAAATCTCGAAATATTTTGTTGACTTTGAGTTTGGCAAGTTACGTTGCAACATTTTACTCATGTAAATGACAATATACCTATTGTAGGTTTAGGTAAGTTAGCCCAGCATCCATAATTTGTCATCAAAAGTAAGCAATGTTAAATAGATAACCTAATGCTCTATATATTTATTTATTTTGTATATGTTTATTAAAAAAATATTTTCCTTGATATGCTTACACATATATTATGTAAGTAAACATAAATGTGGTACAAGTTTATCCATACGATGTAGTTTTGATAATCACGTTTTTGAAATTTACTGATAAAAATTTGTCTAAAATATTACGATCCCATTTAAATAAAACGCTTTTTTCAATGGGTATAGTGTATGTACAGGTGAGTCATTGTGTAGGTGGTCTGTGGCCCAAAAAAAAGACAGAAATATAGCTCATTAAAAAATTGGTACTTAAGGGCTTATCGCCCAAAAATATTTTTAACTACATAGGGCATTACATTTGGGCATATCTACTGATTATTTTAATGGAACACTATGTACGATATTACCACATTTAATAGAGTATTTTACCTACAACAGTTTCTACATAAAAAATTCATTATATGTTTCGGGTGCTCACAGTTCATAGTAGAACAGTAAAAGTCATATCCCAAAAGTCCATAGCTGATTTTTCTTAATGGAACATATTAGTTTTGATATACAGAATTGACCATAATTAATGATGCGTAGAGCAAGAGTGGATTTTTCGTATAAAAATAACGTGATTTGGCCACATTTACCTTATAGAAAAAGTTGATATCAGTCGAGATACAGGGTGTCAAAGTTGAAAAAAAAAATTGATTTTTTTGCCTAACTGATAAACACATTTCACTATATACAAAAAAATTGGTTTAGGGGAATTTTCTACCTTGTGCTACCTTGCGCTACCTTGTATTATTCTAAAGCATCACAACTTTTTTGTGGCTCCATGTACACTTATTTTAAATAGATACTTTTATTCATCAACATTTTTTACGTAAAAAAGATAAACTTTCCGAATGTTGATACAAGCAACCGTTTTCAAGATATTTGCCTTCAAAGTTTGCCGTACGTTTATTTTAAGTTATGTAAATGTGAATTTTTCCCAGTAGATTTCAAAATAAAAGTAATAAAACTGAATCTAAAATAGTTTACATCAAATATTACTATACTAGCATCATTATTACAAATGCTTTTTAAATTTCAAAAGCAAATTTAAATAAAAGAAAAAATTTTGTAAAAAATAAATATTCGAGAAACGACCTCTGTCATGTAAAGGGATTGCAAACGATAAAAAATCTGGCTGTCTTTTATTGAAATTTATATCCCAATATCTGCTTTGACCACTCAGACTATTAAAACTTTCTTGTGCGAACTCAAACATCATATCTCACATCTCTATGTTAGAAAATCAATTATGTCTTAATTTTTTGCATTTTCTTTATTGAGATCTTCAAAATTTAGATAATAATAATATCAGCAAAGTAATGTTTGATATACATTACTTAAAAAGCTGTCTTATTTTTACTTTTTTAAGCATACTTCGAAAATTTAATACCTTAAGTAATTATTTAAACCGAAGGCACCCCAAATTTTAAAGGCAAATATCTTGGAAAAGGTTGCTCGTATCAACTTTCAAAATATATGCCTATGTACCTAAAAAATATGGGAAAATAAAATTACCCGTTTAAAATCAATGTACGGGGGTGGTTAAACAATTATGATGATTTAAAATCATCAGGATAACGCAGGTAGCGCCCCCTCAGTAATATGTTAGCAAAGTAGAATTTGTCGACTTAGGAAATTTTCTTCTGCCAAATTTCGTGACTATATAACAATTTATTCAATAGTTATACAAAAAAATCGAATTTTTTCTTTCAACTTTGATACCCTGTATCTCTGTAAATATCAACTTTTGGTTTAAGGTATATGTAGTTGAATCACATTATTTTTATACGAAAAGTGTACTCCTATTCTGAGTACCACTACCTATGATCCACCCTGTATATCGACTTTAATATCGAAATCGTAAAAAATTTATAACTTGAATGTCATATTCAAAATTTCTAATAAGGAAGAGCACATTAAAAAAACTGAATATTTGAAAAAAAAGATTCTTATTGAAGCCTTAAAATGTACCCAACATTTATAATTTATATTACATTTTTGGAGTGAAAACTTCTTTAGTCGCGTTGAGTGACTTTTGATAGGGAAAAAATATGATTTGACGTTACTATCACGCTAATTCGTGTTGCCAATATTCTTTAATGTTAACAGTATTATGTAGGAAGCGTGATGGAAGCGGGATTCGAACTCCAACCTACCACATAACAGACAACCGTCCTACGCATTAAGTCATACACCTTTGCGAACGAGAGGATTAATTCGCTTGATAACCTATCTCTACGCCAACAATATATAAGTTAAATTGTGAAAAGTGTTTATACTATAATTGTTTAAATTGTGTTTTCATGTGATTATTATTATTCCTATTCTCTCTTTAAGCGAGAACTGACTATATAAGAAAAGATAAAACGCTGACAAATTTTCGGCAGGCCGACATGCGTCACTTCGAAATATGGCGTGCGAGTTTAATAGAGACAAAAGACAAAGGTGTAATAGACCCACCTTGCATAAAACTACATTTTAACGTCGTCACGCATCTCCCTACTAGTGACTTTTAGCATTTTTATTCTGTCAATTTAAAAGGTCATTTGAGGTAAGACATGATTTTTCTTTGAGATTGGAATTTAGTATAGATGAAAATTACAAAGAAACGATGAGCAGCTTTATATTATATAGCAGTAGCTGTTTATTTATACAGAAGGAGACAGAGTAAGACTTCATTAGTGGGCAAAATCTTGATTGTAGAGGAGGCACTTAAAATCTAATGATCTAGGAATTTCAAAAAGATAATTGTAGGGCCATTGTGAACGTTTTTAGGAATGGGCGAAAAATGTTTTGAACATTTACTCAGTTTAATTGAAGCTAGAAAGAGATATCTTAAAATTACATGAAGTTTCTGTGGGTGATCAATTAATGATAACTAGCAGAATTTTTATTTTTATTATGACTGAAGTTTAACGTATCCTTTTCATGCTGGTAAATGAACCGATTCTTTATTCATGCAAGTGGCGTGAAAGTTGCCTATGAAGCACTTGTTGATAGATACTTAAAGGTAAAATAGTTTTAATAAATTTTGAATCCTTAACGGTACATCCTAAATGCTGTTAATGTATCAACGTGGATTTCGTCGGAAAATATTTTATTTATTGATATTGTAGTTGAAGAAAACAACGCTATATTTTTGTACAATATATATTATTACCCTATTGTCAAATTAAAAGTTCAACTCGCTCGATAACCTATTCTTACTCTTACAAAATATAGTAAGTTAAAATAACTATATGAAAAGTATGTATACTGTGGGTTCTTCAAATTGTGTTTTAATTTAATTATGCGGCGTGCGAGTCGACAGACAAAGGCATAATAAACAAAGAATAGATCGTATACAAATATAGAAGATATAAAAATTACTAATAATAGTAATTTTATTTTACAAATTATCAAATTTTTATATTTGATATTGATATTTGATATGAGTGTAACATCACAGTGTAAAATATTCACTTCTGTCGACAGTCCCAATAACTGCCCAATGTTTTTTACATATCTTTTTTATTATTTAGGAACTTTTTCTCAACATTTTGAAAATTTAAGTTTAATCTTCGAGTTTAAACTTCGAGTTTAAACTAAACAAAAAAAAATTGAAGAAAAATTAAGAAAATTTTACCTTGCCGTCAAAAATTCTATTTTAAAGTTCAAATACAAAATTAAAGAAAATAATTTTGAATTTTTCGCAAAACTTCATCGTTTTTTCGAAATTAGATATTTTTCTAAAAAATGTTATCTCGAAGTTTCGGTTATCACAAAATGTTTTCCTTTTCTTTAAACTTTACCTTTTTCACAAAATTTTGTCACCTGATTTCAATTTTTGTGTAAAAATTTTTATTTCAGCCAAAATATTTAACTGAAAATTTTAAAAATTAGAAATACAACTTGAAGGCGAGATGTCAGTAGGAAATTTAAAATTTTACAACAGCTACAGACTTAAAACATTGAAAAATGTTTTTAAGTTTTTAATTTTCTCATACTTTTAAGTATTTTCAATAAATTTAGATTTTATTATCAAGAAATTTCCATCTTAAAAGTTTGGTTCTTTTTCGATATGTAATTTTTTTGGAATCTCGACTCTCTGCGGAATACTAATTTTTTAACCGCAAAATTATGACCTGGTACTGAATTTCTTTTGTTTTTTCATTTTGGATTCTTGATGCCTCTTTTTAGTCCTATTTAAATTAAAATAAACAATTGCATTTATTTAAATAAATAATATGTTAAATGTTTTCAAACTGGACTCAGTTAATCCAAAATAAATTTGGTACATTCATATTATACCCAAATTTTCAGAAAAAAATTGTACTGAAATTTTTATGTTTTTACTTTGAATTCTAAGTTGAGATGAAAAAATTCTCAACTTCTAGTGAAAGTTGAAACTTTAAAACAAAAATTAAATCTATTGAAGAAAGTGTCAAATCTAATACAAAATTTCGATGTTTTCCAGAAAGTTGAAGTTCATTGGAAAAATCGGATTATCCAACTTTTATTAAAATTTTGTGTTTAAACAAAGTTTACAATTAACTCGAAAATTTAAGAAACTCTAAGAGTTAATGAAAATGTAAAGATCGAATTTGTTTCATACCACGAATCCCTAATTTTTCTCGAAATGTTAACTTTTGTTTTAATTGAGACAATGAGCGTGAAATTTTTTAATTTTGAAATTTGAGGACTTTTTCACTATTTCTTTTTCTATAAATTTTGTCTTTAAACTTCAAAGTTCGGGAACAGTTGTTTTAACTACAAGGTTTTTTATAGCTTTGTACCTAAAATCTGAAATTTAATTCTAGATTTTCGATATTAAAGTGATTATTTTAAAAAGATAATTAGACATTCTTAGTTTCAACTTTAAATCATAACATAAGATTCGCAACATGCATCAACAAGTTTTAAAGATCTTGTAATTTTGACCTTCTTGCAAAAATGTTGGTTTCAAAGGTCAATATTCTAAAAGAAACGTACACATTCTTATACAAATATTTTTCTTTTCGTAATAAATAAATATTTTTTTATGCTCTCCTATAAAAATTACACTTCAGCATATAGAAAATTTTTCGAAGGCAACGAGGATAGGTGACATATTCGAGCTTAATCTCAAAATTTAGATTTTAAACTCCAGATTTCCACCGTTTTTCCAAAATTTTGGTTATTTCTATTTTTTTTTTCGACAATTTTGAACCTTGTTTTAAGAATTTCGACCTTTTGTGTGACATTTAAAATCATGAAACTTAAAACTGAAACATCTACCTTTTTATTTCGATGTAAATTTTTGAGAAGAGAGGTAACAAAAAATAGACAATTCAAATATAATCTTGACTTTAAAAAAAAGGTCAAAATTTTGAAAACATATTTGATATTTTCAGGTTTTGCTTTGCCAAAAATTTCTTTATTTATAAAAGATACAACACTGATTTTTAGGAGAAAATGTTCGCAAATTAGTAAAACATGAGGAAACACTAAATTTCGATAAAAAAACCTGAGATTTATAAGAATAATTTTCTAAAATTTTGTCTCCAAACCAAAAGTTTAAGAAAAAAGAGTAAAAATTTAAGGGAAAGTAATGAATTTAAGAAATTTTAATAATCAAAATTTATGGAAAATAAGATCCTAGTTTATAAATTACAAATTTCTAGAACAAAAATCGAAATTTCGAAATTTAAGTCGAAGTTACAAAACAATCTATATTTTTAATTTATGGTAAACGGTGACTATTTTTGCAAACAGGCTGAACTGCAAAAGTAGAAAAAAGAAACGTTAGAAAAAAATTAAAAACTAAAGTACATACTTGGTAATTTTGGGAAAAAAGTAATGGTTTATAATAAAATCACCCCTAAAGTGAAGGATTCTTTTAGGCTGAGCTAAATTACTTCAGAAAAACTGGAAATTACTACACCAAAATTAAATTTAAAAAAAAATGGAGAAATATGGGGGAAAGTTGAAGCTTCACAAATAAAAGCGACATTAAAAAAAATTACCGTGTAGTTGGAAGAACATTAAATTTTCAGGTTCAAGTTAAGTTTATAAATCAAAACCTGTTATCAAAAAGATAAAATAGACAAAAAAATAGAAGGAATTTTAGAGCATAACTTTGAAATTTCGAGAAAAGTAGATATACATTTTATAGAAATTAGATCAGTTTTCGGCAACGATGGTCCGACTGAACAGTATTGGTCCACGTTAAAATGTCAGCAATCTGCAAAGAATGTTAACCTGTCCACGTTAAAATAGTGAATTATAAAAAAAAACGTCACATTTTGGTAAGGCTTTTAGGAATCAATAATAATAGGGAAGCTACAGCAACACCAAAAAAAAATCAATATTTAGAAAATCAAATTTTCAACAAAGAGAATAAAAAAGAAGAAAATTTGTAATTTAAAGATTAAATAAAAAGCCAATATATCTAGAAAAGTCTAAATTCGAGCTCGAAATCTTCCAAAAACAGGAAAAACAGTGGTAAAATTAATCCCGTAAACTTTTTTTTTCAATTCCCACTTTATGTAGAAGTTACAACCAGAGGTACGAGGCAACCGTAAAGGGATTTGCATCGTAGCCAATTCCTCGACATGACATGCGTTTAGGTATGTTTAACGAAACAAAAAATTTCAAATGAGTGTTTCGTAATAAAGCAGGGCGAACGTCCTAAAAGTGGAAAATACTACCAGATACCACTTTAGGCGTTCCTTATCAGTACAACGACCATATTGATGACGCAAAGAAAGACCGAAACCGGTATATGGCTGCAGTTGCAAACACTTTCAACTTTTAGCAAGTTCGCACTGGTCCATTACAGAACACTTAATACGGACCTAAAAATGTGTTACGAGTGTGGTAAGATTCAGCAACTTTTAAAAAGTAAAATTATGAAAAAAAAAAATTGATTAAGAGAGACCATTGGATCGAAAATTATAAAAAGAAATATTTTAGGATCCTAACAGAAGCTATCCGAGACTCTCAGCTGTATAAATAAATTTTTGATAGCTTCTCCCAGGACAGTTGACACTTATCTCAGAGAAAATTTTACTAAATAAAGTGTCTAGCATAAACGCACCTTTAGAAATAGCTCTTTCAAATGATACCCCACACAATATACAGTGTGTCCCAGTGGAAGTAAGATAACATTAATACAATCTAAACACGATGGTATTCAATTGTTTTCTTAATGGCAGGTTAATAAGCATAAAATTTCGCACTACTTTGCCCATTTAACTGACTTTCTATCTCCACTAATAACGAAGTAACCCACGTCCATTGGGACTCACTATTATGACTAAAACTTGATTTTCCGGTTACCAAATTAATCTCCCGTTTCATAATAAAATATTTTCTTTTTCTAATCGTTGACTAGCGGTATTTGTGTGGGTCATGCAGAACTAATGCTCTGCAAAATTTTAAATTCCTATGTTAAATAATTTTCGAGGAAAATCTCTTTGTGCCAGAGGGATGAAAGGACGGACGAACGGAGACGACAGTTTTTTTAAGCTACGGAATTTTAAAAACAAATTTTTGTCTTTATTAAACCTCCCAAGTGGATGTTAAATTAATCACATTACTACTGAAACTCCCTTTAGATTTAACATGAAGAGCATTGGGTTGAAGACCAATTCCAAGTTCCTTTATTATTGTAATAACACTGTTTTGAAAAAATGAAGAGAGCTGAGTACGCCTATCATGTAAAACAGTAATAAGCCGTAAACGAGTATAAGCCAATTTAACAAACAAGAGAGAAGGGTTCTTAAGCACTCCACATTTCAATGCTGATTGAATCTCTCCATCTTAACAAGATAACCGACGAGTAATTATTCGTGCGTTGATTAAAATCAAAGCGTTTGGCCGCCAAGTAGTTTTATTTAATTAAAAGGACAAATCTGGTGGATCTCGGAAATAGTCCGCTGAAACCTCGAAATTAAACTACGACCTTATTTGTGTATATCTTAACTGAAATTCAGCCGTGAGAACCTGCGAGCTGAAAGTGTTTGCTTTGTCGGCGGGAGAGCAGTTTACAACATCCACAATCCACATCCTCGGTTGTGTTCAAACGCGTTTAAGGCCGTAATTATTATCAGTCGAGGTGTTGTATCAAAGTAGCAGATAATGCGCTTACCAGGAAACAATGTACATATCGGAGCCGTTATGCTGTTAATTGCGAATAAATTATTACTTTGCGCTAAACCTGATTTAGTGTGGTATTGCGAAATGGTTGCGGACGAACTTTCGTTCTCTTCGATTATTAATGAAAAATGTGTAGAGGGCTTTCTTATTTTGAAATAATACTCAAAATATTTTCCCAAATACCAGTAAATACATAACATTTCATGTAAAGCACTTTAATCCAGGTTGCTTACAATAAGAACAAGAATTAAATTCAGTGGTACATGGAAGGGAAAATAGCTCAGCAAAAGTGCCAAAGTATACAGAAATTATTTCTTATCTTGTATTAATCACGTCTGCAGAAAATCAAAAGAGCACATCTATCAATTTGATATAGATTTTTTTTTGAAATTGTAGTATTAACTGGAAATTTTAAGTTGAAAGTGGAGACTTCTATTTCATAACACAAGTTTCAGATAAGCAGTTCAGCATTGAGTCCCTACGTTTCTGATTTTCGCCCAAAATCTGATTTTTCATCCAAAATTTTAAGTTTAGTTTCGAAATGTAAAAAACACAATTATACTGAGTAATTGTATTTTTTCTATTATCAAAGGTGTACTTTAAATGAATTTATGATAATAAACGTGCAGGTATGTACCTGCTTTATAGAATAATTAAAGGTTTTGGGGAAGTATGTTCGAGAGGTCGACATATTCTATAAAATGATTGCGATATTTTTAAAATTCATATCGCTGTCAACTTCATTTTTCCATCACAGAAGCTTTAGTTGTGAAAATGCGTTAAATTATCCTTTAGAATGCTAATCTTACATATACAAAGTGTATATGAAATAGGCAAGCTATGATTTACTTAAATTCATATATAAATTACTGGGCGAACCTGATCTTCATCATGGCGATTGCAGCATTCTTTCATAAAAATGAAATTTATATATTATTCCATTTATCTTAAAATTTTCTATTTTACGTCAAAATTGAATTGAATTTTTTATTTCTAGTTTCCCATTTGAAATCGAAATTTCTAACATAAAGTCAAAATTTGGGAAAAAAGTTCACACTTCAGTAATCTACATTTTAAGATTTCAATCGAAAGTTCGCAAAAAGGTGAAAAAGAGCGAGATTTTGCCATTTCTAAGTAACAATTCCGAAACTTCTTTTTGCACTAAATATTTTATTTAAATTTTTTTAATGTTGGGATCTTTTTCTGATTTCAACATTAAACTGGAAATTTTGTGATTGAAGTTAAAATTTTAAGAAACAATTTTACAATTTTTTGTTTCCATTCGAATACTTAACCGTAAGTTTGAAATTTTAGGAAAACTATTAAAATTACGGGTTTTAAATTTAGATTAAAGTCGAAGATTCCAAAAGAAAAATCAAAATTCGGAAGAAATCGAGAATTTTTCCTACATTTTTAAGAAATTTTGAATTATTTTCTGTTCAAACCTAAATTAAAAATTTCTCTTTCTTTAACTTAATGTTTAAAAAGTACCTATTATTATAGCTAAAATGTTCAGAGCAGAAAAATTATATTTACAGAAATTTCGACATTTTTTCTGGAAAACAATTTGAAGGAAGAATCTTCATTTTTTTAGACTTAAAAACGTTGTGTCGTAGATAATCAAAATATTCCAACGAAGAGCGGAATTCCAATAAAAAGATTAAACGTTTTTAATTCAAATTGCAAGTTTCGATTTGAAACTAAAACTTTGAAACAAAAGAAATCTATTTCAGGCTAAACTTTAAAATAGTTATCTTTTTTTTATTTTAATTTTATAGTCAAGAAAAAAGTCAAAATATTAAAACCTTTAAAACTGTTTCTGAACATTTCAAGGAAAAGTAGAAATAAGTTCAACGACGATCTTTTTAAGAATTAAGGATAGTTTACATTTGGTAGAAACTGATAAGCCTTGTTTGGTCCCCAATGTGCAATTCACTGGGACCCCTGTGAAAATGTGACAAAATTTTGTTCTGTTTTCAAATATTTTTGATTCTTAAAAACAGAGCATTATCCATTTCGGTGGGAGCCTGAAAATATTTTTTCCGAATTTAGAGATCTCAGTCAGTTTTGTAGTTGAAATTTTAATGCTAAATTTGAAATTCGTAGTTTTGAGATTTCGGCCTTTTTCTTGTCATTTAGAGTTGTAGGTCAAAGTTTCAAAGAAAATACTTCCAATTTTCAAATGTTCAAATTTTCGATTTTTGAAACTTCACAACTTCGAATTTCAAATCCTTGAAGTTTTCTATTTTAAAATTTCTTAACTTTCAATTTCCTAACTTTCGCCTTCCAAATTTTAGAACATTCGAAGCTTTGATCCAACTTTTAATGTTTCAAACTTCTCACTTTCCATCTTTTGTACCTTCAAATTAGGGCATTTTCTACCCTTCCAAATTTCTTACATTTCAACTTTCAATTTTCTTCTTTCTTCTTTTAAAACATAGATTTTTAAATTTTTTAACTTTGCAACATTTGATTTTTCGTGCCTTCGAACCGTCGACTTTTAAATTCTACAATTTTCCAGCATTGGGATTTTTCAGATTTTAAATTTTCAATCTTTCAAACTTGAAACTCCTAAACTTACCAGTTGTAGAACTTGCAATCTTTAGAGACTTTCAAAGTTTTGATTTTCAAGCTTTTGATAATTTAAACCTACGATGCTTCAATTTTAGAATTTTCGAAAACTCTTACTCTCAAACCTTCGATGTTTCCATCTTTCGAACCTCCGAATCATTGATTTTCGAAGTTTAGAATTTCGAAACCTTTAAATTTTCAATTTTTTAAACTTTTTCAACTTTTAAACTTTCAGACCTTTGTACTTTCAAATTTTTAAACTTCCAAACTCTCCAATTACCCAACTTTTTCATCTCCGAACTTTTCAATTTTTAAATTTTCGAACATTCGATTTTCGAAGCACTATGTCTTCAAACCATCAACTTTCCACAGTTCAAACTTTTAAATTTTCGAACTTTTGAACCTTCGGAAAAACTTTGAAATTCTTAAGCTTTCCAGTCTTCAAACTTTGGAACCTTCAAAGTTTTACAATTTCAGCCTTTCAAAGTTTTCAAATTCAAACTTTCTAGCTCTTGAGTTTTGAAGCTTTTGAATTTACAGTCTTCGAACTTTCTAAAATTCGAAATTTTCGAATTATGGATTTTCCATCTTTTAAACCTCCGAAATTTTGACTTCCAAAGTTTCAATCTTTCTAACTCTGAAACTTCCGATTTTTCAGACTTTCGAATTTCCCAACAACTGAATGACTTTCAAACACTTTTCAACTTTCCAACTTCTCAAACTTTCAACTTTTCAAATTTCAAAATTTTTAAAATTGACATTCTACAAGAGTCGGAATTTTGAAAAAAAAATTTGAAATTTCATAACTTTTCTTCCTGATCAGCTTCTCCTTTGTAAGTCTAGGCGCTCTTACTGAAACTTATATTAATCTTATGTTTTTTTCAATTTATTTAACATTTCTTCGGCCCAGTTTGGAAATATTTTTTTTTATATTTTCCTAATTTATCAAAAAAACAATTTTTTCCATATCCAGTTTTGGTCTTCTATTTTTCATTATTCCTATTTTATGTGAAATAAACTAACCTCTTTATTTGTGAACTGTCATGAGGTGACGTTTTCAATAAATTTAAATATCACTTAGTCGCATTTCAAAAACTGTTTAAGAAATTGTCATCAGACCATAAAAATTTAAATATTTCCAAACTGTGCCGAAGAAATGTTAAATAAATTGAAATAAGCATAATATTTCCGGTCAATAAGGGTCTACCATGAAGAATAGTTATCCTATATATCTTCTATATTTGTTGCTAAATATAATTTTTGAATTGTAAAGTTGAGGTTGAAAATATGAATTCCCAAAGGGAAATATATTTATAAGTTAGTTAGTTTTTGCTTTGCTTTTTGCTTAAAATAAGCCAAGTAATCAGATCAAATATGCATCTTTAAACGGAAGTCCTTGTAACCGCTGATATTTAATTAATTCACTAGGTACTTCACTAACCGCTTCTCATTACCTAGGTAAACAAGTTGTAGTCGCCCTTTCTAAATTAAAACCAAAGCCCACTTCCTGAAAGCTCGAAGCCTCGAAATCCCATGTCGAGGTGTAATCTCTAGATCCAGCTTACCAGCGTTGTTTTCCACTTTAATCCAATTAATCCAGGTAGCCCGGATTTAAAAGCACATACGAAGGTTACTATAACTAGGTTCGGTTTTGTGGAGTTTTATGCACACTTTTAATGAATTCATTTGGAAAACTAGCTTAAGCAATTTTCACGAACCAAATAATTTGACTCCTGCAAAACTTTTCAATACTATACATATGCAAGTTATACACCTTGACGTTGTCATATAAAAAAAATATATATATCAGCAGAAAATACCAAATAAAAGCGCTGTGATGTTGAAAAGTGTTTTGTAACACCTTCTGATCGTTATTCCTGATTATGGCAATTAAAGCCACTTACATGATTTTAACAATATCGTTCGCAGGCACTTTTCCTGTTATAGTTTGCATATTGGCCTTGTTCTTGAATAATTCGACCGCTATTACTATTTGGGATATTTGTAATGCTCTAATTTCAAGGCATAGCCGATCTTAAATAGTAATCAAACCCATACATTAATTTTGTACAAGCAAATAATTTAATCCAGATGTTTTAAGAGGAACTATATGAACATGTTAAAAAATAAACAGAAGTAACAAATTAGCAAAGCAGAGGCATTAATAACACATACAAAATCTAATTTTAGCTGGAGCAATCACTGCCGCCCATATTTATTTATTTCTTCTATAAACGAACATGTAAGTATTACATAAGTCAAAAAGTTAACAACCTCGAATTTCATGTTTGGATTTTGATGTAACACTTTCCAACGATTCACACATTTGTATTAGTTATCAAGATTGTTTACTGGTTTACTACAGTCCCACAAGTTTGTGTACACAGGAGAAACAAACGGATATATTTAGGTTAGATTTTAAGAATTTTTACACATTGTTTATCTTTGAACAATAGTGTAGATAAGTAATATACATCATCAGCATTATTATTTTCATCATCATTTTAATTAAAAGAAATCAATTTCGGTTTTCGTTTAGGCAAAAATAACGGGTTTTTCGGTTCGTTCAGTTGCGAGTGGAATTAAATCGGTTAAACTCTTTTTTAAAATCAGCATAAGAAAATAAACCTTTTTTCACATAAGGCAAGTGGAGCACGCCGATTCGCGACAGCCTTACAATCAAGTTGAATATTGATAACTAGGATAAACATAACAAAATTTTTCGAAAAAAATTCGAGTTGAACCTCAGATTTTAAGAAGAAGTTCGAAATTTCAAGATTAAATTCGAAAACTCGAGATAAGAGATCAAATCTTAAAGGTAAAGCCGAAATTTAAGAAAAATGCTATCTATGTAAATGCATAAAAGGATATTTTCGAAACAAAGAAAGACATTTTGAATACAGAGGAATGTTCAGAAAATGTCCAGACTTTGAAAACAAAACAACTGAACATTGAGAAAAATGTTAAGTTTACAGTAGATTTTTTTACTTTAACAGAGAAGCCAACATTCCGAAAGACAAAACATTGAAAAAATTTAAAACTAAGAAAACCATTCGTTTTTACAAACTAAATTATAGGAAAGATGAAAAATTGGAAGCAATATGCAGTCATAATGATATTAATTTTAACAACGTGTTCGAAAAGTTTAATAAAGACAGAAAATCGTAAAAGAAATATTTTGTCAACCTTTTAAAATAGACCTACTGACCATCTAAAGCTCAGCTCTACCAATCACATTAAATGGCCATTGACCATATTTACGACGATTTACGACAACGACAGCAGACGTTTATGACGTTATCATCCACTGATCAGCTACAACGGTAAGGCGGGCTGGCTAGGGCAAAAAAGCGTTAATTAATTGGCAACAAATCTCTATATGTAATTTTGGCGAATAACTATTTTGTATTTCCACAGACTTAATACTTTTTATATTTTTTTGTTTCCTAAGTCAATCGGTCTGATGAAAAGTAAAATGCTAATTCAAAAAAATCAATGAACACAAGTGACTCAAACTAACATATTAATTCCAAAAAATAAATAACGATACGACATATTGGTTTATTTAATTTTGAAATATATTAACGTTGGTTAGCAGTTAGTTTTTGTTTATAACAAATGTGTCAACGATAGCCCACGGTTAGAATATATGCAAGGTACTTACATTAGTACGCAAGTGCCTTTTTTCCAAACTAGTTTAGAAAATTCGTCGGTAAACACAACATATGTAAAATAAAATTCTAAAATTCTTCTTACGGGATCACAAAACTCAAAAGGTCGGAAAATAATTCTCCAGTATTAACCACTTTATAATACTTGCACCCACTACAGCGAATTTAATTTATTACTTAAAGCGTTGATATCAAAGCTTGCAGCCATCTCGCGATATCGCCTTTTCCTTTTTGTGCAACCTTCTTCTGCTATTCGTTTTTACGTGAATTTCATATAAAAAAGCGAATCACCCAACAACGACCCTCGATGCCGCCAGTATCATTAAATGATTTTTGTACTATCACCATTTAAACATAACCCTAGCATTGTTTTGTTTATTTGTTTTGCCCATATATGTAATACTTCTATATGGCGTGTTGTGTATGATCGCCACTGCAAAATGTTTTGTCAAAAAGGTGAGATGAAAGTATATGTCGGACTCTTTCAAGGACAAGCCTTCTGCGTATGCATCACAAATCGTCATGATTTTTAGATGTTTTGTCCAAGGAACACAAATAGCAACGTCGTGCCATAATTAAAATAGTAATACAAACTGTAAACTGCTAAATTTAATACAGGGTAAAATAGAAAAAAAAAATACAATCCAAATGTTGTAAACACGTACACCAAACCAAACTAAATAAGTCGTAAGTGGAATAAAGACTATCCAGTTAGCTTCTCTGTTTTCCTATGAAAAATATATGTATCAGTTACTTTTTGACAAATATTAAATATCATAAAAATATTTATTAAACATTAATTACAGAAATCAGGGCAGCATTTAATTAACTTCTTTTTAGCGGGAACAGACGACAAGATGGGCGGGCAAATAAATGAATGACAGCTGGCGAGAAGAGGGATATTTAAAATAACCTTTAGGATTGGTTAATATATTTTGTCCTTTAAAAAGACTAACATATATATCCATCGCATCTTTTTGACACAAGCAAAGCGACAAAACACTCTATATAGAAGTATTACATATATGGATTCGCCCGAGTCCAGATTCCGCAACTATCACTTCTTCTTCTTTCTATTTAGCTAGCCATTAGAAGTTTTGAACTATTATAAATAAGAGGCCAAGAAGGGGTTTAAATAAATATTATAAAATATTTTTTTCAGCATAATTAAATCCAAATGTTTTTTTATCACGTATTCGCATCATACATATTTTTCTTTATCTTTATTTAAAATTAAGGCCTTCATGACTAAAACAACATGTATACATAAACTTAGAAACAGGAAAAAATTGATTTTAAGCTCGAAACAAAAGAAATAAAATAAGCAATTATGTTCGAAGTTTCGAAAAATGAATTAATTGACTTGAAATATTCGAAATTATATTCAGGTTTGTAGTCGAACTTTAAAAAAATAGTAAAATTTGATACCGTGATGTTGAAGTTTTGATATAAAAGTCGAAATTTCCAAAAAAAATATTTATGAATAACAATGTTTTAAAAAATTTGGATTTACAAATAAAATAATTTTAAGTGTAAGCTTGGAATTATGGAGAAGGTAAAATTTCGAAAAAAGACGACTGGGAATATAAAAATAAACATGGAAATAGTCAGTATTTCTAAATAAAATTGATATTTAGTTTTCAAGTCAATATTTTGAAGAGAACAGCAAAAGTGCAAATTCGAAATTTTAGGAAAAAGCTGAAATTCATAAGACAGTCAGAAACAGGGCGACGGAAATTTTCGAGGATTTTTTATTTATTATCTGGAAATGTTCGCTTTTTCAAACTTCGTATTTTTACTTTCTAATTTTTTTATTTTTCTAAAACTCCAAAAATGTCCATGATAGTTAGTCCGGAAATAAAAAAAGCAGCAATTCAAGATTAAAAATATTAGCCTAAATTTAGGAAAATAATCAAATTTCTATAAAAAGGAAGGTGTTTCTGGAAAAAGTAAACATTTTTAATATTAAGTCGAAATTTTTAATTTAAAGACGAACTTTTATACAGAAAATAAAAAACTGTAAACTGGAAATTTAAAAAAAAATTCCGTTAATCAAAATACCTCGCAAAAATGTTACGAAATGTCAAACTTCTTCTTTGGAGGAAAAAATTTACATTTAGATATTAAGGTCGTAATTTTAGGCAATATATATTGAAAACACAAATCAACTTTTTGATAAAAGTCAAAATATCTAGACAAAAGTGTAAATATTGGAAAAAACCTAATAACTGGTAAGAATTATAGGAATAAAATCCTAAACTAAAGATTTTCAAAAACAAGTTGAAATGACGAAATTAAACCTTAAATTTGGAAAAATCTGAAATTTTGCTAAAAACGGTAGACAATTGAGGTTTGTAATCAAAATATCAAGAAAATATTCAAAATTTCTAAATAACTAGAAATCTTGAGGTTAATCTCGATTTTGTAGGAAAAATGTAGTAATCGAAAGTTTAAGATCAAATTTTGAGAACAGTTGAAATTTGTAAAAAAAATCCAACTTTATGACAAAAAGGAACGTACAAATAAATAACAAAATGCAATAAAACCTGAAAAGTTTTCTTGAAATGTGGCTTTTTCTAAAATTTTCAAATTTAAACTTTTATTATTTTGAAGGTTTTGTATTTGTGTAAAGCAAGAAATATTTTGGTGTGTTATATTGAATTGCATTTATTTATCCTTGTTTTTGAGGCGAAAATATCTTTAGGTATGTTGAGCAACTCTTGATAGGAGGAAAATTTATGATTTGTATAACGGGTTTTCACAATACTTTCCCATCTATTGTGGTGCTATAATCGGTAGCGGGGTTCGAATTCCGACCTACCACGACCATCCTACGCATTATGTCACACATCCTTGCGAACGAGAAGCTTAACTCGCTTGATAACTTCTCTTTACGCTAAATATATACAGCGTGTCCCACCGGGATTCGCCGCGATCGATATCTGACAAAGTACAGGGTGAGAGAAACTCGATGTCTCAGTTCTGCTGCAAGAAAAGGAAGAGTGATATAAAAAATCTAAAACAATTTTTTAATTGGGGTTAAATAAGGTCCATTTTATGCCAAAGCTGTATAATTTTCAGTATTTAAAAACCGAAGTAATGACGTCATCAAATTTTTTTCTTTAGAAACATACCTTTATTTTTGCACATTTAAAGAACTAATATTTTTAAACAAATTTTGTAAATTAAAATATTGGTATCTTTTTTCGTTAAAAAGTTATAATAAAATTTATTGTAAAAAAAATATTACTAGAAATTCGAAATTGTTACGGTTTAATCAAACAGCCTCTGAAAACAAATCTATTAAATACTTTTAGACTTGAAATTAGATGTTCGGGTACCTCAAAGCGAATTCATCTGCTTTTCTAGGATTCTTTGGAATTCCCCTTAAACTAATAAATAGAATGTCGTTTGCGTGAAAATTTTTCAAAGTCAAATGGCAACAAAACAGGTTTTTTAACCATTGGTTGAATTATTGACATATGGCAGTATGCTTTGATTTTTGATTTTTTGCATTTTCAAAGTCTATTTGTTTAAATCGTACAAATTTTTACTAATACTTTTTTAACAAAAAAATTGCTTATAATTTTTTAACTGAAAAAGATATACATTTTTTTATTCACAACATTTTTTTAGAAAAATAAGCTCTTTTTAAATATGCACAAATATAGGTATGTTTTTGGAAAAACAAGTTCAATGACGTAATTACTTTTGCTTCCAAATATGAAAAAATATACAAATTAAGCTTAAAATGGACCTTACCCAATCCAATTAAAGAACCTCTTTTTAGATTTCTTGTTTCGTTTTTCATTTCTTTGAAATAGAGCTGAGACATCGAGTTTCGCTCACTCTGTACTCATCTAAAAATTTGAAAATTTAATAACTTGGCAAAGTCGACGAGGCCAACACAACTAAAATATTTGCAAAATTGTAATACTTTCGCTTATACCGGAAGTTGACACCAACTTCGTTATTTTAAATGAGACACCCTGTATATTTTTGCATTTTTGGATTTTATTTGTTCCTAAAATTTTTAGTTTTTCAGATAATTGGATTTCTATAAAAAATTGGACAAGGTCCCACGAAATTCTTTGTATCTTTTTCCAGAAACCAGATGGCTCTAGGGATTATATGGAACACGCGATATAGAAGTACAACACATAACGAAGAAAGGAAGTCGCGCCTTTTGCGCTGCGACGTTGTCAAACTATCAGAACTTTATATTTCCTATAAAAAAATTCCACCTGCAAAGTTTCTAAGTTTTTACCCTCATCGTTAGATGATGCCTTAGTCGTATTTTCGTTGCCAAGTTTTGCATTTATTTACATAGAAAATGAGTCGTGCTCATATGCGCGAGAGTAGAATATCGAGAAAGTGCGAGAAATCTGGCAACAGCACTGAAGCAGACAAACAGACAGACAAACTGACTTTCGCATTTATATATTAATATGGATAAAAACCAGAAATAATAATTTAAATCTCAAATTGTGAAGTTTTATAATTTTGATGATACAATTGGAACATTAAAAAATAACACTTTGGTTGGGTTTTATCATAGTTTTAGGTTTTTTACTTCTGTCGGCGGTGTCCATATTGTTCAATTTTTTATTTTTTTATTATTATTTTTTTTGTAAAAGTTAATTGCTGCCCACTGCTTAGTAGGAAAATTAAAAGGTAAATTTTTTAATGCTAAACAGGAAGGGCAATGGCACCGCTATATTTTATGTGGGTGAGACTTCCACGTACTTCTTGTGTGTTCCCTCAGGCGATCCTCGAGTTATTCAATAAAGCAAATATTTGTACAAAATTCTGTCATCATGTTAAATAAATTGCATCAATTAAATGCATAATAATTATGTAAATTGTTTTGCATTTATACAACCGGCTATTATACATTATATTTGTTTTTGAATAATTCCATATGCATAGAAATATACTCCTAATGTTTATCTAAATTTAAATCTTCCAAGTGGACGCTTGTTAAAAGTAATGTCTCATGTTCAATTAAAACGCTATAATAGTAAAGAAACTGGTTCGCAGACAGCAGACAACTGCGACTAACTTTTGTATTTATAAACACCATGTTTTGTTTGGGTAATTTGGGCCCCTGTGGGTGAAACCAGGAAACGACCAGTTTTTTTGGTTTTGTTTTGCCCCATAAAGCACCTGCAGTGTAAAGACTATTTGCGACGTCTGGCTTATATTTAATATAATTTATAGCATACGTATTACCAGTCGCTTAATATACAAAATGTTGAGCAGTCTTAGGAAAATGCGTTATGTTTCCTTAAGAAATATCCATTGCAATAATTTTATTGAACCTTAGGGGCCGTCGCGATTTTGCCTACCAAGATTTTAAAGTAATTAGCGTCCTCTTTATTTTTAGTATTTAAAAAGTTATTTCACAAATATTGAAAAACATATTTGGCAAAAAAAATCGTCAAGCATTTAGGCGAAATCTGGGGTCCCAAGCAACCGTAGGCATCGCTAATAATACAAAATCGTATATTCCGCACAACACATTTACTTTAATAGGAAAAGCTAGAGTTGGAGAGTGTACTTCATACAATCCCTTATAAAAACCCAAAACCAAATACCTTTTAGGTATGTCTTTAGAATACCTTTTTGGTAACCTGATATATGTAAACTTTGATCTTGAATAAGATGTGTAGCACAGTTCAGGTCAGGTATAAGAATAGGTTATGAGGTACCTCTTCCTTTAATCAGAATATTTTTGAGCATTTTTTAACATGTTCAAGAAGATAATCTGACTTTTAGGAGAAGCATGTAAATATTCTCAGACAAACATGCAGAAAAATCTACAAAAATTATATACCATGTAAACAATTATGTCCATTTAGTGGCCCACTTGATCTGTTATGCCTTATTCGTAACTGTATAAAGAAAGTAGTCTGTTCAATATAAATTCTATTAAAGGGGGCACTTTTTGACTAAAACTTTCGACATTTTAAACGAAATTTCATACTCAAAATCATTTTTTATACACTACACATAACATTTGAACTTTTTCAAAATTCAGAGCCAAAAAGCTTTAAACTCTATAATCTGATAATCATTTTGTTTAAATATGTGTATGTTTTCTCCAATATTCCACTTTTTTTCTCAAAATTTCGGCTTTTATCTCAACAATTTTAGGCTTTCGTCTAATAATTTCATTGTAATTTCTAAACATGTTTGTCCGAAATTTTAAAAGTTTTGGCTTTGTGTCAAGTTTAAAAGTCGAAATTTCGGGAAAATTCTGAAATGTTATAGTTGAAAGCGAAATTTCGAAGTTAAAATCGATTTTTCCAGATTTCAAAGTTTCGACAGTACCCCAAACTTTGACAGTATTCTAATGTATTTCGAATTTTTATTCTTAAAACCACAAATTTTCTTTTATTTTGAATTTATAAACTCGTTTTTTTTTAGATTCGACTTAAAATTAGATTCTTCGATTTTTCCTAAAATCTAAAATTTTTCCTACATTCTGAATAAAAAAAACTCTTATTTTTTAAACAAAACTCCCTATTTATTACAAAAAACAATTCGTTACCGAAACTACGACTTTCTTTAGAAGTTTGGACTTTTATTTTGCCAAACATTGGGTCTAGTTTTTCGTAGAGGCTTTTCTCTTTAAGTTTCAATTTTTTTTGAAATTTTTTGGTTTTCTTTTGAAATTTTGATTTTAGACATTTTTAGTATTTATAGTTTTTTAAATCAGATCAAATTTTGATAAGGTTTCAACTTCTAGAAATTATGATGATCTCATTGTTTTGAAATTTTGATTTGCTTCATAGAAATATCTATTTTTAACAGAAGAAACTAGTTTGTTAGCTTTAAACCCAAAACTATGGGTTTTTAATGAGTACTTTTAATTTTTTTTTCACAACTTTTCACTTTAATCTTGAAAAGTGACTTGCTTTCAACTTTAAAAAAATTTTTACTTTTGTAGTAAGTAGATATAATTTTCAAAAAGAGGCTTCACTTTTTCTACAGATTTTTAGCTTATTTTTCAAATGGACATTATTTCGCAAAACTCTGCTTTTCTTTTTACTTATTTGCATAATTTTATGTCTACTTTAGACTTAAATCTTGTCGATAATTTATATTTACACACGATGATTTTATATCAGTTTAATTTTTTTTTTTTGGAATTCGACAATTACATTTTTTATACAAATACAGAATAGCACTCAAAAATTTTGAAAATGTATACAAGGTGTCCTACCACGAACTGAAGCGATCGATGTCTAAAAACTAAGCGTTTTGGCAAATCATGTTTTCGGGTCAAATTAACTAAGATATTTTCAGGGTAGTGGCACTTCTGGGTTCTGAATTATTTAAATAAGGACAAGCTTGGGAGCTTGGTATTTCAACCTTATTTGAAAATGTCACGTTAAGCTTGGAATTTCTATTTTTATTTTAATTTATTAAAATTAGAAAATAAACATAACAAATTTCAATTTTACGTTCTAAAGAAATAGAATTTCCGAAACAAAAAATTTAAATTTCAAAAAGTAGAAAATTTGGAGTTTCAGATCTAAATAATTGAGATCTAAATCAGAAAGTCAAAACAAAAGGTTCTTTTTAACCTTCTGTGGGAGCTCTTACAGAACCTGTCAGCTAAATTCCAAATCCTTTTTAACTTCCACAAGTTAGTTCGAATCTGTCAGCATTATATATCCCGACCTTTATAGCTAGGCTCAACATCTAACCTATACTCATTCTCTCCAGATCTTCTGGTATTAATGTTTCTTTGCCAGTCAGATAATATCTGTATCTGGTAAGGTTTGGATAAGTACACACAGTGTGTAAAGTTGTTTCCTTTTCAGTCCCACACAGTCGACATCGGTCGCTTTCTGCTAGGTTGAATTTAACAATGTGTCCCTTAAAGTTCCAGTGACCAGTGGGCAAATCTAGTACTTTGCCTAGTCTCCTTTTATTCATTGCAATCAGTGCTTCAGCCCTTGATTGCAAGGGTTTATCCATCAGCAGTTTTGCTTGCCTGCAGGTGGTTATGTTCCTCCACCGGTTCAAGTGACCCCGTTTAAGGTTTCTTAATATGATGCTTTCGTCGAGATTTTAAAGCAAAAGGGTAAAGAATAAAAAATGGTTCGAAATTTCTAAAAACATTCAGAATTTTTTTTTACTTCGTAAATTTGGATTTTTTCAAAAAAACGATTTTTTCCAAGTATTTAAAATTTATCAAAATTGTTATTAAAGTTTTAAATAAAAGAAATTTGAAAAATTCGAGAAAAAAAAGTAAATAGTTTGATAAAAAAATTTGGATTTCGGAAGGAGTTTCTGTTTTTTCAAAATTTAAATTCAACGTAGGGATTTCTGTTTTTATTTAAGTGTTGATTTTGTTGCTAAACTTGATGAGAATGAAGTTAAAACCCTCACACCAAGGCCGAAATTACAACCATTAAAATTTTAAAATTCGACCAATCGGTTTTGGAAAATGAAATTTCAGGTTCAATTTCCAATGACAATTAAAAAGAGTTAAATAGAAACAACTTTAAACTTTCTTATTAACATTTTGATTTTGCAAGCGAAAGTAAAAGTGAAAATCTTTAAATAATTAGAAAAAATTGCCTAAGAAAATGGACGTTTTGGGATAAAATCGAGGTAAGATTTGAAAATTTTAAGGTGTTTCTGTAGATTTCGAGTTTTAAAACTAACGATTTTGCAAAAAAAAAACAGAATTATCTAAAAAAGTTTTTTACACAATTCAACTTTTTTCTGTCAATTTGAATCTTAACATTCACATTTTTAATTATTCTCTGAAAATTGTGACTTTAGAATCAAAAATTTGGATTTAAATTTAATGTTTTATTCAGAAAAATGTAAGTGTTGACGAAATAAAAAAATAGGCAACTGCCGATAGAAGTGAAAACTTAAAACTAGAAAGTAACATTGTCCAAACTAACCCATAATTTAAACAGAGCGTACTGTAGTCAATTTAACTTATAATAGGAGTAATGATATGTCTGAGATTTAACTTAAAAGTTGGATTCATGAATAGGCTTTGTTGGTTGGGGTTGCGTATTTCTCTGATAAAACTGATAGGTCGCGAGTTCAAATTCCGATGTACGCATTTTTAAAGAGAAAATTTCTGTAGGAGCGTTGGGTGACTTTTAATAAGTGGTAAACTTTTGGTTTCGCATCACCATCGCTCTAAATTGCGTTAACAACATGCTATAATGATATACAGAGTGACTCAGAAAGAATGAGCAAACGCTAAACTAGAGATACTGGGCCATAAACTATTACGAGTCAGCTCCAACATGCCTTATACCAATATCTCTGGTTTAAGAGTAACAAGGCGTTCAAATTATAAAATTATAAAATTTCTCAATAATTGGGTTAGTTTTAATGCTATAAATATAATATTAAAAAATTTATATCTTTCGGTGTAAGCATTACGAATTTTTGCTTTATTTTGACTTTGCTTTTAGACGGCGCTAGTTACAAATTATTGTTTACCTAAATTAAAACATGTTTTTTTTTTATTTGTAAAGTTATGCATAAAACAAGTAGAAAATATAAAAAAAAACGACCCATTCTACAAAGAAAAGGTACTCCACTTTGGGTCGCCTAATTCTATCGGTTTTCAAGTTATTTGCATTTAAAAGGTTCAATGTAATTTGCTACGATTCTTTTATTCTTAAAATTTGCAAAGATATGGAGGAGCAGTGAAAGCATTAGTAAATAACAATAATAATTATTGGTAATAGAGCAAACTCTATGTTGGAAGTGTTTACCACCTACTTCAATAAATTTTAAATTTCTCTTTCCTAAATGTCAAAGGCAAAATTTTCCTATTATTTTTAAATATATTTGCGTCCTTTTTGATTATTTTTAACAACTTCTAAAAAAATTTAGATTCATTAAATTGGAAAAAATATAATAATGATCTGCGTCTGAAGAAACCAAAAAAGATACAATAAAACATTTAAATGCAAATATTTTAAAAAGCGATAGATTTAGACGACTTTAACAATAGTACCTTTTCTTTGAAGAATTGATTGTTCTTTTATATTCTCTATTTTTTTTTAAGTGCAACTCTACCAACAACAAAAAATGTTTTAATTTACATAGATAATACGGCGAAACCAGCGCTTTCTGGGAGAAAAGTCAAATTGAGTTTAATATTTATAATTCTTACACCAAAAGACATAGAACATTCTATTTTTAGATTTATAACATCAAAACTTTCTTAATTGTTGAGAAATTTGAAAATAAAATTTAAAATTTGTACGCCCTGTATCTCGTAAACCAGCATCATTGGTATAAGGCATGTTGAGCTCAATCGTAATATTTTCGTTTCTGGTATTTCTAGTTTGCCGTTGGCCTATTCTTTCTGACTCACCCTGTATACAGTGTGATTCAGTCATAATGGCATTAATTTTGAGGAGAGATATAGAAAAATGAGTATAACACGAATATCCGATTGAAACAAAATTTTCAGGTATAATTATACCGAAAAAAAAAAATATTTTAAAATCATAATTTAAACCCCTTTTTGAGCTGTCACTGACTTAAAATCTTTAAGGCCCAGATAAATAGAAAGAAGTAGAAGAAGAATTTACGGCTGCGCAGTTGATACTCGGACGAAACAAATAAACAAAACATTGCTAGGTTATGTCTAAATGATACAACGGAAAACATTAAATGATCCTAGCGGCACTGATGGTTTCGAAAAAGTCGTTGGCTGATTTGCTTTTTTATATGAAAATCGGGTAACAACGATTTGCAAAATAAACGTGAAAATAAAAAAAGTGAAATCGCGAGATGTGTGTAAACGTTGATATCAACGCTGCAAGTAATGAATTAAATTCGCTGTTGTGGGTGCAGGTGTTAAAATACTCGAGAGTTTTTTTCCGATATTTTATTTTTTGTGACCCTCTGTGATACAATGAACATTTTTTAAACCATGTGCAGTTTACTGACCAATCATACTTTTTTCATGCGCCCGTACACTGCTGTGGACTATCGTTGTCATATTTTTTATAAACAACCACCTAATTGCTAACCAACGTTAATATGCTTCAAAATTATATAAACCAGTGCGTCGTATCGTTATTTATTTTGTAGAATTAATATTTTAGTTTGAGTCGTTTGTGTTCGTTTATTTTTTGAACTTGCGTTTTACTTTTCATCACACCGATTGATTAAGGAAACAAAACAATGTAAAAAGTTTTAAGTGTATGAAAATACAAATACTTATTTGTCAAAATAACTAATAGAGATTTGTTGCCCATTAATTAACGATGTTTCGCCCTCGCCAGTCCGGTTTATCATTGCAGCTGGTGAGTGGATGATAATGTGATAAGCGTCTGTTGCTGCAAGGCATTTAATGTGGTCACCTCGAAGGGCTTCTGGTGGTCAATGGATTGATTTGGGTCTATTTTAAAAGGTCGAATAATTTTTTTTTTCGATTTTCTGTCTTCTAAGCCTTCCGAACACGCAGTGAAGATTAATGCCATTATGATTGAATCACCCTGTATCTGCTGTTAATATTGAGCATGTTGATAGTGACGCTAAATAATGGGTTTACCCTCTATCAAAAGACGTTTACGCGCCTAAAAAGTTATCACTTAAAAAATTTGTCCAGAAACTTGGAGTCTTAAAGTCAGCTTTTATTACCAAAGTCAAAATTTCGAAATTGTAATGTCAAAAAACAGATTTTTAGTTTTCAAGTCAAAATTCGAAAATGATCAGAATTTTCGCAAGGAAACTTTGAATTGTGTAAAATAAATGTTTCCCCAAATTTTGTCTAAAATTATAATATTTAATTTAAATTGAAAATGTCTAGTCTAAAGTCGAAGGGTGCAGGTTAGGGAAAAAAATATGTTGGAATTAACGAAATCTCATATATATAGATTCGAATTTACGTTTGAATTTTTAACTTGAACATTTCTGCTCGAAATCAAAAATTCGAAAAGAAAAGCCAACATTTCAAGGTTACCCAATATTTTGATGCATTATTTTTTAATTTAACTTTTTTAGAAATTTCAATCATTTATAAAATTCAGTCTTAAATTTCTAATTGAAAGCAAATATTTAAGTTGCCTAGAAAGATGAGAAATTTTACTTTTGACATTTACAGAAAAAGTTGGAATGTCAAAAATTTTCGAATTTCACTCGAATGGTATTCGAAGTTTTAAAATAAATTTCAAAGTTTCTAGAATAAACAACAATTTTGTGATTAGGGTACAATTTTTTTTCAGTAAATTAAATTTTATTTTAAAATTTTCAATTTGTCTCAAAATTTGGACTTTTTGTGAAAACTTTTTCTTTCGAATTATCTTTTAAAAAATTTAAATTTTAGATAAAAATTAGACTTAAAAAAATCAAATATACGTGAAAGTAAAACAAATATCAAATTTTAATTTTGGCAAAGACTTGTTACTTTATGATTATTCGATTTAATTTTATGAAATTTTTCTCGGAACCACGCTCAACAAGTTTGAGCACGAAATTTCGAAAAAAAAATTGTAATCGTGGTTCAAAAATAACAGTCATATACAGAGTGTCCATAGAGTAAACATAATTTTCACAAACAACAAAAATATGTTTTATTAAATATTGCTGAGACTTGTCGATTTTGTTTTCTGTTTTGTACAATTTTGAGGGATTGACAGACCAAAGTGTGCCTGTGGCTTTTCTCACACCCATCTTGCCGAAATTTCACAAACAACTTTTCATGCAAAATTGAAGAGAGTGTACCGTGCCTGCAGAAAAATTCGGCAAGGTGGGTATCGCGTTTGTTCACAGAGGAGATTAACCGCAATCGTATGGTCGAGCCTAAAGTTGTTTTGGCGCTCCTCCGTCATAATCCTGCCGAATTTCTTTGACAATACATAACTGTGATTGGAACCTGGATGCATTACTACACTCCAGAAACAAAGAGACAGTCACAACAGTAAATTTTTTAGGGTGAACGGGCGCCGTAGGCGAATACAGTGACATCGGCCTACAACGTGATTTCACGTTCTTTTGGGATGCACACGGGAAGTATCATGCTTCGTTATTGTACCGCCTGAGTGAAGAAATCAAAGAGAGAAGAAAAAAATCCTCTTGCACCAGGACAATGCGCGTGCGCACACCTTTGCTGTTGCAATGGCCAAAATTACGAAATTAAAAATCAGATTGTTGCAATTCCACCCTTTTCACCAGATTTGGTTCCAAATGACTCTTTCCTGTTTCCCAATTTTAAAAATTGGCTAGGTGGACGACGATTTATTTTCAACGAGGTGATCATTCCGAGGACAAATAGCTATTTTGAAGAACTGCCGAAATACTATTTTTCGGAAGATATAAAAATTTTGGAAAAACGTATGCAGCTAAAAAGGGACTATGTTAAGAAATAAAAAAAAATTACCTAAAAAAATATGTTTCTATATTTTCCCAAGGACTTATTAAACCACCCTGGTATTTAACTTTGTACAGGGTATTTTTAAAAAGGATATTCGATATAAAATCTTAATTTAATAAATGGAATATTGGCACTTTCAATTTCATATCTATTTTTTTTATAGAAAAAACTATCGATCAAGATGTTTGCATGGGTACTTTGTTTTTCGAATTTGTAAAGTTAGGGTTATTACCTCTTTGGAGCCATCCATAAATTACATATTCTTCATGGTAGACTCTTATTAAATATAAATTAAGTCACAACGGTGAGGAAGAGGAGCAACAAAATGTGATATGAAAATGAAATCTATGCTTTTCTGCAGTTGCATTTTACCTGACCAATTCTTCCTACTTATTAATGGGATTTTAATGGGTGGTTCTGTTTGCCTTCATTTACATAATTTTCGAGTTTATCAATAAACATATTAAATCCACCTACACGGATCGATCTAGTCCATTTCAAGGATGCTTCAAGTTCAGGTTGATGGACTGATGATCTTGTGAATGGAATCACGTGAAAAGTGTTAATAAATATTGCGTGGATGCTCTTTAATTCGAGCGCATTGAATTTTTATGTTATTTGTATGGCCACAATAACATTAGCATGCATGTTTGCTCTTCTCGATGGGTTCTCGGCGATATGTGGGCAGAAGATGGATGCGGTAACTTGCGTTGATAAAGGCGCATTGAAAACAGTTCTTTCATGTCCGTACATTATTTTGCGTTGTCAAGGCGCAAGTTAACTAATCTGCGTCTACAGGGGTAAAAAGATTACCGTTATTTGTATAAACTACAAGCAGACAAGTAATATCATATGAAATTAGTATGGATGTTTTTATGGAAAAGTCGTCGACTGTGCTTGGATTATTTCGTTAGCACGATGATAAATTCAAATAATTAAATTACAATATGTTATCTTGAGCAATGGTGCCTATAAAATCACATTATATTACCTACCTTAACCGCAACGGACACTGATGACGCTTTTGTGACGTGAAAACCTTTTTTAGCGATTTTGGATAGAAGGTAAACTTTCGGTTTCGCATTACCATCACGCGTCACTCTTACGCATTACCAACATGCTCTACTGTTAAGATCAGAGCATGCTAGTAACGCATATTAAGGCGATTTTAACGCGAAACCATAAATTAACTTCCTATTAGAAATTGCTCTACGAGGGTCCATCAAATATGAACCGGAATTTCTACCATGTCGCCATGAGAGCATCGGAAGTATGTGCATACCCTTAGACTTTGGTGGGGATAACACGTGAATTCCTGCGCCCAAGCAAATTCCATTCTCGTCGTTAGTGTGTTGTAAATACAATGAGAGAGCAAGAGGCTCATCCGCACGTTGCGCAGCGCATTATTATTAAATTTCTTGCCGAAATTCTTCGTATTTTAGAAGCACAGTTTGGGGATACTTGTTTGAAGAAAACTCAGGTATACGAATAGCACAAAAATTTTTTGGAAGAAGGAACTCAAGTTGAAAATGAACCCCATGTCCGTCGTCGGTCCTTGCAAGAGTGTTTTGGGATTTTCTGCATAAAGTCGTACGTATAATGCTGCCTACTACTACCAGCTATTGCATGAAGCAAAACGTGCATATCGACGAAAGAGGCGCGAATTTTCGGTATGTGATTTAGCTTCACGTCAATGCCCACCCCCCTCAAGCCAGTTTGACACATCAAAAATTGGAGGAAATGCATTGGGCAATATTAGAACACCCTTCTTATAGTCCCGACTTATCACCATGCGATTATCATATGTTTGGGCCACTGAAAGAAGCTTTTGGAAGTGAGCGATTCCATGATAATGCTTCTGTTGAGACCTTTGTGCTGCAAACACGTCCCCCTTCTTTTTATGATGCTGGCATTAAAAAACACCCAATACGTTGGGAAAAATGCATAACCAAATCAGGAGATTATGTGGAAAAATAGTTAATAACTTTAATATAGGTACCTTGTATAAATAAATTTTTAAAAACAAAATTCCCGTTCATATTTGATTTATCCTCCTAATTGTTTAATTGTAGAAAGTTTTTACAACAAGAGCGGATATTCTGTTTATACCTCGCGAGAAGGAAATTTGAGCACGACGTCGCAAGCGCAATGCTTAATCGTTAGAGAATGTACTATTTTATAACCAAACTAGCATCGCTTGAGGTTGAAATTCGACCAATATTTCTATGCAATTTCTTAATTCTTACTTTGACGATTCCAGACAATAATTGTGATTATGAACATTTTTATCATTTTTTGAAAATTTACACTTTTATCGAGAATTATCATCTTTTTAATAAATTTGCCTTTCTTTCAAAAATCCCCATTTTTTCTTAGAATTTCGATCTTTTCTCTAGACTTTAACTTTTTTTTCTTTAATATTGTGAATTAAAATGGGATTCTTTTGAAAATGTCAACTTAATAACAAGATAGATAGATAACTTCGAACACTTTCTTTTTCAAAATGAAAGATTCTTAAAATTTTTAATTTTTTAAAATTGTTGACAACATAATTTATATTTTTTTTTTGAAAATTTTGACTTTTTCAAGATTTCGACTTTTTCTGAAATAATTCTCTTTCTTTCCTGAGAATTTTGGTCTCTTAAAATACTGGACACTTCTTGAAGATTCCGACTGTGTTTTGAAAAATTCGACTTCTTTTCGAAAATCTCCTCGTTTGTTCTTAGTTTCTGCTATTTTTTTAAAGTTATATTTTGAAAATTTTTACTCTTTATAATTTCTACTTGTATTTAAAGCTTAATATCTTTAAAAATTTAGATTTTTCCTCAGAAACTGGATATTTTTGAAATATTTGACTTTTTTCTTGGAATTTTGTTGTTGTAAATTTCTACTTTCTTTGAAATATTATGCTTGTTTTAAACTTTTAACGTTTTTAAAATAATTGACTTTTTTAAAAATTTCGACACTTTCAAATTTTCAACCTTTAGGAATATCTGCTTTTTTTTGAAAACTTCTCTCCTGTTTTTCTAAAAATTTCTGCTTGAAAATTTATTTTTTTTTAAAAGCAATTTTTCAAAATTTTCTTCTTTTTAAAAAAACGTCCAACTTGTTTTTCTAATTTCCACCGTATTTAAAAATTATGACTTTTTTGCAAAGTTTCATTATTTTAAAAATTCAATCTTTCAAAAAATTGTGTTTTTCAATTTTAATTTTTTAAAATTATAATTTTTCCCTTTATTGAAACCTATTCGCTTATTTTTATTTTTCACCTTAGCTGAAAGTTTCGAATCTTTTTTTAGAATTCTGCTTTTTGTAAATTTCAAATTTTGAAAATATTGACACATTTTCCAAGTTTTGACTTTCATTAAAAACTGCGGCTTCTTTAAATGTTTTTCCTTTTTAAATAAATTCAACCTTTTTCAAAATTTCTACATATTCTCTTAAAAATTTTCATCTTTTTTTTGAAGATTTCTACTTATCTGAAATTTTAAATGTTTTCAAAATAACGGGCGTTTTTAAGATTATATTTTCTTATTAAAATGTTTTTGAAATTTAAATTGATTTTTTTTAAACTCTGTAGAATTTCAAATTTTTTGAAAATAATAAATTTATTTGAACATTTCAAAGTTTCCATTTTTTTTTCAATTGTTAAAATAAATTTAGAGCAATCGACTTTGAAAATTTCTACTTTTTTCAAAATATTAACTTTTTCTCTCAGTATTCTCTGTTCTTGAAAACTCAGACTTTATTAAAAGATTGTACTTATTTTTGAAAAATTTTATCTTTATTATTTTACCTTTTGTGAATGAATATTTTGAATTTTTAAGAAGTTTGAATATTTCAAAATTTTCAGGATTTTAAAACTTTTGACCTAAGTTCAGAATTTCGTATTTTATAAGATATTTTTATCTTTTGGGAATTTTGACTGGTCTGAAATTTTGTATTTATTGAAAAATCTTGGCCTTGAAAATTTCGACGTTTTCTTTCAATTTCCCCTTTTTTTGAAATTTCAATGGTTTTTTAAGAAAGAAATTTTTAAGAAAGTGATTTGTTGCCTTTGTGAATATTTTGCCTTTTAAAACATTTTTCTTTTTTGGAAATTAAACTTTTTTCAAATTCTGGATCTGGATAATTTTGATTTTTTTTAGGTCAGCTTTTTATAAAAATGTTGACTTAGAAATTTGGATTTTTGTTTGGACATGTATTTTTTTGTCTCAAAATTTTGTTATTTTTTGTACATTTTGACTATTCTGCAATTTCTCATTTATTTTTTTTAAATGCCAACTTTAAAAATTTCGATCTTTTTTCATAATTTTCATTTTTACTAAGAATTCGGATCGTTTTTCAAATTTTTGACCTTTTCTCAAAGTTTTAGCTTTTTCTGTTCAAAGTTACGACTTATTTACATTTCGGATTTCTCTCTAAATTTCGACTTTTGTTTGAAAAATTCGACATCGTTTAAAAATATTTTGTTTTTTTTTTTTGAATATCCGAACCTTTTCTAAAATTCGTCTTTGTTTAAAAATTCTTCCCTTTATTTGAAATACCGAATTTTTTTTTGAAAATTATTACGTATTTCAAAATTTTAACTTTCTCAAAGTTTTAAACCTTTTTGAAAACGCGAACTGAACCAAAGTTGTTTTTAAAATACCTAACTTTTGCTTATTAAAGAAAATTTTGAATTTTTTTAATATTCTTCACCCCCTTAGGACTTGAATTTTTCAAAACCATCAATGTTTAGCCATTGCTTTCACATATTTTCCTCCCTTTTAATCTTGTTGCATTGAAACTGTAATATTACTTTTGACTCCCATGGGAGTTAAGTTATTAAAATCTGCCAAATATGGGCTCAATTATTTATGTCATATACTCTTAACACACAATTTAGGATTAGAAAATGTTTTTTTAACATACCAGCGTAACATCCCTTTTTATCCACTTGGGTAAAAATTACCCAAATATGTGTTTAATTATTTTTTACATATTACCAGCACAAACATTTAGTACATAAAACGCCTTATTAACTCTGTTCCGTACTAATTTCGAAACTATTTCATTCCTTTTCACCCCTTTAGGATTTGAATTGTTAAAATCGGCCAAACACGTATTCAGTTATTTTTTTCATAGGTTGTTTAAATAGAATTTCAGTTTTTAGAATACATTATTAAGTTTGTTCCATGCTAATTTCGAAACATCATTTCACTCTCCTTTTACCCTCTTAGAATAGGAATTTCCAAAAATCCCTTCTTATTGCTTATCTACACCAACAAGCGAATCTTCTGTTCAAATTTTGTGTTGATGATTAAGTTTTTCAGCCGATCAGAAGTTCCCTCTTTATAATATTAGGATAGATATTTGTTAACATGAAAAATAAGATAGTGCTTCAGAAATGACAGATGACAGTACTAGTAATATGTTGAATATTACTTGCAATAAATAAAAACAGTGTAAAGTTTATGCGTAAGTGAATTCATTACCAATAAATATTAGATTCATTTCTACACAACAAGCATTTAAACCACAAATATAAAAAGGTAGGTCAGTTTGAAAGCATTTATTCAAAAATATTTCCAATATTCGGACTTGTTCATAAATGCGAATTCGCACTGCACTACAAAGACATGGTTATTTCTTAGTTTTAAATTTTCACCTCTGTCGGCAACCTCAAAGACTGCCTATTTTTTATTTCTAAAGATTTATGGCAGACTTCTTTTCGAATGGGATATTCCATTCGCCTTTTATGCACTAAATACTAACAGAAGAAAATAATCAAGCATTTAACATTTTTGAAAAAAAAGCGGCGGAAGATTTAAACTGAATAAATTTTTTAGAGGTTTGGTTTTTCTTTGAATGTAATTCCATTTAATATTAATGTAAGTACAAGGTAATATTTACTTTAGTTCACAAACTATCTTAGGGGATATTGAACTGCACGCTTCGTCTTGCAATAACATCTCATACTCCTTCCTGAAGTTCACGATTATTTATTTCAGAACACAGTAATACTATAATACATTCATATATCTTTCACCTATTGCATGATTAATTCTGCAAATAACTCCATTGAGACGTCAGGGTAAAGCAAAAATTTGTTGTTGAATTGCCTCGTATCCGTTCGAAAATGTGACAATGATATTTCAAAGTCCGTTCGTTTAAAAAGCGGTCTTCAGCGCGTTTGGGTTTTTAGGTTGGATGCTTTACAAAGATACGCCATTTGTAATAAATTTACATAAAGGTTGTTAATGCACTTCATGTTGTGCACGGACGTGGTGCATGTTGGCGTTATTGTTATTACCTTGGCTATTTTTCTTGATAAAAATCGTTTCATATCTCTTAGATAAGAAGTTTATAAGGTCTAACGTGTTCTGTGTAAATAGCGGCATTAAATGTAGAGCATTCCAGATTTTTTTACCTTCAATTCAAATCAAACAAAATAAACGCGTACTATACACTTTTGCGAGTAAATAACATCATGGCTTATTCGATATTAAATTACCTAATTCTGATGACTCTTTTCGATAGGAAAACATTTTGTTTTCTAAAAAGTAACGTTTAGAATTTGAATTGGGGTTGACACCATATTTTCATCTGATTATAGTATTTTTGAAAATAAGCAATTAAAAATATAGTACACTTGAAAAATGTAGTATTTTATAGCCCTTATGTTTATATTGCCCTCCCCCCTCAGAATATAAAAATCTGTTCATGTTTTCCTTTTAGTTTTTTCAATAAAAGCACAAGAGTAGCTGGGGGGGGGTAAGTGCTCACCTTAGAAATATCGACATAAACATTACTTGTACGTGTAATGCATTAGAGGCCCACCTTACGCGGTTTCTTGCCCACCCCTGGAAAAAAGTCCTTAGCTGCGCCCATAAATAAAAGTGGAAAATTCGAATCAAAATTGAACATTTAATAAAGGTCAACATTTTTATAAAAAAAGTGCAACTGTCGATAAATAATATTGAACATTTGAAAAACAGGTATTGAAAAAATTTTAAATTTCTAACAAAGTCGAAATTTCAGCGTCAAAATGTTAAATAAGGTTAATATTTTGAATAAATTGGGCAATTTTGAAGTCAACATTTTTAAAAATGTCGAAATTTAAAAACAAAATTTAAATTTTTCAAGAACTTAATAAAACAGCGCAATTTAAAAAAATACAAATTAAATAAAACGAAATTTTGAAAATAATGTGGAAATTTAGAAAGATTTTCAAACTTTTGAAACCTAGACAAAATTTTCAAGAAAGTCGGGATTTTTAAAAAATGCAAATTTTTCAAAATAAAGGGAAAAATTTGAAAAAAAGTGAGAAATATTAATGTAAAAATTTGAAAAATGTTGAAATCTTCGTAAAAAGTTTACATTAAAAAAAAATCAGAATTTCAAAAAAGTCCAAATTTTTACAAAAATTTGTATAATTTTAAGGCCTAAATATATTGAAAAATTGTCGAAAAATTCAAAAAAGTGTCGACAAGTCATAACTTTGAAAACAACGCAAAATTTAATAAACAGGGTAATTTTCAAAAATATTCAAGATTTTTAAATAAAGTAAGTTTCAAATTTCCAAAAAAGTCAAAATTTGGAAAATTATATGAAATTTGAAAAATGATTAAAATTTTTAAAAGCATCAGGTTTCAAAAGAAATTGAAATTTGGAAAAGTCAAGATTTTCAAAGAAATTCGAAAATTTGTCAAAATTTAAAAAAGTCGAAATTTCAGATTCAAAACCTTACAAAAAAGTTAAAATTTTGAAAAGTCAAAAATAAAATTTTTAATAAAAATCCAAATTTAAAAAAAAATCCTAATTTCTGAAATTTTGGAATTTGAGAAAAGAGGACGGAATTTTTAAAAAAGTCGAAAAATGAATAAAGTTCAAATTTTGGAAAAAGAAGCCCCAGTTCTAAAATGAAATCGCGAAGTTAAAATTTTGAAAAAAAACTAACTTTTCAAAAAAGGAAGTGAAAATTTATATTGCGCCCTACTAGTTAAGAATTCTTGTTTTATGGAAGGGGTAAAAAATACAAACGTATGTTCGTTGCTTATTGATTTTGATAAAAACTGTATGTTTACTTTAGTCAACATTTCTATTTCTTCTAAAACTTTGACTATTCGGACTTTAACTTCGAAAGCACGAAATTGAAATCGAAGTTTCGGAACTAAAATGAATTTAAAATTGAAAAATTCGACTTTGAAATCGAAAATTTAGGTAAAAACCGTAAATTCTAAATTTAGTAAAAAGTATAGCAATGCCTGAAAAAAAAATGAAACTTTTTCTCGAAGTATCAAAATTTCCAGTTTGTACTTAAAATGTCCAGTTTTTATTTATCGGATTTGTTCAAAATATCGATTTATTCAGAAATTTTTTGTTGTTATCTAAATTTTTCTATAAACATTTCAATTTTCCTTCAATATTTATATTTTTTTCTCAAATTTGAGGACTATGTTGAAAATCTTTCATTTATTCTTTCAACTCCAAGAAAACAGTCTAAATATTCAAAAAGAAATAAAGTTTAAGTGCTAAGAATTTTGTCGAAATTTCTAATTTCACAATTTTTTTAATTTTAAATTTTTTGTAAAAACTAAAAATTTGAACCTAAAATTTTTGAAATAAGACCTTAAATCAAAAAAATTACCTTAAATTTTCTTAAAAGGTTGTTTAATGCAGAAGGTTTTTTTTGAAATTTCATTTTTCTTCCAGTTTTTATTTATCTTTAAATAATGTCTTTTTTAATTCCAAAATTTTCTGAAATCTAGATTTGCAGCTTGACTTTTTTAATAAATTTAATACATTTAACAAAAATATTAAAAATCTAAAGATGAAATTTTAAGTTGAACAAATGAAAATTAGGAGAAAATTTGAAATTTCCAAAATAATGTTTTTTGAGAGGCAAGACTTTTAATGAAATTTATACTTCTTTTGTCAAAATTAGTAGTCCTTAAAATTTGTTATTTTTCGAATTCTTGTTTTTCTATTTTGATTTTAATTACATTTCTTTTTATTTTCTTCTCCAAATATCTTTCCACGAATATCCTAGTATCTTTTTCGGGAAACTAGATATTTATTTCATATTTGACATATCAGTAGAACATATACGAAGCAATCTTGCAGAACTTTCATAGATTAAAAAACATTATACCGAGTGGTGATTTCACGGCCGTAGATTTTAGTAAATTCAAACAGCGATAACTTTGTTATCTCAAATGAAACACCCTATATTTTTTTAGCCTATCTAATGCAGATTTAAATTATCTTTTAACTGATATAGGCATTGCGGGAGTTTCTCTTACAACTTTTGGAAGTAATTGTAATTTTAACATTTTTTTTTATTTCACGGCCATTGAATTTTTACTGAGTAGCATCAATGACATAATAAGTAGAAACAAATGAAATGTACTTAAAAAAGAAACAATCGATATCGACATTTAAATTATGAAACAATCAGTAAAATTACTTATAGTAGTTCATACTGTGTGATGAAGCTAAAATTAAAACATGACTACTTGACATAATTGGGAATCCTATTTCGACATTTTTATTATCAATGGCAGACTTCTTCTGATTTCTCCTTGACGGAGTCGAAATTGGTGAGATTTTCTACCATTCGCTTTATTGGATTTCATGGAGGCTTTATTGGATATCGAACAGCAAAATTATCACTGTGTCACATGCTTGTTATATTACTCTGTTACATAGTCAGAAAATGATAAAAAATTTAAAATAATTCTCGTTACTAAAACTGATGGACAGGGATGTTTTCATTTTAGCTTCACCGCACACTATAAAATCAACTATAAATAATTTGACAAATGGTTTTCAAACAGTATATTTGTCGATAGAGATTATTTCTACTCATAAAGTCGCTGATATGCGACCCGATAAAAGTTCATTTAATGTGAAATGGCAAAAAAGTAAAAAATTGCAATTATTTCTAAAAGTTTTAAATGCAACCCCCAAAAAACTTATATTAGGTAAAAGAGATCTAAAATCTTCACAAGATAGGCTGAAAAAATATAGGGTGTTCCATTTGAGATAACAAAGTTATCGCTGTTTGAATTTACCAAAATATGCAGACCTGAATTCAATACTCGGTATAATGTTTTAGACTTGTAAAAGTTGTGCAAGATAGCTTCGTCTGCGTTCTACTATATAGTTTCTGGAAAAAGATACCAAGAATTTCTCTCAGATTTTTTATAAAAATCCAATTATCTTAAAAACTATAAATTTTAGGGACAATGTTTGTTTTTTAAAGTGGCCCCAAAATAATAAATTAAATCCAAAAATGCAAAAATATTCAGTGTCCCATTTAAAATAACGAAGTTGGTATCAAATTCTGGCATAACCAGAAATACTACAACTTTGCGAATATTTTAGTTGTCTTAACTTATTGTCATTGCTAAGTTGCCAAATTTTTAAATGTTTTAGATAAGTACTTTGCCAGATATCGATCGGGGTGGGACACACTGTATATGTTTCTTCAACAAGATATAGTGCTCAAACGCGAAATAGGGTACAATACTATATTTTATAGTACCGTTGGCAAACCTAGTCTGAAGAATATGTGACTGGATTAATTCGGTTTTTTAAAAAGGAAGCCTCTACTCTAATTCCGTCAGTTCGTTATGGAGGATGGTCTGCCCCGAGAGTATTGGATGCGTTTTAAATGGGAACTATTCCATATCTTTTCCATGTCAAAGAACAGTGTATGATCTACGTCTTATAATTTACTTACATGGTTCCTTTAGATTACCACCGTCGGCGTCACGTCGTTTTATCAGCAAAAGTAAAAATTTTTATTTATCGAAGCCTATTATTGGGGAATAAAAAAATCATGGCCGGATACTTGCCAAATTCTTGTCGAGGTCATACGGATCCGAAGATGCTAAATTCTTTCCTTTTAACATTAAAGATAAATAAGTAGCCGAGCACAAATTTATTCTAATTTTCGATGTGGCAAGTCTTCCGGTGCAGCATGGGTACTTTTTGTTAGTAATTTAAATAAAGCACTTACCTTGACATCCGCTCTCAGAGAATCCATAGTGAAGACTCTGGCAGGCGTCGCAATGAAATCCTTCAACTCCCGGTTGACAGTCGCAAAGGCCGGTGTAAGGGTTACAAATGTCAGATTTCGAACCGATGGGATTGCAGAAGCATTTGGTGCATAAAGCTGTGACGTTTCCATAGCCTGTCTACATAATAAGGATGAGTTTGATATCTAATTCCAAGACTGTAGGACTGAATGTGTACCTCGCATTTATCGCAAATCCTTCCGATGAATTTATCCTTACACAGGCATTGTCCTGTAACGTTGTCACATTGTCTCGATGTGGAACCAATCGGGTCACACTCGCATGGTTGACAGTTGAACATAGAAGCGTTACCGTAATGTCCAAGTTTACATCTGTCACATTTCCATCCTGTTAAAATATAACATGTTATTACTATTATTAATTATCGATTCCCTGTAGCTGAAAACGTATAATGTAGAGGACAATTAATTATCATAATGTTCAACGTTGACGGATATTTAACTCTATTATTGACATAATTTGTCCAAACATAGAAAAGTAACTAATAAGATAGGTAGGTATATGGGAAAATCCCGAATAAAATTTTGCGTGAAGTGTTTGTAACTTTGGATAGTTGATTATATGTATCACGTTGGTCTGTTGTTTTTTAATGCTACGATGTCTTTTAGTGGCATTGTAATGAATTACGAAATTAAACTGTCTATCGCAAAGAGCAGAGGCGGCTAGAGGAGCTATTATCCGCAGCCGGTGAAAGGACTAATACGTAGCTGTACTTCCGAAATGTTGATTACCTAAAAGGCGAATAGGTCTCATACAATCCAGAGGCGAAAGTCAATATATCTTAAATACGGTCCTGGATGAGGATATCCCTCCTCAATTTCATATTTTATTTGATGCTTTTAAAACAAAAATGGGGTATTAATAGTATGCAATTTTTTGTCGATTGGTCACAATAAAAGGTAAAGCCAGATCAAGTGAAAGGTATTTATTTTATAAATGTACCTTCTGTATTTCCTTTGCAACTTAAACATTGTCCAGTTGTCCTATTGCACGGACCGCCATTGCAATCGCAAGGTTGACAACTGTTTCCAATTTCCATTGGATTCCCAAAAAAGCCATCATCACATCTGCAACATAAAATAAAAATACTAGAAGAAAGTATTTTGAAACCAAATATTAAAATTTTAGTCAGTATCAAAAATAAAGACCTGGTCATTAAATCCTACGTTTAATAATCAGCTGGATCAGTTGAATTTATTAGTCAGTATGAACATTTCAAATCAATATTTAACTATAGAACAAAAATTTCATAGAAAGAAATCTAGGTTTTCTTGATATTTAAAATGTCACTAAGCAACCTAGGAAAACATTTTAATTCGGTAACATATAAACTTCTCATAAATCAGGAAAAAAAAAGCTTACACTTCGCAGTGATCCCCAGTGTATCCCTTCGGACATTGAGTGCACACATATCCACCTTCATCCTCCTCCCTTTCGGCGAAATAATCCAGCTGACAGCTGGTGCTAAAGTTGTTCTCGTCATTTTCCAAAGGACAGGCGCACCTCCTGCAGTCCTCTGGGGTGCCTTGCAGGGGATTTCCGTAATAACCGACGGCGCATCTTTCGCATTTCTCTCCCACCGTGTTATGGAGACAGAAGCATTCACCTGTATCTGGCCTACAGGATTCCGAGTGCATGTTGCAATCGCACTTGACGCAGAAACTTTGCTGAAATGGGTCAGAGGCGTTTGGTAGGATGCGGACAAAGCCGAAAGCGCAGGATTCGCAGGATAAACCCGAGTAGCCGGAAGGACAAGAGCACTTTTCGACGCCACTGTAGGATTCCGCCTCTTCGATGTCGCCTTTAATTAATTAAACACAAATGTCGGGGTTACTAATGTCAAAAGGGAAGAGATAGATGAAAGACTAAGTTTCTAATTTTTTTCTACATGTTATGATTATTAATTTAAATTATTGTTAAGCATAAGTAGCACATTATAAATAATAAAATTTTTCTCGAAGTTACTTCTCTAAACTCTTTTTAATTGGTTTCGGAAAGCAACTTTAAACTCGACAATTTAACTTTTTGTACAATATGGGTTTTTCAATGTTTTTAATTTTTTATAGTTATAATCAATTTTGATTTGTTATTATTTTACAGCTATTTCAGTTTTACTTTATACTATTCTTGAATTTTTAAATAAAAAGCATTCGTCCTATTCTAAAAGCTCAACTTTTTTAAAAAGAATTACTTATTTGTGGACATGTCGATTTTAATATTGAAATTTCGACTTTTTACGAAATATTGTGAGTTACTACTTTTGGACTTTTATTTGTTAATGCTGTTAATTTTTCTCTTTAAAAAAATGTATACCTTTTCAACAGATTGACATTTTTTTCGAAAGTTGTAATTTATTCTCCAAATTTCTCATTTAAATTTAAATTTTGATAGACATTTTTTTCTCACAATCTCAACTTGAGTTCCTATTTTTCTCCAAAATTTCGACTTTAAGAACCAATTGTGAGTATCAATATTTAAATGTTTTTTGCTACATTCCGGTCCTATACACCTTTAGGTTAAAAATTAAATGTTAAATAAAATTTGAAAATTTCATTTTTTGAGATTTAACTCTTTCGATATTTCGATTTTCATTTCAAAAATTTTTATATATTTTTCCAAATTAAAATGTAGCTTTAATAGATTTTCCACAAAACAAAAATTCGATTATTTTTTTTGTTCAATTTTTCATGGTTTTTCGCTGGGTTGAATTAGATTTTTTTATTTTTCTTTGCCATTTAGACCGCTGATTTTGAAAAACAAAATGATAAATTTTAACCATAATTATGATCTTTCCATATTTTTATGATTCAATATATTTTTTATCAATTTTCTTTCTGTCTAACATTTTTAATTTTTTCTTTTTACCTTTATAATCGTACTTTTTAATTTTTTTTGTAATTGTAAATTTATTGTCGAACTTTCGACTTTTTGACTTTCATTTATGAATTTTGATTCTTACTTCAAACTTTGAATTCTTTCTTAAATCTCTCAAATTCAACTGGAGATTTTAAGTTTCATTTGATACTTAGAAAAGAAATATTTCAAAATTATAAATTCAAACTTAAAATTTCGTCATTTCGTGTTTCATATATAATTTATAATTCATAACAAAAACAAATTTCAAAATTTAGCTTAAAAGTCGAAATTCTTGCGAAAACCATAGAATTTATAATTTTTTGAAATATTAGGATTTGTTAAAAAAATGTTTTGTAAACTTGCTGATAAGCCGCTTAAAATATGAAGATTGAAGTCGAACTGTGGACAGTATTGTATATATTTCTGTCGAAAACTCGACAAAACTAAACCTTTCAATTTTTAATTTGAAATGCAAACGTGGAAATTTATTTAAATACAGCCCAAACTTTAATACTAAACCTAAAATGTGATTTTTTTAAATTGCGTGTTTAATGTGCCAATATTTGAATCTCTTGAAACTGATTATGTTTATAAAAAACTTGCCTTTGCCGATCAAAACGCTCATGAGAAAATCGAGACCAGAAAAATTTATTCTTCTACCCCTGTACAAATTACTTTTCATTGAGTTTGATATTTTAAATTTTAAACAAATAAGTAAATCACAGTAAAATGTATTAACATTAAGAAGCATGAATATAAAAATACCTTAGTAAATCAGATATTTGAAAAAGTAAATTTCACTTGCGGAAAAAAATTGAGAAGTTGGGAAAGGCGAGATGAAGAAAGGAAAGAGCAAGAGAAAAGAGCGAGTGGCAGAATAATAAACAGAGATGTTAGATTAAATACATATATAGAGACAAGATCCAGTAGAGAGATTAGTGAGAACTTAGTGGAGCGAAGTGTGTAGAAAAATTAAAGTTTACTGAAGACAAGAAAAAATAAAGGAAAGAAGATATAATCAAAAAGAAATATATTAACTGAAAGAAAATAGAAAAACAGAGGAAAAAATTAAGATACAGGAGAAACAACCAAGCGGGAAATTTCTAAAATAAAGAAGAGGTAAGAAAGACAAATATAGAGGAGATAAGAAAAAAGGAAAGGAAAGGAAAAAGCGCCAAGCAAAAAGATATACAGAAAATAAGGACATTGGGAAAGAGGAGATACACAAGAAAAAGAAGAAGACAAGTAATAACAGCGAAAGAAGAAACAAGAACAGAAAAGAACAATTAAAAAGGGGTGGAGTGAGAGAAGAACGAGATTAAGGAAAACGAAATCAATTAGCCAAAATAAACTGCGAGGCGAGAGAACTATAAACACATAAAAGAAAAGAGGTATTTCTTTCCTTAAGAAGGTAATGTACGTTGTGCCTTTGCTTTTGTCTTTTTTGCTTAATTTTGATGGGAAAATTGGTGAAAAATAGAAAAGGAAATAAGTGAAAAATAAGAAAAATAAGAGAGACAAATGATAAGCTAGAAAAGGAAAACGAGAGGGGACAGAGTTACAGAAATAAATAGGGATAAGAGAAAAGGTTTTAAGAGCAAATACGGAAGAAAAAATAAACGGAAAGAAAGAAAACAGGAGACAAAAAGAAGTCAAGAAAGAACGAAAAGGGAGATAAGCTTGTAATAACACACAAGTGAGAAGAGACAAGAAGAAATAAATCTCTCAAAAATAGGAAACTGACAATAAAGATGATAACGCAGAAAAATAAGATAAGATAGGCAAGAAAAAGACAGAAACGAGGTACGAGCAATAGTAGTCAAAAATAATCAATGGAGAACACTTTTTCTTCTCTAAGAGAGAAGAGAGAAAAGAGAAGGGAGAGGGAGAGAGAGGGGGGGGGGATTGGAGACAAAAGAAAAAAAAAGAAAAAAGCAAAGAAGAAAACAAGAGAAAAGGCTGAAGAGAAAGAAAAAAAATAAAACAGAAGAAAACAAAGAAAGGAGAAAAGAAAAAAAAGTTTGAAAGTAAAGTAATAAAAGAAGGAAATAGAAAATGGAAAGGGAAAGGGAAAAGAGGAAAATGAAAAGGTAAATCCGTAAAAGATAAGAAAGAAAGGAGAAAAGGATGATAAAATAGAAAATATAGACGACAGAAAAGAAAGGAGAGTAGTGGGTGAAGAGAGAACAAAAATAGGAGAAAATGAACGCAACAAAAGAGAAAATAGAAGATAGGAGAATTACAGAGAGAAACTGGAGAAGAAATACGATACAAAAACAAGAAATACGCGAGAAAAAATTAGAAAAACAAATGGAATATTATTATAACAGGTAGGAGTGGAAAGTAAATAAAGTATCAACAAAATAACCAAGGTGAGAAATCAAAGAAGTAAGGGACAGTGAGAAAGAGGATATGATGATAGACAAAGGTTGAAATGGTGTAAATCAAAAAAACAAGAAGAGAAAAGAGGTAAAGGACACGGTTAGAGAAAGAGACTGTATGTAGATGAGAAAGAGAAAGAGAGAGAGAAAGAGAAAGAAAAAGAGAAAGGCAAACAGAAAGAGATAGATAAATAGAGAAAACGATGGTCACACACAGACAAAGAAAAAAAATACTGAAATAAACAGAAAGAGCAAGCAATTAACAATATAATCAAATGTTGTTTACCTAAGTTCATTGTCGCCTCCTCCAGAAGTGCTTCTATTTGGTCAGTATGGTAGCTGGCCCGCAGAAGAACGAATCTCACATCAGAGAGCACGCTCAAAAACTGAAATCTGCTAACGCTACCACCATCGTATTCAGTTCGTTTCATCCGGGTCACTATGTCCTTGATACCACCCTGCAGATGGTACCAACCGACTTCGTTCATTTTAATGCGAAATGTCATATTGGATGAGTTATTAAATAAATCATTTCCGTGGGCGATTTTCATCCCGTTATCGCCAACAAGGATGATGTTGGGACCTGCGGTAGGTTCACCGCTAGTATCGCCTCTCATAACTACCCATTGAACTTTGAAATCCAAATAGGAACTGTAAGATTCCAGCTTGTTTCCGGTGAAATCTTCGGGAGCCAACCAGTAGTAGGATTCGAAGCCTGACAGTTCGTAACTGCCAACAGAAAGGAAGCCAGTGTCTTCTACCACCGATGGCACAACTTGCATTGACACGTTTATATCGGTGATGAGCCAATCTTTCATAGTGTGTATCTAAAAGCGAATAGAAATTTAAACTGAGACAATAACAAACAGAAATTTCAGCAGTTATGCTGAGAAATAGGGGAAGTAGAACAATATGGTGTGGTATGGAAGCGATCTATCACTCTAAACATGATCTTTTTATTAGCCTCCTTCTCCTTTACTGCATATTTTTCTTAGTTTTTTCTACTGAAGATTCCTATGGTTTAATGATTAGTAATTGCTTTTTTGTAGAACCAGAAGAAGCAACAAAAAATTGTCGGCAACTCAACTCAAAGTGTTACTAAAGCATCTCTATCTTTTGTCTCCCTTTTTCAGATAGAGTATATTAATCCAGAACCTCCAAATTTTTGAGATTACAAGGAAATGTTTAGGGATTCGGTTTCTTTTCATTTAATTCTTGAAATAAACAGAAATTTACCTTTTTAGGTGTTAACACAGCTGATTCGCAAAGGTTGGTAACTCCAGAACAAAAACAAGAAGCGCATCCTTCAGGATAGTCAGATCGTAGACCAAAATAACCAAGCTTGCATCTGTCACAATATGGTCCCTCAACGTTCGCCTAAAACAATAATTCTATTTAAATGGTCATTATGCAAAGAGAGGCAGCATCTAATTTAAATAAATTATTGGAGTTTGCTAAAATGAAGAAAATTCAATAACACCTTTGAAATAACTCCACGGTAAGTCAAAAATTGTCCACCTTTTATTTAGTTAAATTGTGTTATTATAAGTGGGATGTTTATTACCAAATTATCACTAACAATTCAACAATATATACGCTTTTAAGCAATTGAGTCAAAAATGTTGCAACCACTACTAATCCATTTTTATACAAAACGTCTCAAAAATATTTGTCATTTTCGAAAATATATATACAGGGTGATTCAGTCATAATAGCATTAATTTTAAGAGAGAATAGAGAAAAATTAGCATAACACGAATACGTGATTAAAAAAAAATCAGGTATAATTACGCTGAAACAAAATATTTTAAAATCATAATTTAAACCCCTTCTTGAGCAGTCACTGACTCCAAGGCCCAAATAAATAGAAGGAAGAGAATAATAACGAAGGTTTTCACGGCCGGAGTCAGTACAGGATATACTTCTTTCGGGGTTGGACCGTGTCAAAAAACTACTTAAAGTGTTCGAAGTTTCACCCACCATCGTAGGGGACTTCTTCAGGAACAAAGAAATAAAATACAAGGAAATATACAAAAATGAAAAATGAAAAAAGGGGGCCAATTTCAAAACATTAGAGCACGGTAACTCAGTATGTCCACCATACCAGAGGCGAAACTCTTCTGAATTGAAAATTTGGTAGAAAGGATAAGAAAGTTTAGATAGAAGAGCACGGTAAATCAGTATGTCCACCATACCAGAAGAAAAACTCTTCTGAAGAAGAGTATCTCTCTGAAGATGTTAGCTTGGCTGTCGAAACGCATTAGAGCAAACTTTGTTGTGTTTTTTATTCTTTCTTCGTTTCAGGGGACAAGTTTTGTATTTCAATTTTTGAAGATAATCAAGGACTAGGATGTTCCACCAAAATTATGAAAAAATGTTTAAACCTTGAAATTTTAGTTAACGAAAAGAAATATGCAAATTTCGAAATTAAAGTTGGCAAAGAAATTAAATTTAAAAATGTATTAGGAAATTTTGAATTTAAGTTTAACAGACAAGAAATGCTGAAAAATAAGACTTGGGGAAAAACGTCGAATTTTGACAGAATTTTGAAAATAAATTATTGGTCTTTCTAAAAGGACAATTATTGAAAATAAGTCAAAATTTTGGAAAAATTTATAAAATTTGCAAGTTAAAATACGAAATTTTAATAAAAAAATTTCGCCAAATGTAAAAGAGGGGGACTTTTAACAAATTTTCTAAAAAAGGTATAATTAAAATGACAAACTAAACGAAGTTTTCAGTTTATGTCCACAACGGTTCAAATTAAAAAAAACTGTAAATATGAACTCACAATTGTGTAAGTAAATTAAAATTCTCAGTAAAAAGAGAGGAATTTTTAGCAACGCTTTTGGATGAAACTACAAAAGATACAGCGTTTGAAAAAAAAAAAAATTCTCAAAATAGACCAAGTTTTATATTTGCATAAAAAAATTGAAACTTCGAGACTGAAATCAATATTTAGAATATAGATACGAAATTTCGAAAAGTAAAGAAACATTTCTGAAAGGTCACAATTCTAAGTTTGAAACTAAAAATTAAGAATTAAAAAAGCAGATATTAAATTTTGGAAAAGAACTTCAACCTTTGCAATTAAGAATGAAATTTCTAAAAAAATCAAACATATCTATAAAACATTGCTTCCAGTTTAAATACGAAATATGCTACAAAAAACTGAAAGGTTAAAACTGAACTCTTAGAACAAATTTAAATTTTTTAAAATATGAAGATTAAATCATATGTTTGACATTGAACTTGAAATTAAAAAAAAGTCTTTGAACTTAACTACCAAGTTTCCCGAAACAATGAAAATCAAAAAATCAAGAATTCTCTAAGAAGCCAAAATTATTCAAAGGTTGAAATTAAAAAAAAAACGGAATGTATAAAAAAATCAAGTTAAAACTCTTAATTGCTCCAAAATATAGTCAAAATTTCATAAATAGGGTCGATTAAAAAATAAATTTTAAATTCGGTCGAAAGAATTAATTTGGAGAAAAAAGTCGAAGTTAAAACAACTAGAAATTTATTGCAGGAAATCCTCGAATTATTGATTTTTCTATCAAATTTAAAAATAAAAGTCAATACACAAGGTATGCTGAACATCAAGAGACAAAGTTGAAGTTAGGAACAAAAAACGTTGAAGCTTCTAGAGAGAATCTGAATTAAGAACTGAAATTTTAGAAGAAAATTAATAAATCGAGGGCCCTGAAAAGTTTCTTGCACAAGGTTGGTTCTTAGTACGCTACGGTAATCTTTTTAAGTGGGGGTTAATAATAACAAATAGTTTTTTAAAAATTTTAAAGTTTCTTGGATTTAAGAGAAAATTTAATTCTAATATTCGAAATTATTTTTTAGAAATTGCTATTTTAAACGAAAAATTATCTACGAATTAAACTAAAAATTTTTAGAAAAAGTTAAAATCTTTGATCCAGATTGTTAAAAGTTTACAAAGAATTAAAATTGCAAGAAAAAGTCAAGATTTCGAAAAAGTCACGAATTTTTCAAACCAGTCAAAGTTTGAAAAATATATCTCCAAATTTGAAAAATAATCATAATCATGAAATATGCAAAAATTTTGAGAGAAAGTCGAGATTTGTAAAAAAGGTATGGATATTTTCAAGATGAGTCAAGAGCTTGAAAAAATCTCGAAATTCTGAAAACAGGAAATTCTGTAAAAAAGGTAAAAATTTTGTGAAACGTAGAATAGTGGAAACTTTGAGATGTGAAAGTTTCAAAGAAAGTCAAAATTAAAAATTAACCTTGGAATCTTCAAACATCGAAATTTTCAAAGAAGTAGTATATGATTGCCAAAAATTTTGAAATTTTCAAAATAAGTTAATCATTACTAAGAATTTGCGGACAAATACATACATTTAAATTAATTATATGACACGTTGAATTTCATTAATTCACAGATTACACTGATCAATTAACATAGTCGAACTGTTATTAGAATTAAGCATAGATAATCAAACATTTCTGTGGCAAATCAGATGCATCCGAACTAATTGTTGCCAATGTGGAGCAAAAGGTAATTGCTTGAAAATGTGGCCCGCTAAATCATAATAGTCAAATTAGTTATTCCCAAATTGATTAGCGAAACCGAAGTTATTATTATTTATTCGAATTGTAACATATGGATTTTACGGTAATTAATTAAGAATACTATGGCTGAGTACATTTTTTTAGGACCTAATTATTATTACGAATAAGGCAGTTCTGAGTTAATTCAGTTATCTTTTTGAAAGTTATACCCACATGATAATTAAATATCGAACACTTTGAACCAAAGTCCCATCGCTGTAATATTGACTTGCCTTATTGGTAGTAAGGCACTCAATACACTAAAACGAAATACATCATTCTTACTTACTTTACATATACATTCGTCTTCGCATTCATCGATGTTGATGACTCCCTTGAGGTCACAGGGACAAGTTTCGCATTTGGGAAAGCCTCTGAAGCCAGCATTGCACCTTTCGCATTTCACGCCGGTGTACCCTTCAAGGCAGATGCAGGCTCCAGCCAATTCGCCCGTCTGAATGCACAAATTGTCAGATCCAGCAGGATCGCAGTCGCATTTGAAACAGGGCGCTTTGGCATCAGCCGAAAAACCAAATGGTCTGTAATAGCCCGGCAAGCATTTTTCGCAATTTATGCCAGTTGTGTAGTCCTGGAAATAAAAGCATGTAAAAAAAATTTAAATAATAATAAATAATAAACAAGAGAACATATGTAAATGATTGGATTTTACCGTGCAATTGTCGCACACTCCACCTCCTTGGTAATTGCCCTGGAGATCTGCGCTTAATCCTGCTCTATCGACTTCTTCGTCATAATGACAACTTTCTGCGTGACCGTGGCAATTGCATGGCAAACAGTGATGGGCATCTCTTGAAGTACCAGGAGACCACTGACGTTGATTGTATAAAGGACAACATCTATCGCAATGTGGACCGCACGTATGGTGAACACACTCACATTCCGGATGCTGAAAGGAGATCAAACGAAGTAAGATGAATAACTTTCTATTTTACTGGTGACATTTTTAAAGTTTTCGGTTGCATCATATAAAGAAGCTAACTGATAATATTACAAAGGCCTCCACACACGTTTTATTTACAAACTGCAGTTTTGTCTGTATTTTATTCGCAGTGCTAAGGCAAACCAAATCTAGAAGATGATGGCGCCTTTACCTTTCCAAGATCCTTTATTTTTCGCTACTCACAAAATATCGAGCCTAAGGGATGATATGTAGTCAAAGACGTAAAAAAAGGAGTATTTTTATTTTTTTATATATTAAGTTTATTTTATGAAATTAGTTACATAGGGTTTATACAGGATGGACCGTAAGTAATGGTACATGCAGCAAGAGTAGATTTTTCGTATCAAAATAGGGTGATTTAGCCACATTTATCTTTTACCAAAAGTTGATATTAACAGAGATACAGGGTGTCAAATTTGAAAAAAAAATTATGATTTTTTCGCATAACTGATAAACACATTTCACTACAGACAAGAAATTTGGCATAGGGGGGTTTCTTGGGTCAAGAAATTCTAATTTGCTAACAGATTGTTAGTAACTCATAGAGGGCGCCACCTGCGCTACCCTGTATTATTCTAAAGCATCATAAATTTTTTGTGCCTTCCTGTACACTAATTTTAAATAGATGTTGTTATTTACCTACATTTTTTACGTAAAAAAGATATACTTTCTAAATGTTGGTACATGCAACCGTTTTCAAGATATTTGCCTTCAAAGTTTGCCGTACATTTATTTTAAGTCATGTAAATGAGAATTTTTAGCAGTAGGTTTCAAAATAAAAGTAATAAAACTGACTCTAAAATGATTTATATCAAATATTACTCTACTGACATTATTATTACACATATTTTTTAAAATTTTAAAGAAAATTTAAATAAAATACCAAAATAAAATTTATTTTCAAAAATATGTATGTTGGAAATGACCTTTTTCATGTAAAGGGATTGTAAACGATTAAAAATCTGGCTGTCTTTTATTGAAATTTATCTTCAAATATCTGCTCTAATCACCCAGACTATTAAAATTTTCTTGTGCGGACTCAGAGATCATATCTCACATCTCTATGCTAGAAAATAAATTACATCTTAATTTTTTGGATTTTCGTTATTGAGATTTTTAAAATTTTGGTAATAATATTATTAGCAAAGTAATATTTGACATAAATTAGTTTTAAAGCTGCTTTATGATAACTTTTTTTTCAAGCCTACTTCAAAAATTTAATATTTTTGTAATTTAAAACCAAGGCACGTTAAGCTTTAAAGGCAAATATCTTGGAAACGGTTACTTTCAGAAAGTACACCTTTTTTACTTAAAAAATATGGGGAAATAAAATAACTCATTTAAAATTAATATACGAGGGTGCACAAAAAAGTTATGATGATTTAGAATTATGCAGAATAGCGCAGGCAGCATCCCCTATCAGCTATTGGTAATATGTTAGCAAATTAGAGTTTGTCGACTTAAGAAACCCCCTTGGGCCAAATTTCCTGCCTATATTACAATTCATTCCATAATTATACGAAAAAATCGAAATTTTTTTTGAAGCTTTGACACCCTGTATCTTTGTTAATATCAACTTTTGGTATAAGCTAAATGTAGCTAAATCACATTATTTTTATTCGAAAAATCCACCATTGCTCTGTGTACCATTACTTATGGTCCACCCTGTATATATTGCTTTAAATTAACTTTTTTAAAATTTCAAAAAGAAATATTAATTATTTACAAAAATATTGCCTTCCTCGTTCCAACAAGTTGCAGCCTTTGGGTCAAAATCGGGACATGTGGCTACAATTCCTTTAGAAGATCGAAGGACGGTAAATGAGGATAGGTACACCACCGTTTGTTTGCCACAGATCATTTCTAAGCTACATCGTCGAATCATCATTCCCTAACACAATGCGTGTGTCCACACTGCTCGACAAACAGTTGTATTTTTGGAGCAGCAATACATCAAATTCATTCTCCGTGTAGTCCTGGCCTAAGTGCCTAACGGTTTTATTTACATTTCCAATTATTAAGAATGTATTGCTTGAAAAACAGTCTCAATCGCCTGAAGATGCTGTCGATAATCTTTAAATGAACATTTCTAACGTACCCACTGAAGAGTGAAATAAGTGCTTTAACAATTGGTTTAAGCGAATGCAAAAGTGAATCAACAGTAATGGCAAATACTTTAAAAAAGAATAAATATTTAAAACCTGAAATATTGTTCTTTGCTAAGCTATATACAAAACCAAAAAGAAAGCTCTTGTATAAAAAAAAACTTCCAAAATTTTCATTTCACTCTCTTATTTTAACAAACTCTAACTACGGCGTATGTCCTAATAGTATAATAATTATACACTCCTTTAACTTTAATTGGACAACTGTTTGGTGGTATATAACATTGCTATCAATAGTGTCCAATAGTTAAAACTATCGGTATAATAGATAATTTTTTTATTTTTACTTCTGAAGAGTTTTCCCTCTCTTATGATAAACATACTGAGTTAACGTTTTCTCGAATTGGGTTTTTCTTCTATTTCTGAGAAAGCCCCTACAATGGTGGGTGAAACATCGAATACTTTTAGTAGTTGTTTGACACGGTCCTATCGAGGAAAAAGTATATCTTTTACTGACTCTGGCTGAGGAAGTCTTCGTAACCACATTATGTTATGCTCACCCCCCCCCAGTTAAAAACAATGGAATCCCCAGCTGAGGCGATGCAATTGAAAGTACTCTTTAGCATGAGCTAATAAACCGCATTAGTCATTATGACATTGTGAATGCTTTTTACCTCAGTTACCCCACTTATGGTGTCAAAATTATGATTCTTAACAGTTTCATAAATGATGCGATCGATTGGATAAGAATTCAATATTCACAAATTAAATGTTGTTCATTTAGTCTATTGATTGCTCACTGTAGTATTGATAAGCCACTCTCTCTTGACTGATTTTTTCCTATGGTCCAAACGTTTCTTTAATAATTATTAATAAAATTATTAAAAACACTGTCGGTTCGCTAATTTAAACAATTTTATATTTTTAATATTTATAACGTTACCAATTGTAGACACTTAATTTGGATAAGTCTCTATATCAATTTGCTAATATTGTCCATATATTGAAATATTCAATCTCCCAATTGTAGCTTATCCATTAGGCACTAGTGACACCATGACAGGAAAAAGATCACGGTGTATGTTGAAAGAAGTTAACCTACAAGACAGCCAGTGATGTATAATTGCGTGTTTATCGTGCATTCTGCAATTATGGTCATCTCTTGGGGCTGGCCTTCGACTAGCGGAGCCCAGATTGATAGGATTCCCACACGATAACTATCAAATAATACCAAATACAGATTGTAGTCGTTGGAAAGGCGGTGGCGCTCAGCTTCTGCTTATATGGTGCGTCTGCGACTTTAAAATCCGCCGTGCAGAAATTTTGAATGTTCACCATTAATTTAACGAGATGTATTTATTATTGTGGCGGCTAAATCTTTCAGACCCTTAAATAGAGAATTAGAAAGAAAGGGAAGATCATCGATTTTTAAATAGCAACCATTTTTCCTAGAAACAATATAAGATCGTTTATTATAATAATCATCAGGTTAAATTTTTATTCTGAAATTTATTATAAAAAATAGGCAAGATCGGATCGGGCTCGCACAATTAGGGTTCCGTACCAATTATTACAGTGATGAGTCAACACACCTAATTAAATCATTTTTATTTAAGCATGAATTTGAAATTTTATCCAAATTTTCTTGTGTTATACATATTTCATTTGAACATAAAAAAAGACTGTTTTCAAATACACATTTTTTCTACAATTAATCGCAATATTTATGGAATCGGTGGCTGTGTTTATAATGTCTTAGTTAAAAAACATTCATTCGCAATTTAAAATGAGTCAATGAATAACACAGCTTATGGTATCCCATTGGATTGAGTTAAGATATTCGATTTCAACCGCAATGACGGCATTGCCTGGAATTTAATAAACCTGTGTTAACTCCGAAAATATCCATTTAAATGAAATAATGTAAATGAAAAATTTGATCTGCATTCTAGCTTTCTGCTAAATTAAGTTTATTACAGTACCCAAAAAACCTACACTATTCCGATAATTCTTGACTCAATATCTATTAACCCTATTAAAATATATATTTTAGTCTAGGAGATTGGGGGGATTGTTCTTTATTACATATTTTGAGCTGAATCTTTGACCATTAAACCCAAAATTATATAAAAAAGGTATTTTAGGATACATAGAGGTACTTCTTGCAAATGATACCTCACGCTATATATTATCTAAAACTTAATTTTTCGGTAACCAAATTAACCCTCCATTTTATTATAAAATATTTTCTTTCTCTGATAGCTGAGTAGCGGTATTTGCGTGGATCATCTAGAACTGCCGCTGTGCAAAATTCCAAATTCCTGCGTTATATATAGTTTTCGAGTAAAATCCCTTTGTGACAGACGGACACGAGAGTGAGACTAAAATTGTTTCGTTTTTTTACTTTTAAGATACAGCTATATTTTTGTCAGATACGTAAACACTTTTCCTTTGTATTTTACGTGCAATTATTATATTTTAGTCCCACCGAAAAAGTAAACCTATGCAGTCGTTCTAGAGTCGCAATTTCGAAGTCGATGCTATTTATTAATGAAACAAGGTTTCCAAAGATTCAAAGGAGGAGAAGGTGAAAAATGGGTGGAAACATAAATAAATACAGTATTTTGTCAATATATGTACGTCAGAAAACCAGTAAGAAGAGTTCGCTGGTTTTTTATTAGTTTTATTGAACACTTGTTACGATTTTAGAGGGCACTGATAAAATATTTCTACTAACTTTGGTGGCATTGGGTTTGGATCTCTGGTAGTAGTTGTTTTCGAACATTGCCAACTCTACGGAGCACATTCATCCATGAGACTGACCGCCAATCTACTATACGAACGCTTTCATCTCCTTTACTGCATTTTACCGCTTCGAGAGGAGTGGGTTCCAATTCTGAAATCCCGATGATCGAAACCGATAATAAAGTCCCGAAGGGTTATCTCAAATTATAACTCTACATATTACCCCGTAAAATCAAATTTAACTTCCACTTAAATACCCAAAGCCATAAAAATTTAATTTGAAATTGACTCTTGAAATAATCAACCTTTGGACTTAAACTTCTGAAAGATGGTTAATTTTTTTTTCGAGAAAAATATGGCGAAGATTATACTATTTTCCTCCATCTAGACCGTTCATTTTCGAAAGGTCCCAGTTAGGTAAAATGTCATTATTTCTTTAAACTGTCATAAGCAAATAATATTTTAAAAGAAAATAGAAGGAAAGAGAAGAGATGAGAAGAGAAGAGAAGAGAAAAGGAGAGAGAAGAAAAGAAGGAAAGAAAAGAGAAGATAAGAGAACAAAAGGAAACAGAAGAAAAGAGAAGAAAAGAGGAGAAAAGAGAAGAGAAGGGATAAGAAGATAAAAGAGAAGAGAAGAGAAAGAGGAGAGGAGAGGAGAGGAGATGAGAGGAGAGGAGAGGAGAGGAGAGAAGAGAAGAGGAGAGAGAGGAGAGGAAAGGAGAGGAGAGGAGAGAAGAGAATAGAAGAGAAGAGAAGAGAAGAGAAGAGAAGAGAAGAGAAGAGAAGAGAAGAGAAGAGAAGAGAAGAGCAGAAAAGAGAACAGAAGAAAAGAGAAGAGAAAAGAAAAGAAGTCGAGAGATCGGGCGAAGGGAAAAGGAGAAAAGAAAAAGTAAGGGAAAAAAAAGAGATAAAGAAAGAGAGAGAAAGCTGCAAGAATGCTCCAAAGAAAAAATAAAATATTCACTATTTAGTGAGCTCAAGCGTACAGGGTCCCCACAAAAAATTGATAAGCTTTTTATTTTAGTCATCAAAATTATTGTAAACACGGTAGTATAGAAAATTTTAATATTACTGCGCAAATGATATGGAAAGTTTTTGTATTTTGCAGGGGTCCCCACTAATGTGTTGCACGGGGCCCCTACCAACTTTAATCCCCTCCTGGCTGTAGGCTTTGTATTAGTCCAGGAAAAGGATATGAGACAGCAGAAACAAGTATGATGTATGTATAAGATTATAGTTTCTAAAGAAGCTATTGTAATATCGTTAATTTAGGTTATGGTGGGAAACACCAAATTTGATTACATAACATTTTCGATTTGTGCGGTTTATTGGCCGATTTTATGTAAGATGAAGCACTTTCCATAAACCATAAATATTCCAAGGTGTTACTGAAAGCATCTTTGTTCATTAAACCGCGAGTTACGTGAGTAATTTCAAGTCAATATCCTACATGCCGTAAAACTAATTTTATAACGTCTTGGTGTAAATTTCTCACGTAAAAATAATAATTACTTCTATAAAGGGGAAAATGTCTGCAAATAAACATGCACGATGCTGATTTTGTTATTTCTTTTCCAGCTCAAAGCGTTATAGATGGAATAATTTGCTCCTTTCAGTACTAATCTGGCGAGGCGAGGAAACTACTAATAAATATTTTATGATGATGTTACGCCCTTGTAATTTAAGCTTGAGATGAGTAAAAAACCAATTAGTCGGATGCAGTTAAGTCAAGGATGTTATCACCGAAGCTTTTTATTCAAAATACATGGTAAAATAAACAAAATTTTCATTTACTGCGAAAATTAGAACGAGACTAATAATAGTGCATTTAGAACAAGACCAGCAGAAGGCAATATTTCTATAATATTGCTACTACTTCGAGGTAAGTGTAAGAACGGTTTCAATGCTATGGTACTTCCTAGAATAAGTTAAATGTTTATATGATTATTTATTAATCGATTATTTCTTCAATGCTTACATATAAGCTGCAATATACAGTGTATCCCACCGGGAATCGCCGCGATCGATATCTGACAAACTATTTACCTAAAAAATTTGAAAATTTAATAACCTAGCAAAGTGGACGGGGCCAACACAACTAAAATCTTCTTAAAGTTGTAGTATTTCCGGTTATACCGGAAGTTGACAGCATCTTCGTTATTTTAAAAAAGATACCCTATATATTTTTGCATTTTTAGATTTTATTTAATATTTTAAGTCCACTTTAACAAACATTGTTTTTAACATTTTCAGCTTTTAAGATAATTGGATTTTTATAAAAAATTTGACAGATACAAGGTTCCACGAAATTCATTGTATCTTTTTTCAGAAACCAGTTATTAACTTTACATTTGCTGCGTAAGTAAAACACATACAAAGCTATCTCGCACGACTTTTATAAGTATAAAAACATTAGACCGAGTGTTGAATTCAAGTCTGAACATTTTGATAAATTCAAACAGCCGTATCTTTGTTATTTTAAATAGAACACCCTATAATTTTTTAACCTATCCTATAAAGATTTTGATTATCTTTTACCTAATATAGGCTTTTCATTAGTTGTTGCAACTTTTAGAATTAATTGCATTTTTTTAATTTTATTTTCCTATTTCACATCAATTGAACTCTTATCGGGTTGCATATCAGTGACGTTATAAGTAGAAATAATCTTTATCGACAATTAAACTATCAGGAAATCATTTGTCAAATTATTTAAAATTTTTCAAAGATAATGTCAATATTTTTAATAGTTGTCCCAGTTTAATTCAAAAAAATTGTAATTTTAAAAGGGTCGGGATTTTTATTTGATTTATTTATTAAATAATAAATTTAAAAATCTATATTAAATAATAAATACGTTTGAAATTTTGAGAAATAATGACAAATTTCATAAATAGGTGAAATTTGGTAAAAGTGGCGGTTTGAAAAATCTTAATTCCTAAAAAAGACCAAATTTTGAAATAAAATCATAATGTTCAAAAAAAAATAATCGGCAATTTAAGAAATATAGCAAAAATTAAAAAAAACAGAAACTGCAAATTTTGAAACTTTGAAAAAAGTCGAAAATTAAAGACAAATCAAAAAACTGAAAGGTAAAAACTAAAAAAAATTGGGATTTTTTAAAAAAGTCAAGAATCTTATAAAAATTCAACGTCTTGAAAAGTCTAAAATAGTAAAAAAATGTATGAGTAAAATTTTGAGAATGTCAAAATTTGAAAAGGTCAAGGTTTCTAAAAACGGCTAAATTTCAAAAACTAGCTAATTTGAAAAATTTTCGAAATCGCAGTAATTTTCAGACGCCAAAATTTCCAAAAAATTTTGAAAATTTTAAATAATTGCGAAATTATTATTTAAAAAAAGACGAAAATTTTAAAAGATACCTAGGTTAGAAAAGAGTCAAAATATTCAGAATAAGTCAAAATTTCTGAAAAACGTTGCTTTCTTCCAAAAAAAGTCAAAATTCTGGAAACAATTATGAATTTTAAAAAATGGCCGAAAATTTCAAAAAAGAAAAAATTTCTAGATTTGAAAAATGGAAATTTTTTAATAGCAGTTTTAAAATAGTGACTTCTTGAAAAAATGTGGAAGTTGAAAAACCAAAATATTCAGAAAGAACCAAAGTTACAAGAAAGTCGAAATTTAGCATATGATAAAAAGGAAAAATTTGCAGAAAATTTGAAGTTTGAAAATGTCGACTTTGTGAAAAAACCTCGAAATTGAAAAAAAAACGAAATTTTCAAAAAGGATCAAAGTTTCAAGAACGCCAAAACGAAAAAAAAAAATGGAAGTTTGCAAACAAATCGAAATATTGATACCTATTTTAAATTTAAAATAAAAAATAAAAATTATACAGGATAGTCGAAATTTCGAGAAAAAAAGGAGATTTTTCAAAAAATCTTGGTAATTTTCAAATAAGATGAACTCTCCAAACTTTCAAAAATTTAAAAAAAAAATAAAAAATCGACAATGTGAAAAAAGACAAAAATTATAAAAAAACTGAAACAGCTAAAAAAGTCGCAATTTTTGGAATAAAAATGTAAAAAATAAGCATTGAAACACCTCGAAATTTTCAACAAAAAATATAATTTTTCGAAAAAGCTTACTATATACCTCCTCAATGGAATCAAGGGACGAACTTCAAACTAAACCAGTCTGTGGTCCCAAGTTGAAATAACAGCAAAGTTTTGAAAATTTCTTAAAATAAATCACCAAACATCAGAAATTGAAACACAGAACTTGTCCTCTGAAACCAAGAAAGATTAAAAAACACAACAAAGGTTGCTCTAACGTGAGAGAAACTGAGTTTCTCTCTGAAGATGACAGCTTGGCTGCCGAAACGCGTTAGAGCAACCTTTGTTGTGTTTTTTAATCTTTCTTGGTTTCAGGGGACAAGTTCTGTGTTTTAATTTTTGAAGATAACCAAGGACCAGTCCGTTCCATCAAACCAAACATCAGGTAAAAATAAAGCATTACTTAAGAGAAGTTCCATTACTTGGTCTCTAAGCAAAACAAAACTGATGATTTAATTATTGCAACCACCACCAAACATTTATTTTTAGTTAACAGCTCCTAAGGAGGTAAAAGAAATTATTAGAATATGTATGTTAAATGTTAGTGGGTATAAATATCAGTGAAGTATCCTCGTGGCTAGGGAAGGGCAACTTTCTTATTCCTGAGCATTTAAGGAAGAAATAAAAGGGTAAATCAGGGTTTTAAAATAAAAAATATCAAGACTATTTGTAATTTTAAAACCCTGGTTTACCTTTTCTTCCCTAAACTTTTTAAGCAGAGATTCAAAAACAGGAGTCAATAACAAAGTGAGAGGAAAAGGAGGCTGATTAAGTTTTTCCCTTAATTCTTTGTCTTTCGAAAAAAACGTCGACATTGAAAAAAAGCGAAACTTTCAAAAAGAGTCAATGTTTCAAGAACATCAAAACGAAAAAAAAAATGGAAGTTTTCAAAAAAACAGAAATTTTAAGGAATAGTTGAAATCTCAAGAAAAAAAGAGATTTTCAAAAAATCTTGGTAATTTTCAAAAAAGTTGAATTTTCCAAACTTTCAAACAAGTCTTTAAAAAAATAAAAAATCGACAACTTGAAAAAAGACAGAAATTAAAAAAAAAACACCTAAACAGCTAAAACAGTCGCCATTTTTGAAATAAAAATGAAAAAAATAAGCTTTCAAAAAACTCAATATTTTCAACAAAAAAATATAATTTTTTGAAAACTGTAGGTTTCGAAAAATTCAAAATTTTCAACAAAAATCTGGTTTTTAAAAAATGCCGAAATGTTTAACAAAAGGAAATATAAGCCGAAATTGTCAAAAGAAGTTAGAAATTTAAAAACTGTCGAAAAATTTAAAACAAATCTAAATTTTCGAAAAACGTCGAAATTATACGGAAAAAGTCAATATTTAAAAAAAAATTGGAATTTTTGAAAAAATCTAAATTTTAAATGGTGAAATTTTCAAAAAATAATACAAAAGAATTCTCAAAAAATATTGAAGTTTGCAAAAAAAGGCGAAATTTTCTCAAACCCCCAATTTTTAAAGAAAATTAAAATATTCAAATGAGTCGAAATTTAACCAAAAAGGACGACATTTTTTATTTTTAACTGTGTTGTACAGTTAACAAGATATTTTTAGTTGTGGTGCAGGCGGGGCATTACAAACTGAAATTGTCAAAAGTTGAACAACGATCGAATAAATTAATGAGTGGACTTGAAATTTTAAAAGAATTTTTCTTTAAGAAGTCCAAAGCCAGCCCCCCCCCCCTCGCTTATAATATCTTCTTTACTATGGAGGCGCGCTCATTGATTGGGAACTCCAGTTTTAGATTAAGGCTTTCAATTATTTTACTTCTAAAACCGTTTCTGAAGTTAGAAGTGTTACTTTTAGAATCTTTGTTTCAGATACTTACCCCAGATGCAACATTGTGACGGCAATTTTCCGCATGACCATTGCAGACGCATTGACCTCTTATACTGATGTCTTTAATAGAGTAGAAGAGCTTTTTATCTTTCAATATGTCTTGAGCAAACCATCGAGGCAACGGTTCTACAGTTCCTCTCAACCCCATTAAACGAATTCGTACGTATCGTGCTTTCGTAAATTCTAACAATTCTGGACTCGTCTCGTTTACACCTGGTCTTCCTTGAACCAGCGATGTGTGCACCTAAAACCGACAAGATTTATATTTTAAATAAACTAATGTTAAAGATTTGGTTTATTAATTGAAAATTAAGTAAAATTAAAGCTTACTCTGTACATCCTGAATGAAATTAAGGGATGAACTCCAAAATAAACTAGTTTGGCAAAAATCAGAATATTTAAGGTATAGAAATTATATATTTAGAAAATATTAGGCTTTTTAATACATAACTACATTATTTTTAAAGCCTCTACATAAAAGTTGTTTGAAAATATGATACTTTTCTATTGAATGAAATTCTGAAAAAATCTTTCGCAAACAGCAGCAAACATTTTATCAAGATAACTTTTTCCCATAAATTGGTTCCTTTAGGGTTCCGTACCTTAAAAGGTAAAAAATGACCTTTATAATCTCATTCTCGTGTCGGTCACAAAAAAGTTTCTTTGGAAACTATGTAACGTAGAAATCTGACATTTTGTACAGCGTAAACACCGCCAGCCAACGATTAGAAAAGGAAAATATTTTGCAATAAAATAAGGAGTTAATTTATTCTCCGAAAAATCAAGTTTTAGTTAATATATCGTGTGAGGTATCATTTGAAAGCGTTACCTCTAAAGATTCTAAGGTATTTTTTTCTAATTTTCGGTACGATCGTCTTAAAAGGTGCAGCTCAAAATGTGTCAGAAATGACCGTTCTCCCCCTGTGCTCTTAGATTTCTAAAGATAAAATTAAGATTTAATAACGTATCTACTAACGTTATTAAATCTTAATTGGGTTATAGATTATCAAAAAGCTGCAGGTTTTTTCGACATCGTAATAGTAGACAAAAATAAATATTTTGTGGGAAAATTGCTTCTTTTTAACCTATAAAGTAATCATTTTTTTAAATATTTTATTTAGCTGATAGAATGCAGATGAAATTTGTTTTTACATTTTCGGATTTAGCACTAGGTTATTAAATTGCACGCAACACAATGATTGCTGTTGGAATTGAACATTTTAGTGCGATCCGAGGTTATCTCATAAACTGCGTGAATCATTTACTTATTGAGAATTGCGAATGAACGCTTCATATCAGATATATTATCAACACAGTTATTAGTTCCATAAATATTTGGATTAATTGTAAAAAAGTGTGTTTACCTGAAAATAGAGATAATAGAGAAAATAGATTTTATTTTTCAATTTTAACACAAGCAAATTGAATAAAATTTCAAATTCGCACAGAAGTAAAAATGATTTCATTCCATCTACTGACTGTTTACTGTAGTAATTGGTGCGGAATCCTAATTGTCTGGGTTCGACTCACTCTTGGCTGAATTACTGTTTTATTTTAATATATCACTACTATTTCAAAATTCCGAGTTTAAACTTCATATTATTTATTTAATTTCACGTGTTTAATTTGATTCAGAGAAAAAATTTAAATTTTAGAAGTGAATCAAAATATTTCGAAAAAATTTCAAACTTTTTCAAAATTTCAGCTGTTCTGGAAATTGTGAACTTTTGGGGGAAAATTAAAGTTGTAGAATCTTTACTAAATTTTTAGTTATGAATTTAAAACTTTCAGTTGTTTTAGTTCGACTTTGGGCTCACAAATGTTAAAAAAAGTCGAAACATAACATAGCATTTTAATTTTTGGTTTGAAATCTTAGAAAGAAATAAGAAAAGGATGATAGGAATAAAAAGCAAAATGGCAACATTTTGAAAAGCTAACAATAAGCCTCAACAAAAATCTTCTCAAAACTTTGATTTTTTGTACCAAGTACATTTCTTACCAAAATTTAGATTTTATTTTAATATTACTTTGAATATTTTGAATTTTAAATGTACGATTTCAAAAAAAAATCGAAATTTTTGGAGCACGAAGTAAATTTTTTTAGAAAAATGGTAAGTTTTGAATGAAAGCGATAAATAGATAAATGTTGGAATATTTTTTCTCAAAATTTTAATTTAGACCTACGAAGCAATATTTGCAGCCTTAATTAACTAAGCAATATTATCCGCTGATTAGAAAACACATTTTAATTGAGTTTAAAGAGGTTGGGGCAAAATAGTTGCAGCAAATAGTAAATAATATTTTCAGTGAAAGCTTAGTTTGCAATACTTGTTACAATAATAGTGGAATAAATATTTATTTAAATCATTATTACCTCTATACGGAGTCTCTCAACGAAAACGTTATCCCCCTTAAAATCAGTAAACAGGGAAATATTTTGGAATTTGCCGAGACTCCTCGATTTATGTTCTTGGGGGACCATTTTTAAAAACTAAGCCAACTTAATATGTTTAACTCCCTAACCTCTATCAACTCTAATTTTAACTTTTCAAATGAAACTACCTTACTTCTGTTACACCATTTTAAAGCCCCTTTTTATTGAAAATACACTGCTGCAAAATTTTTTAAAATTGATTAGGAACTAAAAAGGAAAGGTTGACAAACCCACATTCGTGTAATAGTCTAAGACACCAAAAGTGTTTACCCATTTTTCGGCCGGCCTTTAAAGTCGAATTATTAAAAAAAAAATTATATGGCCATTAAATGGTATGTGGTGGCCTCTAAATCGAAAATGTTCCTTGAATACGGGGTGACATATTTTGCAGAAGCACAAAGTTTCAATATTTTTTTAAAAGGAAACAAATTTTCTACGCCACGAAAAAACGTGCTTCAAAGATATACGGTACTAATGCTTGAAATCTATTGTGAACGGTTATTTGATTACAGCCTATTACATTTTTTGTATAAATATGGCAAGTCAGCTAAGTTTCAAAAACGATGCACCATTGTATTTGCAATGGAAAGGGCTTTAAAATGATGTTTTACAAATAGGGTAGTTGCAGTTAAAATTTTAAAGTGGGGGTTGGTAGGGTTTACGAGGAAAAACATATTAAGTTGACTTGAACGTAAAAAATGGTCGCCCCAAGAACATAAATCGACGAGTGTAGAGGAATTCCAAATTATTTCTAGGGTTTCTAATTATTGGGAGGTCAAGTTTTCGTTGGAAAACCCTGTGTATTTTTTATTTATGTTACAGTTACTAATTAAATTTACAATTAGTAGACACACGTTTCGATATTTTGTACATAAACTTTAAAAAAATAATGAAACCTAAATTGTTTTTCAAATCTGCGATTTTAAAAATAATACCAAAGTAAATAACTAAAAAACTGTAAAAAGCACTATACAATAATTTAATCCTAAGAAAATCATTAAATTAATGTAATAATTAATACTTGGCACTCCTGACTACTGACATTTGTGTAAGCTATCAACAATTATTATAAGCAAAGATAAATAATAGCCATCGAATATCATGAAATTATGATAAAAATGGGATAAATATCTCATATTGAAAAGAAACATGTATGCCTGAAGGAGTTTATAAGCAAATAGTAAGCCAAATATTTGAGTAAATCATCTAACCATCAAATATCATGAAGTTGTGATAAAAATGGAAAGAATATCTCATATTCAAGAGAAACATGTACGACTGAAGCAGTTTATAAGCAAACACTAATTCAAATATTGAAGTAAATCATCTAACTAACCTCTATTACCCCTCAACCAAGGTAAACAAAGTGCATCAATGTTGATTATTATTTTAGTTGTTTAATTGTAGAATCACTGTGCACACAACAGTGCGTACTAATAAATTACTATTTTCTATACAGGGTCCTGCAACAGTGTGTCGGGCATCTATAGGTCCTATAATAAAGAAGTTAGGAATTCCGTTCTCATGCAGACCTTAACTATGTACAAGGATGTATTTAAGGAAAATATAGTCACATGTACAGGGTGTCTCCAAAAAGTGTGAGCCGCTGAGGGTGAATTTTTTAAATAAAACCCCTGTTTTTTTTTACATTTTCAAATTTCTTTCTGACAACTTTACATATTCCTAAAATATTGTTAAATTTGGTTAAATAATTCCAGAGTAATAAATAAATAAAGAGAAAAAAAATATTTTGCAACATTTTCTCTAAGAAATCATTAAAAGTACAAAAACGCCCCAAAATCAAAACTACGGTAGGTGTTTATTGTAGTGGGTCTCCAGTTAAATATTCGTCGGATTATTACATATGGCTCTTTCGACACTAAGATACAAGACAAAAAAATCATAGATGGCTTTGATAAAAAATAATAATAATAAGTAATAATCCGACGAATATCTGCTTAACCGTCAAAAATTTCGAAATATTTGTAGGTACAAGAAATGTTCATTTTTTAATTCTGTATCTCATAGAAAAAAATATACCGGGTGTTCTATTTGAAAAAAAACAATAAAAATTGCTTTATATTTTAGCCAATTTGGCATTGAATTTTGGACACCCTGTAAAAGTTAGGCTTAAGACATTTATAGCAAAGTAACTAAAGACCCACTTCAGTAAACATCTAGCGTAGTTTTGATTTTGGGGCGTTTTTGTATTTTTAATGAATTTTTAAAGAAAATGTTGCAAAATATTTTTATTCTCTTTATTTATTACTCTAGAACTATCTAACCAAATTTCAAAATATCTTAAGAATATGTAAAGTAGTCAGGAAGGAACCCAAAAATGTAAAAAAATGTAGGAAGTTCCATTTAAAAAAATTCACCCTCAGCGGCTTACACTTTTTGGAGGCACTCTGTACATGTGACCGTATTTCCCTGACATACATCCTTGTACATTACACGGTTAAAGTCTGCATGTAAACGAAATTCCTAACTTCTTTATTATAGGATCTATAGGTGCCCGTCCCACTGTTGCGGGACCCTGTATAACAAGGGCAGATATAAGGATAATTTTAGTTAAGAAATTATTGAATTTTAATTTTTGGTACTACAGTCAACTTGAAAATTATGAACAAAAACACCCTTCTTCTAGTTTTTTTTTCTGTCGGCAGCCGCCAGAATGTGTATTTTTTTTAAAATACAATTCAAGTAATTTCTCGAATGTTAGAATGCTGTCCTCAAATTTTCGTTTTAACTTTATCAAATTATTTTTTTACTTGTTTTTGATTTTAATTGCAAGATGAAATTTTGACTTTCCAAATTTCAGTTAATCGTAAGACTGTAACTATAAATATAATAAACAATGACATTTGCTGTTTCTTTTCCGATCAGTTGACAGATTTATGGTACGTGAGACATGGCACGAGACGCCACTGAAAGAAGGAATTTGCTTTTCAAATAAGAAAACTTCTATCTATTCAATCTACTGAATATCCTAAGAGCAACGTTGGACTGGTGTTCCTTGCTATAACCATATATATGCACGTATTTAGAGAGGTTTGAAAAAGCCAAAAATAAAACTTACTTCTCCGTTTTCCATTGGTGTTATTCTCGAGTAGAAAGAGGTGCAGATGACTTCGGAATCAGTGTAGTAATGTGGTTTTCCTTTTCTGGCGGTAAGTCCAAATCGTTCCAGACATTCGTTGTCGTTTCTCGCGAAATATTGCCATGCCGAAAAATTGATCCCATCGATGGAACGTTCCAGCGCCCAACTACCAGGCCTAGGAGAATTCGCCGATTTTAGAATGATGTTTGTTATCTGGTAGACCTAAAACAATACAAAAAAGTTATTTTTCTTTAGCGATAAAGCTCAGACTAAGGTACAATTCAACATTGTTGATCTAATTTCACTTAACATTAAAAGTTATTATAATGTTATCATCGAAACCAGTCTTTGGTTCCTACACTCTGAATCTGATACATGATCCAGTTTATCGATCTGTGCACTAGAGTGTGAACATTCTCTGAGTTTTTTTAGATTTATATTGTTTTGCCGACCATAAGCATGTCAACAAATTAAAAGTTTATTCTCAAATTCAAGGCACGAGATTCTAAAGACTAACATTGAAACTTAAGTAAGTACACGAAAATAATCAAAATTTCCTGAAAATGGTGAACTCTGCAAGTTTAAAAAATGAATACTAAAATTCAACATTTATAAAAAAAAGTGAAAATTTGGTAAATCAAACCCAAAATTTTGTGAAAAATGACAACATTTTCATTAAAAACTTATAAGGTAAACACTAAGAAAAGATTTTTGAAAATTCATTCTCTAAGAATATGATGAAAGTGGAAGAGTGGGATGGAAGTTTGCAAGGTAGTTTTGTTTATAAATAAAACTCAGTTGTATCAGCGTTTTTGAAATTTTACCTCCTAGGGGGGAGGGGGATAAAAAATAGTTTGTATGGAAAGTGCGTCATTTTTGAAGTCATAATTTAACAAAGAAAAATCTCGATGTACACGGTATACAGATGGTCCGGCATAAAATTTGATCATTTTGAGACAACATTTTCAGCATAATATTGATCAATACCACATTTCACTCATCTTACATCGATGTTGAGACATTGTTTAGTTGTTCAGGGAAGATGTTTTTTGGGCATCCCTGAACCATGAACACCTTCATCTACGATTCGGCAATTTTTCAACAAACAAAAGTGGCGTGACACTTTTATGTCTCGTGGGTTTTATTACGAGACATTTTTTGAGCACTTATTTAAAATTCATGTGACTTTTTAGCATCTTGAAATATTCGCATCTTACCATTCCGTCGAATAAAATTTGACCGTGAACCAGTTCGGATACTGAAAAATTAACAAAGCATTAAACAAATAACCAAGCGGTGCATTGCGGCTTTGTATTTGCATTTTTATTGTCTTACGCCTGAAACTTCCATAATTTTAAGTTATGGCCTCTTTTGTTTCTTCTAGTGTAATCGCATTACAGCGCGCAAGAAACATTTCTGTTGCGTTATTTTAAATTAACGGCCTGGCATGTACGAGATGTTCCGATTGGTTAACAAATGAATCGTTTCAACTGCATCAGCTTTAAAAGCTATTCAATTCTAGTGCTTAGTATTCGAATTAACACGTTTAGTTTGCAAATAAATAGGTTTTTGGTAAATGCTTTTACTTTTCAGAGAATTAGAATTACTGAAGTTACTAATTAGCATTACTAAAGTTTCAAGCAGTAAATATTAAATATGCTCGATTCGTTTAAGCAAATCAATTACGCCATAATTTGGTTGTTCTGTTTAGGTTATATTTTTTGCCATTTCAAATTTGTTTTTCATTTAAAAAAAAAAGTTTAAATCTGTCAAAATTTCAAAAAAATTATCTTAACATCAAGACCGGAGTTTTGGGGAAATATAATAAAGATTGAATTTGCAAAATGACAGCATATCTATGAAGGTTTCTTTTAAACAACACATTTTTTTTTAAATTCCAATGCTTATTTAGGTTCGCTTCCTTTAGTTCCTGCCGAGGGCAGAAAATTTTAGTTATTTTGCTGATTATTCGAAAACTCCAAATAAAAAATGTAACAAAGCACTGTTTGTTTATAATTTAAAGATCTATTAAACGCTGTGAAAAAACGCGGTGTTGCCATTTAAAAAAATGTTTTAGTGTCTACTGAAGAAATATAGCAAAATCGGAAAGCTTTATTGATACATTTTCCTTAGTCAAGTTATTTCCTATAACATTGCAATTAAAATCACTAGTTTTCCATTTCAAATCGTAAAGTTTTCAAAATAGTACAGTGTAATATTAGGTTTGGCTAATAATTCTACAAAAATACAGATTTCGTTTTTAAAATAGAAATTTTAGGAAATAAATGGGAATTCAATCAGTAAACTTACCATTTTTAGAAAAATAATATAAAACCCCCAATTTAACTCAAAAAATATTTTCTTAAGGTCTAGACAGAGTTTCCCAACCCGGCACCCTGCCACAAAAATAAAATACCGAGTCGCAGAATCATCTCCCCATGGCTCAATCAAATTCACAAAATTTTTAAGAACAAAGGATAATTGCTAAAAACTGAAATACAAATCTTGTCCCCTGAAACCAAGAGGGATTAAAAAACACAACAAAGGTTGCTCTAAAGCGTTTCGACAGCCAAGCTATCATCTTCAGAAATATACTGTATCTCTATGAAGATGATAGCTTGGTTGTCGAAACGCGTTAGAACAACCTTTTTTAATCTTTCTTGGTTTAAGGGGACAAAATTTGTATTTCAATTTGTGAAGAGAACCTAGGACCAGTCCGATCCACCAAAATAAAATTGCTAGTATCTTTGGTAACCCAATAAGTTTGAAGCAATATTTTCGACACCAGTTTCCATGAAAATGAAATATACAGGATGGTCAAAATTATTACGAGGTAAAAATATTACGATTTAGCTGAACTTATCTAAGTCCAAAAGTTAATAGTTAAAGAGATACAGGGTGTTAAATGTGAAATATTATTTTACTTTCTTTTCATTTATTTCTCAAGAACTGCTAATAACTCTGCAAAATTTTGGAATTTGGGATTTTCTGAGTCGAAGAATGTAAATCCTTTTACAGTTTAGTTTTACTTCATAGAGGGCATCACCTGCGTTAGATTGAATATGTTAAAAACGACGTAATTATTTTTTACGTTTAGGTATATTATTTTTGGTATCAAATTTTTATTTGCCAACATTTTCTACACAATGACAGTAGCTATCTTCAACAATTTTCGAGATATTTGTCTTTGAAACTTCCAATGGTAGTAGTTGAATTGATTAAAAAAGTTTAGTGGTCCCGACGTAATGGGCCAAAATGCATAGGTAGCTTACCAAGGTAAAAATATTACGATTTCACCCTACTTAGCTTTGTCGAAAAGTGGATAGTTAAAGAGATACAGGGTGTTAAATGTGAAATATTATTTCAGTTTTTTTTAATTTATTTGTCAGTAAATGCCAATAACTCTGCAAATTGTTGGTGTTTTGTGCTTTTTTGAGTGTACTATTTCACTGTTGATTGCAATTATTAATTCTATTATTAAAACTTGTTTTTGACATATCCAATTTATTTAAATTCATTTCAACTATGGGAATTGGAAGTTTCAAAATCGGATATCTCGAAAACAGTGCAATACTACCATAAAGTATACCTTTTTTGTGTAAAAAATATTGGAAAATCAGAATTTGGTATCAAAAATAAGACATCTTACCATAAAAAAAGCAATATCATTTTAAATACACTCAATCTATTGCAGTGGCGCCCTCTATGAAATACAACTAAACTGAAAACGGATTTAAATTAAGTAAAATAATATTTCACATTTAACACCCCATATCTCTAACTATCAACTTTTGAACTAAGGTAAGTTCTGCTAAATTGTAACATTTTTACCTCGGGAATCTGCCCATAAAATTTGGTTGATTACCTCGGGACCATCCTGTATTAACAGTTGCGTCAAGTTTTCCAACTGCAAAAGTTTTAATCTCAAAAGTGTTAACCCAAAATTTTGATTTAAAAAATTTCAAAATTTGAAAACACCCCAATATTTGGAAGAATGAAATTTGAGTTTTAGTTTAAGTTTAAACTCAACATTTGGGGGAAATTTTGAATAAAAATAATAACATAATAAACAATAAAATTAACGTTTTCTTAGATTTTTGTTAATAATTTGGCCTATTTTATGTGGGCGGCGTTTTCAAGCTAAAAAAAATAATTTTTGCTAAAAATTTCGATATTTTTCATTTCATTTCGACTTTGTTTGAAAAATTGAATGGCCTTCTAAATTTAGGTTTTTTAAATTTAGCCTTTTTTTATATAATTAAAATTTTTGCAAAAAGTCCATCTTTCTTTTCGTTTGTACTTTTAAAAGTTTTGTACTTAATAAAGAAATCCAACTTTTTTGAAGATTTCCGTTCTATGGAAAATTTTGAATTTAAAACAAAAAAGCCAGTTTTTTTATTTAAAATTTTGACATCTAAATATTTCTATTTTTTTCATTCACATTTTTTTAAGATTTATCCTTCTTTTCAAAATATTAACTTTTCTTCAAAATTTTATTTTTATTTAAAAACTTCGACATTTTCCCAGGATTTTGACATTTTTCACCTCTTCCAAAATTTTGTTTTTTTTCTGGAAATTATATTTTATTTATTTTGTTACTTTATCAAAGTTTTCAGTTTGTATTTGACAAATTAGCAATATTTTCTAAATTTCGTTCTTTGTGTTAAAATTTTGACTTTGTTGTACTTTTGAAAAGTTTTTGAAAATATTTTACATAAAAATTTTTACATATATCCAAGAATGAACTTTTTTAAAAATAATTCTGCATTTTCCCGAAACGATGCCTTCCTGACATTATTGTTCCTTTTTTCTGAGAAATTTGATTATGATTATTTTTGTAAATATGTCGGGTTTGAATTTTCAAATTTTTAGCAATATTTTGTCCTCGATTTATTAACAAATTTTAAACTTTCCAAATTCCCAGTTTTTTTCAAATTCCCATTTTATCAACATCTTGACTTTTTTCAAATTTGTGAATTTAAATTGTTTACTTTATATTGAAATTTTGATTTTTTTGTAAACTTGACTTTAAAATATTGATATTTTAGAAATTTTTTTTCCAAATTTTAGTTATTAAAATTTCGACTTTTTCTCAGAATTTTGCCTTTATTTGGAAAGTTAGACTAAGCTTTTTCATCTTTTTTTTTTTGAAAAGTTCGACTCTTTCAAAATTTCAATATTTTCTACATTTTGACTTTTCCTGAAAACTTCAACATTTGAGAACATCAATAATTTCAAAATATAAATCCTAAATATTTCTATCTTTTTTAAATTTCAACTTTTTTTAAAAATTGTCACTAACCTTAAATTTGCTCTTTTATAGAAAATGCGATCTTGTTAAGTATGACACATCTCGAGGAATTCCCATTTTTTTGAAATTTTGGGCTTTAAGATTTTAATTTTTTTAAATGTCAGATTTTCATATTTTTCTTAAATTATTGGTTTAAAATTACAGAAACGGAAAATTATAGCTATTAATGTAACGAGATTATTATGCTACTTATAATAATCGAGGACCTTGCGTTGGTTACGTTCGAGATTGTATAAATCGCTAATAGTCGAGTTGCATTCAAAGCTTTATCGTATCATTGACAACGATTCTAATGCCCAGACCAATAGGTTTGAACCTTTATTACATTCGAATTTTGGAAACCAAATACCGGTTTCGATCTTAGATCTCGTCAGTTTGGTATATCCAACTCGAATGCTAACAAATGTTCCGACAAGTAAGTACTAAACAATTCATGGACGTCAAGCGTGTGACTTCTTAGTACTAACGTCAGCTATTGGTCCATAGAGAAACTATGGCCATCGCTAACAATGTTGTATGCAAGTAGAATGCAACCTATTCTACAAATTCCTGCAGCCCTCCAGGCGTGTACAGTGAATCATGGGTAGCTGAACTACCAACAGTTGAAACACTGCCACCTAGCGAAACGGTTGCTCTCTAGGAAAAAGTTCCCAGAAGACAAGGATTCCAACGCACAGACCAATAGGTTTGGACATTTATTAAATTCGAAGTTCGGAAACCAAATACCGGTTTCGATCTTGTTAGATCTTGTCAGTGTGGTATATGCAACTCGAAGGCTAACAAATGTTCCGCCAGGAAAGTACTAGAAAATTCACGGACGTCGAGCGTCTTCTGAAAACTTTTTCCTAGAGAGCTTTAACTATAAAAAGATTTGAAATTGCAAGTTTAAAAATGTCCAACTTAAACTTTAAATTTAAAACAAAAATTCAAGCTTCGAGAAAATTTATAAACAAAGAAATTCTTAACATGCGACCTAAAAATTTCACAAAAAATCAAAATTCCGCGATAAAAGTGGAGATTTCGTTAATTTTTAAATAACAAAAATTTTTTTAGAAGTTTTCATTTTGATCAGAAATTAGGAGTTTTTTTTTAATTGTAGCTTTCAAGTTAAAATTCAAATTACAGAAATAAAAACGTTAAATTGGGAACTTTGGGAAAATATTGGAAATTCCGAGAAAAAATTCGAGTGCTTAAAATTCAAAATTTTGAACACAAAGTCGATATTTAGCCGGAAAATTAAAAAAATTTCTTTTCCATTTTTCAAGTGAAGCTTCCATGGAGAACTTCTCTACGTTGAATATACCCCTTGGCGAATTTACCTTTTCTTTTCGTTGCGTATAATTTTGTGGTATCCAGTTAAGGGAGAACTTTGGCATGCTTTATATAAAAATACATGTCCGCGTGCGCGTCCGCCCAATGGAGAGTCCGATCAACAGAGGTTTACTTATATGAAATTTTCTATTGTACAATTCCGGACTATGAAAAACAGTCTGCTTAATAGAGGTATCCGTTTATTGGAGGTAACCGCTATGGGAGATTTCGCTATATTTTTATTTACAATCTTTTTATTTTTTTATCTCTCTTAAAAATTTAAAGCATTTCTTAAATATTTGACTTTTTTCAATATTTTTACTAGAGATCGCCCGAAGCTTGGATTTCGAGCAAAATAAAATTAGTTTCGACCACAGTTTCAGTCAAAATTTAAAGAATCTTCGGACCCATTTGAAACTTTAAATTTCAAGTTTAAGCCAGAAATAAAAAATAAACAATTAAATAAAATCGCTGGTAAAACCGAAAGTGCACATCGCGAGAATTGATTCTATAGTTTGCAGTTTTTACACAAATAAGCAGAAAGTTCATCTTAAAGATCAACACATAAATACCAAGTTTTGTTCCCAAGACTATTTTTAACATAAACATACCTTATGAGTTTACCTTTTGTTCGGTAATAAGCATCGCCTTTGGAGAACTTGAGGATTTGAAGGCCATATCTTCAGCTAGAAGTCACTGCGTAATATGTACAGTTTCTATTTCCATGATATTTATATTACAATACATTTTGGTGGAACGGACTGGTCCTTGGTTAGCTTCAAAAATTGAAATACAAATAGTATGCCCTGAAACCAGGAAAGATTAAAAAACCTATCAAAGTTTACTCTAACGCGTTTCGGTACCTCTCTGAAGATGATAGCTTGGCTATCGAAAAGCGTTAGAACAACCTTTGTTGTTTTTTTTAATCTTTCTTTGTTTCAGGGGACAAGATTTGTATTTCAACGATATATTTCATTTCGGTATCTTATATTTATGGTTGTGTAGTTTCTAGCTGGTATTCAGTTTACATTGAATATTGGCAGTGATTATTGTTATTCGTAAGCGATGATAGTTCTGAAGTAAATACATTTGACGTGTCAGCTTTGACATCATTGCTATAATTTGGTCATCATTTAAACAAAGATACAAAACAATTTTCATGAAACTAAAAACAATATTCGTCATCTAAATTAGTTTTTCTCGAAAACGGAAGCGAATTAAGTCTTATCACTGTACCTTAGAGGAACTTAGCAAACAATATTTATAAAAGTAATAAGAACCTGAATTACACAACTTTGATTTTTCTCCAGTAAACCATGTTTTCCTTAGTAACATTTAAAGTATTTGATTAGTCATTTCCAAATTAATGGTTTTTTTGTTGAGGAATTCCAAATCGACAGAAACAAGAATGGCAATAATGACAAATTTTGGGGCTAATCGTAATTTAAAAATTGTCATTATCATCTAAAGAAAACCCTCCTGTATCTGGAAGGCTATATTACTACTAATTTAAAACAAAATTACTTAGAAGATAATCACATTTGTGGTGAAAAGTCGTATTTTCTTTGCATTTCCATACAAGAGAGCAAATAACGACCAACAGCAATGGTCGTGGTCAGCAATTAAGGAGAATTGCATTTTGAAAATAGGTAAATTTGTAAAAAATTGATATAAAAATCTTATTCCCTGAAACCAGAATGATTAAAAAACACAACACTTTTCCAAAGCAAACACTTGCTCTAGAGTTGTTGTGTTTTTAATTTTTTTTGGTTTCAGAGGACCAGATGTGTATATCAATTTTTGAAAATAACCAAGGACCAGTCCGCTTCATCAAAGAAAGGTAAATTTGTGATATAACTTGACATTCCAATTTTAAAACTAAAATGTAAAAAAAAATGTACTATAATAGTTTAAACCCACCGGGAAAGCCAAAATTAAAAAAAATTGAAATTTATGAAAAAAAATCTCATTTTCCGTTTAAAATTTAAACGGCGTTGTGATAACGAAGGCATCCACGTCCAGAGTCAGTACAGGATATACTTCTTCCGGGATTGGACCGTGTCAAAGAACTACTAAAAGCGTTCGATGTTTCGCCCACCATCGTAGAGGGCTTCTTCAGGAACAAAGAAAAGAAAAGAAAAAATAAATAAAAAGGGAAATATAAGGGAACATGCAAGAATGAAAGAATAAAAAGGCCAATTTCAAAACTCAGTATGTCCACCATAGCAGAGGCGAAACTCTTTTGATTTGAAAATTGGTACAAAGGATAAAAAAGTTTAGACAAAAGAGCACGGTAACTCAGTATGTCCATCATACCAGAGACGAAACTACGATGGTGGGCGAAACGCCGAACACTTTTAGTAATTTTTGACACGATCCAATCCCGGAAGAAATATATCCTTTAAACGGCGTTCTTTGAGAAAACAGTCCAAATTACAAGAAAAATTTAGTTATACCAAAAATAAAATTCAAAGCAAAAGAAAAACAAGTGCAGGGTGCAACTCACTGCGTAACCAATAAATTCAAGCGCCCCGGCCGTGACATGTGTTTAAATATGTTAAGCTTAAGAAATAATGTAAATTAAATGTTCTGTAATCATAACGTTAAAAACATTGAAAATTTTCACAACCAACTTCATGATTTTATCATTTGAACACTCGCTATTTGATGTATGAAAAGTCCTTTCACCAATATATCTTTAGTAAGCACCGGGAGCAGGATCTCAGTTTTGTTAAAATTTCTTCATCAAAGCTTAACACACACACATGCAGTTAAGGTTTGAAGATGAAAATCTAATAAAATTATCATCTTAAATTTAAACAGCTTATTCAATTATGACTTGATTAAAATGCATTCCTTAATTATTTATTATGCATTAGAAGCTTGACCGCTTATTATATAGCTGTAGGAATATAAAACTCATTGGAATTTGAATGCATTAAAGAAGAGAAGCTAATTTGATCAGTTAATTATCAATTTTTATGGGCGATAACATCTTTATTGTATAATTCGATATGGCTTATATGTAAGATGTAATTTGAATATTCAAAGAGACTAACAGGCTCCCTGCTAAGAATTTCTGTAAACGATCTCATATTTTTTTAAACTTTTTGTTGCAATAGCTGCTGTAAGAAGGGTGCACAGCTGGAAAAATAACCAAACTTTGCAGAAAAACACAAATAAATACAGGGTGAGTCAGAAAGAATGGGCCAACGCTAACTGGACATACTAGATATAAATATTGTAACGAAATATAAATTATAGAATTTGGTACGTAAGAAAATTTTCTAGAAAGATATGATAAGGGAAAGCGGCTGCGATAATGAAGCAAACGCCAGATAAGCGTTCCAGAAATTTCGGCCAACGATAAGCCTTATCGGCTGGATTTTTCTAGAACTTGGAAGTGAGAACTATATAAGGCGGTCGCCTTTCCTTCGAGTCAGTCATTTAGTTAGTCAGTGTAGTTAGCTAGTGAGTTAGCAGTTAGAAGTGCGTTAATTATTCAGTTGTAGTGTTCCGAGCTTAGTTTAGAAATAAAGTGGGTATTATTCAACAAGTTTTAATTATCATTCGAACCGACAGCCAGCAACAATATATTAGAACTAAGCTCAACATGCTTTATAACAATGTCGCTGGTTTACGAGATACAGGAGGTTTAAGGTTTAAATTTTATTCTGGAATTTTTTAATAATTTAGAAAGTTATCATGCTATAAATCTAAAAATTGAGTTTGACGTTTTTTGGTGTAAGAATTACAAATTTTAGGCTTATTTTGACTTTTTTCCTAGAGAACGCTAATTTCATCTTATTACCTCTGTAAATTAAAACTTTTTTTTTCTGTCGAGTTATGCTTAAGACAAATAGAAGGTCTAAAAGCACAATCAATTCTACAAAGAAAAGGTACTCCTGTTTAAGTAGTTTAAATCAATCGGTTTGTAAGATATTTGCATGTAAAGGTTAAAATGTATTTTTTTATGGTTTTTTAAGGCTAAAATTACTAGTATCTTTTTTCAGATTTGAAGGATATAATTTATCAGAAAAAATTAAATTATCTTAGGGAGTTGCGGTAAATAATTCAAGAAGAATCAAATATATAAAAATTGTACGGAAATTTTGATTTTGACATTTAAAAAAGTGAAATTCAAAATTTATTGAAGTAGTACAGGATATATTTCTTCCGGGATTGGACCGTGTCAAAGAACTACTAAAAGTGTTCGACGTTTCGCCCAGCATCGTAGGGGGCTTCTTCAGAAACAAATTAAAGAAACAATAAATGAAAAGAGGAATATGCAAAAATGAAAAAATGAAAAGGCTAATTTCAAAACATCAGAGCACGGTAACTCAGTATGTCCACCATACCAGAGGCGAAACTCTTCTGAATTGAAAATTGGTACAAAGGATAAGAAAGTTTAGACAGAAGAGCACGGTAGCTCAGTATGTTCACCATACCAGAGGCGAAACTCTTCTGAAGAAGAGTATCTCTCTGAAGATGATAGCTTGGCTGTCGAAACGCATTAGAGCAAACTTTGTTGTGTTATTTGATCTTTCTTGGTTTTAGGGGAAGATCCACTTAATTTTCCAAAATATAGTCAAAATTTCATAAATAGCGTCGATTAAAAAATAAATTTTAAATTCGGTCGAAAGAATTAATTTGGAGAAAAAAGTCGAAGCTAAAACAACTAGAAATTTTTTGCAGGAAATCCTCGAATTATTGATTTTTCTGTCAAAATTAAAAATAAAAGTCAAAACACAAGGTGAGCTGAACAATAAGAGACAAAGTTGAAGTTAGAAAGAAATTCAAGAGCCCTGAAAAGTTTCCTGCACAAGGCTGGTTCTTAGTACGCCACGGTAATCTTTTTAAGTAGGGGTTAATAATAACAAATATATCTATCATCTTCAGAGAGATACTCTTCTTCAGAAGAGTTTTGCCTCTGGTATGATGAATATACTGAGTTACCGTGCTCTTCTGTCTAAACTTTCTTATCCTTTGTGCCAATTTTCAATTCAGAACAGTTTTGCCTCTGCTATGATGGACATACTGAGTTAACGTGCTCTGATGTTTTGAAATTGGCCTTTTCATTCTTGCATTTTTGCATATTCCTCATAGTCCATATACCGGGGTTAGTCGAAACTGAAATTGCTGTCGCTATCCATATTTATTCAATCAATTATTATCTATAGAATACGACAGATTATAATTATTTGATCGATCGTAAAAGTCACGAAAATTTTCCTCGTTTTGATAAAAAATTTTCCTTTAGGACTTTTTTATCATTTATTTAATGTTTCAATTGAAGTAAACAAAAAAACCAAAACAAAAACAAAGCAAGACGTCATCCTGCTTGTAGACCTACCACAACGCAATTAAACTGATTGATTAAATTAATTTTCTAAATTATCTCCTATGATGCATGGTCTGGTCGCGTCTTTATTTAATTGAACGAAACATGCGAGATTGAAGATATCTAATAATAACAGTAAACATTATTTAATTCAATTAAATTTACTACGGTCTATTAAAAACTGGTTTTCATATTATTTAGGGCTTTATACCAGAATATTCCTAAATTTTGATTTTCATACCGCATCAGTTCTTGTTAGCATGAATATAGGTGTCTCTAAAATGAGCTTTTTCTAAAAATGTTGAAAAAAATGGTGACTATTGGTGATTAAGATCTACTATGTTATGTTATAATATAACACATTTATGATTTGATAACATCTAAAATAGATTTATTTTTGTTTGGAGGGGGAGGTCGCTTCCAATATTATTAAAGCATTCTTCCCAAAAATGTTTGTTTAACAAATGATGGTGCAGAATAACATACCTTATGCGCTAAGTGTTATAAATGAAAAATGAAAAGGGTTCATCTAGATTTTTAAAGGTACAATTTGGATTTTAAAAAGATGTTGTAACAATTATTAAGAAAAAATATATATTATGTGAAAAAAATGATGTTTACTTTTCACGGTTTTTTTGTATGGTCGTGTCAAATAAAAAGCGTTGGCTTAACTCAAATTTACAGCGAATATCAAATTTGTACTTTACATTATTTCATTTAAATGTATAGTTTAGACTCCAACACAGGTTTATTAATTACATGCATCAGAGTAAATACTTTAAGTCAGCCGCCAATATATATCTCAACCAACTGCGATCGAACGCATTTAATTCCTTTTAGCACGATTTTGTAAACCGTGTTACTCATGTTAAATGCTTTTTATCGAAGATATTTTATGGTATTATGATTTTGATAGTTGCCAGTTGCCATTTATATGTTGCCATCGACTGCAGCGGCATAGATAGTTTTTGAGATGGGTGAATTAGACGTAATTCTATTTGTTTCAATAAAAACCATTTTTTATGTGCCAAACTGAATACAAAAATTAGTTACATTTATAACCGAATAAAAATAATTTTTAGTCAGGATTTTAAACTAAAACTGAACGAAAAATCGCTATCTGGGAAATCCCGTTATTCTTTTCCAGAACGAAAGCAGAGTTGAAGCGGAAAAATACTTATTTATTTGGGTTTAGTCGATGTTCAAAAAATTATTGCGATTGATTTATTGATTGGCAAAACTGAGTTGTCTTTCTCCTCTGGCGTCAGTATTATAATTACACAAACTCGTAGGATCAGAATCGAAAAATATTTATTTTTAATGTTTCGGTTAAATTTTAGGTCTTTTTTGCGATAATTAAATTGCGAGATTTAACGTCAAATATTTACCACCTTTGAGTTTTAGAAACTCAAGTATTCTCAAAATTTTTATTTTAAAACTGCAGCTGTTATTTTATTATTATCATTGTTATTGTGCTTCCTTCTTAAAATTTCGACTTAAAAGTGAATTTTCTTTTGAATAATGGAACTTTCCAAAGTTTATTTAAACTAAATTTATGAAATCTTTGATTTTCATTTTTCATTATTTTAATTTCTAGACATTAAACCTAAAACATTAAAAATACCGAGAAAAATAAAACTTTAATACGTTCTAGAAATTTTATTTAACATTTCTACGACCCAGCTTAGAAATATTTAAATTTTTATGAATGTTGTTGACAATATTCTAATGCAGTTTTTGAAATATAACTACGTGATATCTAAATTTATTTAAAATGTCTCTTCGTGACAGTTGACAAAAAATAGGTTAGTTTATTTTACATAGAATAAAAAAAATTAAAAATAGAAGACCAAAATTAGATATGAGAAAAATTTGTTTTTTTTTGATAAATTATAAAAATATAAAAATAAACAATTTAAAAAAAGATTTTAGCACTGGATATCGATGTTTCGCTCTCATTTAAGCTCGTAGCAGTGCATAACATTGAAAGGGAACAATGAGGAAGAAATACTTAAAAATAAAAAAGTGAAATATATGAAAACAATTTTTAACATACACAGACGTTTCATTAATAATTTACGATGGTAAACATTTAAATATTTAAAGCCCGATCCACAAAAGACAACTACTCTGAGGGCTAATACTTTTTCCTTCATTGAACTACACTTGTGGGTCCAACTTACATGCTCTTGGTGGTTACTGTTCCTAATCGTCGAAATTTCTTCAGCTTAGTAGTTACAAGCACTCACCTTTTGTGGGGTCCGTTCCGTTATTTGATGTATTACTTTATCCAATTTTACATTTGTTTCTGGTAAAATTTTTGTATAACTTGATAGAGAATTGTAAGGAGAAAAAAATTAGGCAGTGGGGACTACCGATAGAAGTGAAATCTTAAAACTATTATATGACCGTGTTTTTTTTTGATTTTCAAATTGTAATCCCAAAAATAAAAATTTCATAATTTGAAAATTAAAATTGTTATTTCTTGTTTTTATATATTTTATATTTGTATAGGATCTAGTCTTTGATATTGTCCTTTTTAAACTATTGAATATTATAAAACCTGTCACCCTATATTAATTTTATAATTGCACAGCAAATTTTAAGATATTTTGAAAAAATATGTTTTCAGTGTACTGGTTTTTCCTGATTATGTAGATACTTTAATTTGAATGATCTCAAAACTGCACATAATCTGTTACTATAGCCTCCGTTGAATGAGCCGATAAGCAAAATATGAAGAATTAACTTTACCTATTCAAATATATTAAAACATCTATTCAACAAGTAAGTAATAGGCAGCTTTTCACGCCACTTATATTTATAAAGAATTAGTTTACTCAGTAACATGAGAAAGATACATTAAACTTCGATCAAAAAAATAAAAATATCTTCAAGCTGTTATTAATTATTAATACCCCTTAAAATTCCATGTATGTCTAGGATATATTCTTCTAAATTCAATTAAACTGAGTTAAAAATATTTTTCGTTTATTCCTAAAAACGTTCACAAAGGCCCCCAATTGTCTCCTTGAAGTTCCTGATTCATTGTTTGGATTTTACTTGATATTCTAAGACCACTTGGGATAACAAACATTGTTTCTAAAATTTATAGTATTTGAGATAATTGGATTTTTATAAAATATTTGGCAGATGCAAAATTCCACGAAAATCTTTTAATTTTTTTCCAGAACACAGATATTAACTTCATGTTTGGTACGTAGGTAGAACACATGCAAAGCTACTTTGCACAACTTTCATAAATTTAAACACATTATACCGAGTGGTGACTGTATATTTTAGTAAATTGAAACAGCGATAACTCTGTTATCTCAAATGGAACACGCTATATTTCTTTGACCTATTTTGTGCAGATTTAAATTGTGTTTTACCTAGGTCATGTGGATAACCATCGTGTAAAATTTCATTCTTTTAGACACAGCTTCTTAGGATGTGAGTCTTCTGTTAGTGAATGGTTACAGATTTATTAAGTAGGTTTTCTAGTTACATCTAAACATTTTATTTCTTTATAGATTTAGAATTTTTTTTTTAAGATTTTCAGTTTACGTTCGAACATTTTCTATAAACTTCCATTTTTTTAATGACGAATTTTTGTATTTTTCATTTATATTGAATTTTTCAAAACTTCCAATTTATTCCCTTTTTTTCTTTTTACAATATTCAGTTCCAAATTCCAATGATTACCTTGTATTATTTCCTAGAATTTTCGAGGTATTTGTTTGATTTTTTTATTTTTAACCAATATTTGAATACTTTTGGGAGTTTATTAAATTTTTGAGGTCTTTTACTTTTAACCCCACCTTATTGTAAGTCATATGGTATTGTAAGCCAAATTTAGTGAACCAACATTTTGAAAATACACTAAACTCTCGATTATTCGTGGAGTCACTCCAACGAATTTGATGAAGTCCGGTCTAGTTGCTTGCATAAAGTAAACAGCAACAAGAGATAAACTGAATTTGGTGATTATTTCAATTATAAATAGATCGTCGAGTTATGTTTGCAATTTCAGAAAAAAATTTGAAAGAATATCGTGTTTAAATAACAGTTTTAGAAATTCGGATATTTTTTCTCTAAAATTGCTTATTTTCTAAATACTAGATTAGGTTAAATAAGGTCAAGTTATGATAGGTTAGAAAAAAGTGAAAATTCCGAGGATAATTTTAGAAATTTCGACTCTTCCCAAAATTCGTTTATTTTCTAAATAAGGTCGAAGTTTTAATAAAAGGACTGGAAATTTCAATTGAAATAAAAGTCCGGAAATATGAAGGAAAATGTTTTTTAAACAATTTTTTTTTTCGAAAAGTGCACCTCACAAACCTTGAATAAAGTAAAAATTCGGAGAAAAATTTTGTTGGATTTTATCTTAAACTTTGGAATTTCTTCTCGATATTTTTAATTTTGAAAATTTGTTTTTTCCAAAATCTGTGTGATACTTCTCAGTTTTCATTAAATCAAAGCAATGTTTGTAGCAAACGCTCACATTTCCGGTTTTCAATGGAAATTTTAGGAGAAGGTCAAAACCTTCATATTTTAATTTGGCATCTTTGGAAAAAGTAAAAAATTTCAAAAAAAGAAACCTATAATTTTTATTTTAAAATATTCGACAAATTTTAAGTTGTTTTTCGAATTTTCAAATTTTAATCTAAAATTTTCAAATTTATTAAAACTGAAACATTTCTTCAATCGAGATTAAAGTCAATATTTTAACGAAAACGTCGCGTCGAGTGAAATGTTAGTAGAATACCAAAAATGTCGACTATTTTTTTGTCAAGTAAATAACTTTTTATTGAAATGTTGACTACTTTTTTGGGAGTTTAAAAACTTCAATAATGAGACAAATGAGGAAGGGTTCGGATAGACAATTCGTTGGACCAGAACCAACCCTTTCCCTGGCGGGATCAACCTACTTAACAAAGAAATTTATCGTAAACACAAAGCCATATGGGCATCAATAACAACATGCCGACAAACTCACGTATTCATTAGAATGCCATGAAGAAAAAGGGCAAAACTATGCCTACAACTCTCAAGGAATTATCTCAGGAAACTTGTAGGGATATGGACAGGTCACTGTCGATTAAATAAGCACCTCCACAGAATGGGAATTATAAACGAGCCGAGTTGCAGAGGGGGTTTAGAAGAAGATGAGAGTGACGAGCACGTGATGTGTCACTGCTCAGTACTAGCATCAATCAGAGGATCCACGCTGGGGGACTTCTGGCCTAGTGTGGCCAGTTTGAGAGAGACGCATCCAAGGGACGTTCTTCAGTTTCTCAACAAGTATTGGGTGGCTGAATAAATGACCAAGGTCACCTCAATCACAGGGATAGCACAATGGGACCGGAAAGGGTGACCTAAGTGCCGGCCTAAACTTTAGGCAACCCACAAAGGATCCAGAATCCAGAGACAAATGTTCAAATTTTGAGAAAAATTGATGATGTATAAAAGTAATTAAAAGAAAATCTGCAAAATTATAAAGAACATTTTTATAATTTTTGTTTGAACCTTCCAAGTTCAAAATTGAAGTATCCTGACAAAAAAATTTAATACATATTTCAGCTTTTGCTCAGAACTTCAATGTTTGAAAATATTCAAATATTGGAGGTAGAAGACCAATTTCTTTTAAATTAAGATTTTATTTTCAGAAATTTAGATTAAAAATAAAAAAATTAAAATATTAGGTAAAAACATAAAATTTTGAAACAACCATCACAATTTAGAGACCTAACCTACCTTAAATATATGGAATAATTCCCATAATTACGGCTTTAATTTCGAAATATTGACTTTAAGTTTCAGTTTTTTTTCTTAAAATGTTTTGTTTTTGTTAGTGGATATTACTCTAATTTTTTATACTTGGATTTTTTCTAGAAATTCAAAACTTAAATTTGAGTTATTTTTCTACAAATATTGAATTGCTTCTCTTAAAATTTACACAATAATTTCCAAATGTCGATTTTTCTAAATTTAGATATTTTGGAAGCTCGAAGCAGATATTTTGATAGCTATGAACTAACTTTGCTGCTATTAAGAAAAGTTTACTGCTAAATTAGCGGTAAGGCGGAATTTAATTTGTCATTTACCGATTTATTGGTAAATTTGCAAGCCCTACTCTAAAAAAATTAGTATATGAAATAACCGTAAGAAGTAAGTAAGAAGTTTGCATATTGGAACAGTGTTTTGGTTCGCAGCTTTAAACACGATCAAATGAGCATAGAGCTTGTGAAAAATTAAGCCAACACAACGATTTCAAATATCGCTAACTATAGAGGCTGCTACTTCACATAAGATTTATGATGCAAATTACCTAAGCCAAGAGTGTCAGTTTTCTCTGAACGAAAAGTTCGTTTTCGTCGTTGATCTTCTTGTTGTTCATACTGAGTTTTTCTAGTTTTATACCTTTATAAAACGGCAGAAGGCTTCAGAAAATTTATCACGGTACAATAAGTGCGAGCTGTTGCTATTATTCTCGAGTGACATTCAAATTTATGTTGGTCCATCGTCGATTAAAATACCATGAAATCGACGTTTATGGTGCATAATTAAATGCACCTGGGAGGTTTACGGTCTGTTAAAGATGTTTTGACGTTACGATGTAAATAAAATACGCTTTGTAAGCAAAAGTGTGTCAATAGTATTGCTGCAGAACTGTTTCTTTCATGCTTCAGACCTACAGGAAAACTCTTGTTATCACAAAATATTCGCCATCCGCGTCCTTGGCCCTTATATTTCTTTCAATTTTTTACTTTATCTTAACTGCTTACACTATTTATCGCTTATTTAATGTAAAGCAATGATTTTTATGTTCGGTTTTTGAGAAAAATCCAAATTAAATCATGTTTTGCTTTCATAAAAGATTCACAAATTATCATTACTTGCTTCCGCAGTTAGACACTCTCAATTTTTAACACCTTATTTAGTTAAACCATTTATTCGTATAACTGTAACTTAAAACTAAATTAGTGGCGTTTATCCACTTATACTTGTAAATGACACCTACTAGAATATTCGATATCGTACGATTAGGTTATCTGCTTAGTAGAAAATTATTTTTAAATATTCAATAGATTTATACTACCGTAATAGCTTCTAATAAGCATCTATTAAATGTTTATACACATTTAATTTCATATTCTGGTGCAATATATTTATGCGGGTAGTGCACGAGTAAAAATTAATAAAAACTTTTTATAACTGCTACGTAAACAAATTAAAACTTCTTATTTTCGGTCCTGCTCTAGAGTATGTACGTTTGCAAAAAATATTGCTCAAGAAAATAATACATTCATTCTCAATCTGGAGCAAGCCCAAAACTGTGCTAAGCAATTATAACATTCTATATATAGACCTTAATTGAGTTAAACATTAATGAGGGCGTTCAAAATAAAGAAAGAAATTCTTCCAGACTTAAAAATAAGTCAACCGAGATTTGAATGGCACACTTGAGAGATATTCGATTCAAGTGGTGTGAAATCTGTAAAAACGTATAATGCACTTAAGTGTCAACGGCGTGTACTTTACTTGTTGTGGCAAGATGAGATATGACAACTTTATATCTCGTTATTAATGGAATTTAATTTAAATCTCGCATTATAAATGGACCGACGGCTTTGGACGAACTCCACCCTGTGTTCAGTGGTTGGCTGTCTGAATAATTTATACTTGGGGATCGCATATGTAATCGTCTTATTTCATTCGTTGTTTACATAGAATTATTGCACTGTATAAGTTTCAATGTACTCTGAAGTAACTCTAACATTCAAACGAGAAAGTTTCCCATTAGAAAATACTCCCCGAGCAATCGCCATTCAGCACAAAGGCAAACATCAAACTTAAAATATGAAGACCCGTCTTTATAAACATCGTTAGAATCCGAAATAATTTATGTATAGGGCTGACGATTATGTCATTTTTAGGTTTCAAAAATGCAATGAAAAATAAATTATTAGAAAGGAACACTAGCAGTCTAACAGTATTTTTGGTTAGTGAAAATAATCCGAACGATTTCTTCAGACAAAAACTAAAGAAAATTTTCCAGAATTTTTTGTTCATTTCGAGTTCTTCCCTGTGACTTCCTCCAAATTTCGCATTTACACTTTCAATAATCACTTTTTTATAAAATTTCAATAGTTTGCATTATCTATTTATACAGTATAATTTGTAGAAAACATCTAAATGTCTAGATTGACTTGGCTTAAGAAATTATCCAAGATTATTAAAAGAAAAGGCAACAATTCAAAGTCCAAATTTCGAAAAAAGGTTAAAATATTTAAAAATGAAATATTCTGGAAAAAATGGAACTTTCGAAGTTAGAATTTCTAGTTGAAATTATAGCAAGGGTAATAAAGATAATTCTGAACTTTGAGAAAGAAAATGTTAAAATTCGAAAAAAACTCCCCATAAATCATATTACAAAAAAGTTTTCAAAATTTTCTGATTGGTGTGAACAAAAAGAACTTGTCGAAGTTTCGAAAAAAGTTCATTACGTTTGGATTTTTCTTTGAAATTTTGACTGCAATCTAAAAAAGTTAATTGTATTGTATCAACATTTCGATAAAAGGTTCCTTTGTGTTTTGAACTAAGAGTTGATGGCTTACTAAAAAAATTTTAAATTTATACAACAAATTTAAAATTTATAATAAAAACCAACATAAAAAATTGAATATTTTATAAATTTGAAAATTTCTCAAAATTTGAAATTTGGGTTAATGGTGTTCATTATTTCTTAATAATTTTTCTGAGAAAAAAAGTTGATATACTGAGGTAAAATTTTAGATTTAAGGCCGAAGTTTTAGAAGAAAACGAAAAATGTCAAGTGTAAACTAGTGATGTATTCGCGAATATTCGCACTCGCATTCTCAAGGGCAAAAACACGGTAAAAAAAAAATGAAATAGCAATGCAATTGCTAAGGCAGGGTTTCTTAAATTCGGGTCCATGGATTGTTGAAGTATAAACATTTATTAAGATAATAGTTAGAGCTGGGATTATATGCAAAGTGCATATAATGTGCATATGTGCATATTTAGACATGTTTCAATAAATGCATATGCAGTTTTTTATTTTGCATATTTCAGGTACTTTTCCAAACTGGTATGATAAAATTGTTTTTGTTCAGTTAATACAAAAGTAATCAGCTTAAATAATTAAGCCTTAATTTAAAATAAAGCAGTGTTGGTCCTACATATCTTGTTTTATATACAATATATTCATCAAGAAACGTTCCTCGGTCGAAAACTACTAAAGATATTTTGATTTCTACTTTTTAATTAAAAGTACGTTAAAAAGCTTACAGCGGAACTACCTATTACATGGTCCAATCCCTATTGCTTTTCAGAATAGCCTAGCAGCCTTTGGTCATACTTTCTACCAGCTTTTCAGCATATCCTAGGAGTAGTAAGCGCCATATCTCTCTGATTTTTCGTGAAAGCTGCTTGATAATAAAGACAGGTGTTCCTGCAAGCTTCATCATTGCAGTGCTCCAAATAATTTTCATTGGGCTTGCATCAAGAGACTGTAAAAACCAGTCTGAAGTTACGATGCCAGTTTCTGCTCTCCATAAGGTACAGAGGCTACTCCGATGTTTTGGATCATTCTTCTCCCCTAAAATTCAGTCTTTGCTTTTGATGCCTAACATCTTCTGGACAGGCTTTAGAAAATCACGTCTATAAATAATAAGGATTTTCCGAGCATTCAAGTTCTGCATAAAGATCTCTAAACACCTAAAACTGTGCTGAGAGTATTATCTCCAAACATGTTTTACTAAATGTTTGATGGTTCACTGAAGCAATCACTCAGCAGCATACCTTATGGAAGCCTATGCCCAGAACGATGCTTTGTCAGAAAAAAATACATTGGACCAATCGCAGTCGAGATTTTCGACCGCCCAGACCTTGCATTTTTTTCTGTAGTTCTTCGAAAACAACGGGTTTTGGCTCGTGCTTCGATATTGTATGCAAGGTAAGGTTTCAAAGTGTCAGTCGCCGATTTTGCTAATTTTTGGATATATTTTTGAGTACCAAAATTTAAGACACGTGTATTTTTTTTTATCGGCCGATAAACGGTTTTAACAAAATTGGGGATGAACATGCAAAATTTTGCTGTTTTTCATATACCGAAAATGATATTCGATTCGTTTCTTTTTCCAAAAGTTCTATTGGTAATTAGGAAAAACCATTGTTACTAAATTTTTCTACCTCCCTTAAGGGGGTAAATTACCCTCTTTTAATATTTTTCTGTTACAAAATATGTAATTATGGCAACAAAATGTTGAAAAAAAATGTTATTTCATACACCAAAACTAACACCACATCACAGGTTTTGAAAAATTGAGGAACATTTTTTGTTGAACCGACTGTAGGTAAATGTATTTATATTTTCCCTGTCTATTAATCCTTAACACCGCTATTGTTTGAAATTTTTTATGGAAATAAATGCATATAAAATATTTTATGGTGCATATTTTGCAAGTATTTTAGGGCATATTGCATGCATATTTTTTTACTTTTTTGCAGCATATTATTCCAGTTCTAATAATAATTAATGCAGTGATTTATCCAATCCCGCCTCATAAAAAGTATTTTTAAATTCCCTTATTTTCTTTTCCTTTTAGCTAGTTACAATAACGCAGGGTGGGATGCTTGCACTCCTCTAGTTTATACAGCCGATTAAAAAATTATACTCTCAAGTGTGGGAACCTTTACAGTTTCCATTTTCTTCTGAAGATTAGCCCTTTCCTTGAAATTTCGAACTTTCTCTCAAAATATGTTTTTTTTTTCAAAAAAATGTTTCTTTCCTTTTTGAAATTTCAAATTTATTCTAAAATGTGACTTCTTTTTCAAAATTAGACTTTCTAAAAATTTGCAATTTTTTTTCTTACAATTCGTCGATCTTTCTTTCAAAATTTCGTTTATTTTCTGAAATGTTTACCATTTTTGTAATTCGCCTTTCTAGAGATTTCGACTTGTTTATCAAACTTCGCCTTTTTCTTTAAATTTGGTGAATCTTTTGATAAAAAAGTAAAAATTTTCAGAATATTGTTTATCTGGAAATTTAAAAAAATATTTTTTGAGAATTTTGATTTTTTGTAAAGACAAAAATTTGAGCAAATTCAAATTTTAATTTGTTTCTTAAAATTTCGACGTTTATCTCAGTAGTGGATATTTTCTGATGTCACAGATGGGGTGGGGGGAATCTTGTACTTCACTCAGATAGTCGTTAAAAAATATAGAGTCAAGAAATGTTTTTTTCATGAAATGTCGACTTTTTTCTGATATTCTTTTTAAAATTTGCCTTTTTTATCCAAATTCTGATTGTTTTTTTTTTCAAAACTGATCTGGGTTTTCGAAACGTTCGATTTTTACCTCACAAAACGTCTTTTTGTCCGAAATTAAGATATTCTTTAAACATTTAAAATATGTGAGATTCTTTTATTAAATTTGATATCCTGGCAATTTCAGCCTCATCCCAAACCTTTTATTTTATTATAATTCGTCTTTTTTTCAAATTACGATCTTATAGTCAAAATTCTACTGTTTCCTCTCAAAATTTGACTGTATTAAAATTTTTGAATATTTACAGAAATTTCGGCTTTTTTCCCGAAATTTTGGCTGTCCAGAAATTTTAACCTGTTTTTCAAAATTCGTCTTATTGTCGACGTTTCAAATTGTACTTTTTTTATCCAACATTTAACGTTTTCTCAACGTTCAATTATTTTTCTGAAATTCTAATAAAAGTAGAGAAATTTTGAAAATAATATTTTTACCAAATTTAAAGAATAATATTTCTTGTTAATTTTGAGATTATGGTACAATTTAAATGACAATAGAAATTGTTGGAGAAAAATTTTTAGAAACTGGATTGTTTTTTCTCCACATTCGATTTATTCTGGAAATTGCGATTTTTCTTACAAAATTCTCCAAGTATGTTCCAGAGAAAAAGACAACATTCGTATTTGCATTCGCGAATGTTTGAAATGACTATTCGCGTTCGCATTCATGAATGTGAGAAAACCAATATTCGTTACATCCCAAGTATAAACTTATATTTTTGGAAAAAAGTCAACATTTCGAAAGACATTCAACATTTCTAGAATATTCCTAATGGTGGACTCTTATTCGTCGAAAACATTATGTTTATTAATTTTATTTAACCTTTCTACGACCCAGTTTGGAAATACTTAAATTTTTATTAATGTTTGTTGACGATATTCTAAAACAGTTTTTAAAATATGACTACGTGATATCTAAATTTATTTAAAACGTCACCTCATGCCTGTTGACAAAAAATAGGTTGGTTAATTTTACACAGAATAGAAAAAAAATGAAAAATAGCAGACCAAAATTAGATATGAAAAAAGTCTGTTTTTTTCGATAAATTATGAAAATATAAAAATAAAATATATAAAAAAAGGTTCTAGTACTGGGCATCGATGTTTTGCTCTCATTTAAGCTCGTTGCAATGCTTAACATTAAGAGGGAACAATAAGGAAGAAATATAGAAAAATAAAAAAATTAAATATATGAAAAAAAATTTTAACATGAATAATTTACGGTGGTAAAAATTTAAATATTTGAAGCCCACAAAATCCACAAGAAGCAGCTACTCCAAGGCCTTATACTCCTTCAGGCATTAAACTACACTTGTGGGTCAAACTTACATGTTCTTGGTGACTACTGTTCCTAACCGCCGAAATTTCTTCAGCTTAGTAGTTAGAAGCACTCACCATTTGTGGAGTCCGTTTGTTCCGTTAAAGGAATAGGATTATTCTTCAATCTGGATCCCTAGCGTGAAGTATAGGTTATTCACGGAAAGTATCAAAAAATTCCTAGGCTGCTACAGAAGTAAACAAAATTTTAAAGTCAAAATATGTATTCTCCTATTCACTCATTATTTTTAATTTAATATATTTATTATATCAAACCTCCAACTCCTATAGACTTTTCAAGAATAAAAGTTTTACCTTGCCTGGCAAATCAGGGTCCCACAGCTTTTATAACCTCTTCACTGGAAAAAAATATGATATTTTAAACTTTTTTTAATTAAGGAAATAGATGAGAGTCGGACAGAGCCAGCTTTAGTGAATAAGGGAAGTGTTCCAGTAATTCGAATCATAAATTAAGAATTGTTTGTATGGCAACATGCGATTTGTGTGAAGGGGCATTGTGCTGTAAAGACAAACACAACACCTCCCCAATTTTTTCTAATAGTGGTCAATAAAGTCGAACAATAATTCCCAGTTATTGTTTTACCAGATAATCAATCATGATTATTCCATGGCTTTCTGGAAAAATTTGGAAAAAGAACTTTTCCATCAGAGTTTTGAACACGAAATGTTTAGGCTTTGGAAAACCAGAGTCCCTTAAACTCATTCATTGCTGCTTTACTTCGGGGTCGTATATCCAACCATAGTAACAATACTGCCTAAAAGGTCTACGTCTTTTTTAAATCATAATATTTCCGGTCAATAAGGGTCTACCATGAAGAATAAACCTATTCCTCTAACGGAACGAACGGACTCCGCAAATGGTGAGTGCTTCTAACTACCAAGCTGAATAGATTTCAGCGGTTAGGAACAGTAGTCACCAAGAGCATGTAAGTTCAACCCACAAGTGTAGTTCAATGCCGGAAGGGGTGTTAGCCCTCGGAGTAGTTGTTTCTTGTGGATTGGGCTTCAAATATTTAAATTTTTAACACAGTAAATTTTTAACACAGTAAATTAATGATGAAACGTCTATTCATGTTAAAATTTCTTTATTTTTCTTTTTTATATTTAAAAAAAAAATTATTTTTAAGTACTTCTTCCCCTTTGTTCCCTTTCCATGTTATGCACTGCTGACGAGCTTAAATGAGAGCGAAACATCGATGTCCAGTGCTACGACCTCTTTTATGTATTTTTTTATATTTTCCTAATTTATCAAAAAAACCAAATTTTTATTTTTTTCATATCTAATTTTTGGTCTCCTATTTTTCATTATTCCTATTCTATGTAAAATAAACTAACCTTTTAATTTGTAAACTGTCATGAAGTGACGTTTTCAATAAATTTAAATATCACGTAGTCGCATTTCAAAAACTGTTTATAAAATTGTCAACAAACCATAAAAATTTAAATATTTCCAAACTGGGCCGAAGAAATGTTAAATAAATTGAAAAAACATAATATTTCCGGTCAATAAGGGTCTACCATGAAGAATATAAAAAAAAGAGTCTCATTTGGAGATACGTAAACAATCAATATTGGAAAATTCGAGAAAAAATCCACTGATATGGGTTATTAAGGGTCACAATCTATTGGGAAATGCTTAAAAGCTTAGCGGATATAAACGACTTCCAGATCTGGACGAATGAGACGACAGTGACAGTTAATTAACGGATTCGACTTCAACTTTATTCGCGTGCAAATCGACCCACTTCTGTCTTCTGGAAGTGATATTTTATTTACTTCCATACATTATACATGTATGTTATGTTGTAGCTGTTAGCGACTCGATGTTTTGGGAGATGGGCCTTAAATGCATTCACATCACGTTTCTGTGCACCCGCAAACTAATACTACCGTTCTAAAGATGCAACACTTCGTACATACTTGAACTTCGACCCGTCACATACCCCCTATATCTGGCAATGGCATCACAAAAAGTCCTTCGTCATGTTCGCAATAATACGGAAATATCGTGTCTTGTAACTCCTGAAGTGCAACACTTTATAAATTACTTGCTTAGATGCGATGAGACAGAATTTGTTTCAACTATGTAAACTGCGTCAGGGTTTACAAAATTTGAGTATGTATCTGGCTTATAAAGGGTGAGCCAGTGAAGCGATGATTTTAAAGGAGCCTGAAATAGCAAACTCAATAATTAAATTAAAAAAAATATCTAATGATTTCGTCAAATTTTCGATTATTTTTTTCCAAAATAATATAAATCCCTTTAATCCAGTCACAAATTTTGGGAAAAAGTCTAAAATGAGATTTTAAACTCAATATTGCTTGCATTTAATGAATGTTGCTATATAACACTCATTACCAGTGACTTTTGTGACTAATTGCATCGTACAACTGGTTGTAATTCTAAGCAATAATTACTTTAATTAGCATACAGCAAAAATTTTCTTCGTAGGATGCAATCGAAAGTCAGTTACAAATCACCCAACACAATTACTTACAAGGAACTGTCTAGCCTTTTTGAAATGGGAAAGCTTATTAGGAAGAAACGATAAATCGGATTTTTTTAAATTTCACCTTTAAATGTATTATTAAGGTGGTTTCGGTTATAATGCATTCAGTCAAAACTGTTTCTTTTTTGGCATTACAAATGAAAAACAGTCAATCTTTATTAAAATTATCAATGTAATTTTCAAATTCATTTCAGGATTATTCAAAACAAATCCATTTCGAGATAAACTCCGAAATTTCCAAAATTAATTAAAATGTGTTAAAAAAGAATAAGTTTAAACTAAAGAATTTTGCATGAAAGACAAAAATTTGAAAAATTATTCGATATTTATTAAAAAGAAAGTCAGACAAGAGCGAGTTGGCCTTGCACAGTTAGCGTTTCGCACCAGACAGTCAATAGCCCAAATTAAATCTTCCTTATGTTTTTTTGTCAGATTATTTTCATAAAATTTTTTCGCCATTTATGATTTTTTTTTTTTTTGATTTCCCGGTTCATTTTTGGTCAACTCAGTTGACTAAAGAAACCAAAAATGCAAAGTAAATATTCGATCCTTAAAGCGATTGCTCTCTGATATTTCATGTTAATAACTGGGACGTAAGTGTTGCGTAAGTGATATTAAAAACGTAGTAATATTTTAATAATCAGTTATTAAAATTCATGTAATTATTTTCATATTAGGTTAAAGGATATGACATTTTAGAAAATATTAGGCCAAAATAGTATCTAAATATTTGCTGCCCATTACAGTGATATTTGCTTTCCACAGTCTGCCTTAACTGTAGCTGGTGACGTGACAGTATAATGTGTCCTATAATTTTGATTTATACATTTGTAAACAATGTTTATTAGGAGAGTTTATTGATAACCAGAAGTTTCCTGCTCTTTGTTAGAGGAAAATAAGCCAAATAAAAAATCCTACTTTAATTTTCTGTCTAATACGCCTTCTGAATAATCGGTTAAAGTTAATGACATAATGACTGAGCCACCCTGTACAAAGTTAACTCGGCTGAGCGCTTAACATTTCTATTGGAGCAATTTGTGACGATTAAGGACATTATATCTAAATAGCACGCAGATAGCGATCTGTTTCAAAATTTGGTAATTTAGTCCTACTAAACGCAATTAAACCCATTAGCGTTCAGAATCATCTCTTCATATTGTGTTGATAAATTCATCCGACTGATATTGCAGCTCGAAATTAGCACGAGTGTAACAAATGACGTGCTCGATTAAAACAGCGCCAACGTCGACGATAATCAGCATCTAGAAGCGCTTCCATAAATTGCGGCCGATTTGATAGTGGCGCAGTTTGTCATGTTATTTTAGGCATTTTAGCACTATCATCCGGCAAGCAATAAACAGCCGCAGTCTTTTATTATTAGCATCCGAGGTAGGCATGAAATTGATTTATATAACGCCATTATTTGTATCTAATCCGCACAGTCTTTATCTGCCATCGCCATTGAGCTGTCCGTCCTGCTGCCTGCAGAGGCGGCTACCAGAATCTGATAGACACCTGCACGCGATGTCTATGCATGTGGTCTTACGATGCAATCTATATAATTTACAAGGAACAACTGATTTGGATTCAAAGTAAATAAATGTTAGAGTCATACTATTTACATTTGAAGACGATTCTGTAGTTCCCACCTAAAATATATCCGCGATCGCTGCCGAGTGCATATTGTGAACATACGTAACCGGAGTCGGTTTTTAATATTTCAAAAATTTCTACATTGAGAAACGACATGCATTTTTGTCAGTTTGTCTATGTGAGTGTGTGGTTCCACAAGTCTTGACCGATTTTAGAAATTCCATTGACTTGGAATTTCTCACAATAGTAGTACATTTAATGAATCTGGAACCAATACAAAGAGATTTACCACGTATTTTGAAGATGGTGGTCAAATAAAAGAGCTTCAATTTCTAGAACTCCCTTTTATACTTATGCAAGAGTCTTCTAAAAATTTCAACAAAAATAATTGCTGCTTACTAAAAATATTTAATCAGTCACACATCTCCAATAATTTTAGCAGCCTTTACAAATAGTCAAGCAGGATGTGCGGATGGACATTTTTTTAATTCAGATATACTTAGGTCTATTATTTATTCTTAATTTAACAATTAGCATAATACAAACCAACATTCTAATCAAGGTCCTTATATTTTAATAAATAAAAAGCGAAAATAACTTTCGAGTAATATATTATCGCGAATATTTAGTGATGTGGTGTAGAAATTTGAACAAACCATCATTAGAGTGAAAGACTGATAGATAATTGCTGCCAAGCATGATTAGAAAATTATTGGTTGTCAAGAATTGTATTCTTAATTTTTACTTCAATAAAGTGGTTACATGATGGTGTCCCAAGGTTTTCCTTGAACTGAATTAGCCTTGACTGATAAATGACAATGCACCTGCAATGAGTTTGAGCACTGAATATTAATTTTGTGGAAACGTCGTTATTCATTTTTTAGAATTCCTGTCTTAGTTTTGTGCGTCCAATTAATTATTTTCGTTCGCCTTTTACCTAATATATTTCTTAGAATTCCCGTTTTATTTTTGGCCAGGCCGGTTGATTAAAGAAACCAAAAATGTAATTATTTTCATATTAGTTTCTAGTGAATGCAAATACAAATAATTATAACGCACAACATATGTTGCCCATCTGTTCTGCCAGTTCGTTTTACTTCTGAACTTGCTAAAGCGATAACAAATATCTGTTGACCTCTAAAATCGAAAACAATATTTATTAAGCGAATCAGTAGCGCCTTGTTAGGGGAAATTTATTAATTGATTTGTGCCTCTTTTAAAAGCTAGAATACCAATTTATTTTCGAATTTATTACTATATTAACCTTCTAAATACCTGGTTAAATTTAATGATATTATGTCTGAGGTAGTTTGTAGATAGTATAATAGCATCCTAGAATATCATCCTGTGTTTAGCAAATAAAGGTGTGCTATATTCTTAAATGATACATTTAACTGAAAACGTTGTATAGATTGGCAACCATTAAGGTTTTACTCCAACTGGCAATAACTACATTTCAGATAGTTTTTAAAGATAGACATCGCGAAGAGGCACTTTCGAGTAGGAAGCAATTTCATGTTTGTCATAAACTGAGATCTTACTTCAATAAAAGTCAGAACGTAAGTTACGTTCTTATCTTTTACAAGATGAACTTGCACAACATATGGAGTATCATATCATGCATCTACTAGAACGTGACGTCACGTGCGGTATTTGTCCTAAAAGGAAATGCACGACAGCTCTAGAAATATTTGCACTTTAAAAATATTAATCTAAAGTTATGATATAATATGCAAAATTTGATAAATACTTATCACTGAGACAATTTGAATTTTATTCTAAAGTTTTTTTAAATTTTATTAAGAGTAATTAATACTAGGTAGATTCGCCATTTTTTTACCTTCTCGTAGTGCCACAGTAGCACCAAGGTTGAAGGTGTTATGTAAGCAAAAACTTTTGATATGAAAACCATTTTTGTTTACTGCTTACATATTATTTCATTAAAAGATAAAATATCTGAAGTATTATAAGTGGAAGCCTGGACATATATAAAGAAAAAACAATTAAATAAAGTTCTAACTTTTTGAATAAGCTGCTTTAAAATATAACATCAACTTTCTTCGGAAAAATCGAAATATTGATTTTTTTAAATTAAAATGCCATACAAATTTAATACAAAATAAACATGCAAAGTGAACATTTTGAAACAAAAGTCAAAGTTTCAATAAACTAAATATATATTTCAAAAATTAATATATTTTTTTCGTTTGGTATCTACAATCGAAGACTTAGCAATTGGAAGTTTGCAAACGAAATTTCAAAAAAGAAAAAAATGAAACTGTAAACTTGTAATTCCAAGTTTACATTTCGTGATTAGGAAAGTCGGAATTTCGAAAAAAGGCAGCACTCGGAATTTTTAGTTTAAACTAAACATTTTGAATAACAAAGTTGAAATTTCGGAACTGAAGTCGAACTTTAACAAGAAGTTTTGAAAAAAAAAAACGCATGCGCATTTAAAGCTTTATTAAGAAATTTTGAATTTTTTTCTGCTTTGGAATCCATATTTCAACTTTAAATTAGTCATTACGGAGTTTCAGAAGTTCTTTTTAAATACTGAAATATACTCGACATCAGATTCTCTTTGGATCTTTGGATCTTAAATACAAATTTGTAGTATCGTCTTTAAAAGGTCTAAATCTTTTTCCCAAAATGTTCACTTATTTTTAGTTTCAATATTTCCAGAAAGAAATGCCCTTAAAATTTATGAAAGTTTTGTCAACTGATCTTAATAATTCGGCCTAAACTTGCAATTTAGACTTAAAATATAAAATATTAAATTCAAGATTCAAGAAATAAATTTGTTTACAGAGATTTTACCCTAACTTTTTAATATTTTTGAAAGATTCCATTTTGAATTGAGTTTTTGAGATGTAAGTTTGAGGTTAAAATAAATTTCTGTTTTTTCATAGCAAAGAAACCAAATGGAGTTATGCTGAAATTTCAAAAAAAGTCGAAATTTGGAGATGAATCTCTAAATTTCAAGAAAAAGAGTCATCATTTGAAGAATAAGTCTAAATTTCGAGATTGAAGTCGAAATTGTAGAAAAAAATAATAATAGGTAATTAATTTTGTAATTTAAAAAATATATATACATAACTATTAAGGTTTCTGATCTCTCAACTTATGTTTTTTCCACTACTCGAAAATTCTGAATCCCTGAGATTTTATGGATTTTCAAGAAATTTATAGTTTTAAAGAATGATAAAACTGATAATTTATTGCAAAATAAAATTAAGTTAATACCTATTATTTAATATTCATAACTATTAAACTTTATTAATGATTAAACAGATATTAAAAATTGCACAATGTTTCGATAAAAATTTGCTAACATCGGACCAGGACAGTTATGAATATTAAATAATTCCACGAAGTAAGGGTTGGAAATGTCAATTATCTGTTATTTATTTAATATTATTTCAACTGAATTTCTAATAACAAATGGTAAATTTGCAATGGGAAATCTAAAAAAAAAAATGTGGAAAACATAAAAGAATCAAAATTTCCAAGCAAAGATGACATTTAAAAAAAGTCGAAATTTTCAAAAGAATCTAAATTGACAAAATTGGATGTCAAGGGATGCACAGTTTTCCAAAAAAAGTCCAGATTTAGAAAAGAAAAGAAAATTTTAAGCGAAAAAGTTTTGAAAATAAGTTTAAATAATAAGTTTAAAGAATAGAAATATTCAAGGTACCCGTGTTCAATTTAAGACGCACCCTTTTTGAACATAATTTTCAGAGGTAATAAGCCAAGAATTTTTTAGTACATTATATGGATTCCTGCGTCATTCTTTCCAAATTTTTCACTTTTTTTACAAGCAAAAACAATTGAACTTTAGAAAAAAGATAGAAATATAATTTCTATTTTTTTCAATGGAATACCCTATATATTTTACGCCATTGGATAGATAATTGGATTTCCTTTACGAATATATAACATTAGACATATAATAGACTAAACGTTGTTGATTTAAACGTGGTTATAATTTGTGTGCCTTGTCTTTTAATGATTTGCAAAAATTGTTAAATTGTAAAAATCACTTACTACAACGTTACCTGTTTGAAAGAAAATGATGGCCAATTTAAAAACCATGCGTAAAAATATTATTCTTTGCCCATTGTTAGTGTTTGATTAAACTAAATGATAGTGACGTTTATTATTTATCTTAAAATACAACCACGTTTAAATCATAAATGGTTAATGCCAGATATATCAAGTGTTATATATTTTTAAAGGAAATTTAATTCTCTATCCACCCAATTAAAAACATAAAGGGTGTTTCCTTTAAAAAAATACAAATTGCATCTGTACCTTTTTTTACCTAAGATCAATTGTTTTTTCTTGTAAAAAAATAAAAAATTTGAAAAAATACGTAAAAATTTATATAACTTATTTAAATTACTGGTTTATGAACTATGCAAATGATTTTTAAAAAGAGTGCGTTTTAAATTGAGCACGGTGTACATACATTTCTATATTTTTTTAAAATTATTTTCTGAAAACTTTCTTTCAGGGTTTTTAGGTAATTTTGATTTTTCTTACGAAATTTCAAATAGTTTCCCTAACTTTCATTTTGATCCAAATAATTTTGACATAAATTTCAATTTTTTCTCCAAATCTGGTTTTTTTTTTAAGAATTTCTATCATATCTTAAATTTCGTTTTAAAAAGATTGTTTCTTAAAATTTTCCACTTTATTCTAATTTTTTGTAGACCAGCCTTTCGTAACCATTGGGCAGCGACCCAATTTTAGGTACTTAGCGGAAGTTTAAAAATGCGTCGGGAGCAATTGCATTAACTAAGTTAACTAAATCAAGAATAGACAATTTTGTGACAGCGTAGTTCAGCCATATCCTGAGAGATTTGGCAGAGGACTTTTTTTTGATACAATTACGAAAGTGATAGAGGATAGCAAGGAAAATTTTTTTGTGTCATCAATTGTAGAGTGAAAATACCAAAGGGGGTAAGTGCCAAAAAAGGAGTTGTTCAGTTTTTATCTTAAATGGGCACTAAATGTCATCGCCAATATCTCAAGAAAGGCATCCATGGCTAATCCTTTTTGTTTGACTACTAACTTAGATGAATTAATAAATTAACTTAATAAGCAATGCATCATAATAGAACATTTTTCTCTAATAATTTCAACCTTCTTATTTGGTACTTAGTACCTTTGGTATTTCCATTCTACAATTTTTGTTGAACAAAAAACCTATAAAAATATTAGGATTTTAATAAAATTACCATCTTGTGTTTGCAACATTTTTCTTCGAACGCACATGGATCGGTTTATACATAGGTTTGTTCTAATTTTTGGGTCAATAGACACCAAAGATGGTGAAACGCTTCTCTAGAAAACTTATTAAAAAAAGAATAAAATGTTATGGCAGTTTATTTTTTGCAAAATTACGTTTTTTCTGAAACCTTAACATTCTTTAAAAATTTAAAATTTCCAAAAATAATAAAATCCTAAGCGAACTTTTGTAAAGAAATTTGAAACAAGACAAAATTTTGACAATTTTACATATCAAAAAACTTTTAAAAGATCCACATTTTTTAATAGAAACTTCTAGGTTTTTCCCGAAATTACAAGTTTTTCTAAGTATTTCTATTTTTTATTTTTTTATAAAAAGGATTGCCATTCTCTTCGGGAAATTTTAACAAATTCTTTTCTCTAAGTTTTCATTTCTGCCTAAATACATTTTTACAAAAAATCTTGGCTCTTTAGAATTTTAATTTTTAACCTGAAAATTTCGACATATTTAAAAAAAAATACTTTCTTACACTTTAGGGTTAGTAAGTTTTGTGGTGTAATATTCAGAGCTATCTGTGGCAGAAAATATCACATACCTTCTAAAGAAAATAAATTAAGATATAAAAACTGCCGCTCCTTACATAGATACCGCCTTGAGAACTGTGGAAACCAAGTACTTACTGTTATCATTTCTGTTTCTGACTCCGACAGTCGAAGTTAATTGAAGTTAATATGACGGTCAGCGAGTTAGCGAATAACAGAATGGGTTAATTAATAGAAGTTTATTATATTAAAATATGTTTATTGCAAAAAAATTTCGACCATATCATAATGAATGTATACCTACCGTTCCAGTTGTAAAAAGGTGAAATACTACATTTTAGTTATTATTTGGGCCAGAACACAATCTATCGATACAATGAAAGCCTTCAGGGCATTCAGTGCCAAAATCGTTATCCCCGCATATCCCAGAAGGTATGGCTTTGTATTTAAATAATGCATTAAATAGAGAAAAACAATCAAAAAGGTAACTTACTTTCTGGAATGGGAAGAGGATTACTTTGTACAAATTCAACTAGCTTCAAAGAAAATATACTAAACCAAAGTATAAGTTTGCTCATGATGATGTTTACAAAGCTGGAATTGAATTGTTCGAATTTAAAGTTGACATTATAAAAACCCACACAAGCAATAAATTTTATTATTTGTTGCTGTGTAAAAATAATGTAGAAGATGACAATAGTTAATTAATCCAATCCAAAAATTCGTTTAATGAAGTGCAATTGTTGTGCTGTTATAACAAAAAATTTTAAACTTTCAGTCTTACTTGAAATCATTTTAATTATTAACATATATTTCGATTTCCACCAGCCCCCCGAACTAATTCCAATTATTTTCGTTAGAATTAGAAATAGAAATAGGAAAGAAAGCAAAAGACTGCCAGTAGTGATTTGAATCTTAATGCAAATGACATTGATGCATCTTTGGCTAATCTTTTAGATTAGTGCGCTTGAAAATGCCAGTTCTGTTGGCGAGATACGTATCGCGTAATTATTTATTTAATTGCCTATGTGGTAAAGGGGTGAAACCTTATATGGACTTAAGTACTTTCATGGAAAATTTCCACAAGAACTTGTGGATCTCATTCCCTTAAGAGCAACATTCTTGAGTCATACAAGACAATCGGTGACACCAAATTCCTATGCAATCCAGCTTGACACAGTGAGAACTTTTATTTAGAAGGACTTTTTTTTACAAAACTTCCAACGCTTGAATTCTTTTCGTGTCAAGTACAACTTTTCCTCATAATTACAACTTATCCTTGTTTAAATTGGCAGTTGGTTGCCATATATCTTCATTTCTACGTCCTATTTGGACTACTTCAAGAGCACAATGCCCTTTGCGAGTAAATAGTACTTGAAGAAAGTCCTTTAATTAGAATAACGCCCAGTGACAGCCACTAGCTAGCAATTGTAGACGCATATCGCCAACCATAATGTTTTTATAATTCTATAGACAAATGATTAAATATCGCCATATGTCTCATTTGGAGGAAAAGTACAACATATTTGAAATTTTTCTTTTTTTTCAAATCATTCATTTCATTTGCAGTAGCTATATTTGTCGCGTTTTTTCGTCGTGTATACAATCCTGGAAAGGCAATAATGCGATGATGTCATTTTTGCGCTTCCAGAATTGTATGCGCTCGTCATAATTAAGTTCTCCCAAATAAGTCAACGAATAACAAAACGCCCTCAAACTGTCCGCGAGGATAATGAGAAAGTGAAGTTTTTGGTCAGAGCTGTCAGGCAGGCGGCGGATAATCACGAATATCAAAGAAATAAAGTTCTTCGGTCATGTTTTTGCGGTCGGCCATGTTCGTGCTGAATTTATAGCTGAAATGGTCCTCTGGAATGTTATTGTTTTAAGCGCGCACTTTGTATGGAAATACGAGTTACAATTTAAAGTAATACCCTCGCTCCTACACCACGCCTTTTTAATGTTATGATCGTGGACACGTCGAGTGACAAAAATCCCCATCGTGTTCGACACAAACTACTGGACCAACATATCGAAACTTGTAACGAATCTGTAACAATGAACAAGAGAGAGAGAGAGAGAGAGAGAGAGAGGGAGAGAGAATATTTAGAAGAGTTCAGAAAAAAATTGTGAGTGCCAAAAAAGTAAAATGTCTTTGTTATAATCAGGGTCAGTTCTAGGTGGTAGGTAAGAGAGAAGGCGGTCTATGATGGCAAAATTTAGGAGCGGCAGAGCGGGCTGGTAGGGTTGCTACCTCGCCCGGTGTGACCCAGAGTCTCCGGGCTTGAGTGGTATCTCCGGATCCCGAGTTCACCTCTGGGTGAACCAATTGTGACAGATGGCAACCCTATTGACTAGACTGAAGTGAAAAAGAAATTCTAGCGAAATTTCTCCTAAATTTTTATACAGATTTAAGTGTTTTATCAACATTTATTTTATAAATTTGATTTTTATAAAACTGTAACACTTTTTAAAAATCAGAGATTAACTTCAAATTTGGACTTTTTACAATGAATCTCAGGTAACTTTTTCAATTTTCGACCATTCATTATTTCAGACAGCTTAAACATTTTGGACCTTAAAGTAGAAAAAAATTGCTGTTTACTTTCTTTGGTCAAATTTTTGACTTTTTTAAAATCACTCTTAAAATTCTAGACATTTGAAAACTATACAAAATGTTTTTAAGATTTAACCTACGCTTTAGTATAAATCTCGACATTTCCACATAATTTTGAAAATTTCGGGTAAAGCTTAAAATTTCGAAATCAACCAACTTTAAAACTGAAATGTCTAATTTCATTCAGAAAATGTCAAGAGCACAAACTGCATTTGCAAAAATAGTCCTTATTATGCGGTTAAAGGACTTCGCTAGAAAAATTAAAATTAAAACATGTAACTGGAAATTTGAATTCTAAATTTGCAATTTCTAATTTTTAACAAAATGTTGAATTTGAACCCTAAATTTCCAGTTCAAACTCAATGTCTTGGAAAGAAAGTATTTTCAGATAAAAGACAAAAATATTAGTAATTTAAAGAAACACTTTCAAGAGCAAAAATGAAAGTTTTCAGTTCAAACAATATATTGTGAAAACATTAAAATTTGGAAAAAAAAGAAACCTGTCAAGAAACGCCAATTCCAAGAAAAGTAAGTATTTTGTAATTGAAGTAAATAAAAATGCGGAAACAAGTCAAACCGTTTAGAAAAAAAATTGTATTGTTATAATGCTAAAACTAAATTGAAAGCTTGGCAGATTTGGAACTGCTGACAAAAGTGAAAATTTCAAAGTAGGAAATATCTAGTGTAGTTCGAACCCACACTAGTAAACAAGTGAGAATATTGGAAATATTTGAAAATAAATTCTTTAAACTGACTTAACTTTTTATATTTGTGGTTTGGATGCTATGTCGTATGGAAACGAATCTATTATTTGTCGAGAATGAAATACACTTACACAGACATGGCCAGAAAAACGGAATAAAATTCATCTTATGAATGAGTTTATTTTCTTTAAAAGAAGTTAACTGATCTCAATTTTTTTCTCAAATGGAAACATAAGTCATGAAGGAGCTTGTTAAAAAGCTTATAGAAAACCGAATCCAACCATACTAAATAAACAAATTTTATATTTTCAATAGCAAGGTTTTAGGGCTGTATAACGTACCTACTTAACAAGTGAAATAAAATTTAATTATCTTCAGTGTTATCCTCCATGAATTTGCACAGAATAAAATAAAGAATGTGAAGCTGTACCTATCAGTGCTAACGCAAAAAAATTAACTCAAGGGGTAAATCACCCCTTTCAAGGATTTTTTTTGCCAAACCCCGAGACAGGTCAATTTTATTTTTTAGTTTTCTTAATAAAATTGCTAAATTTGGTAAAATTCAGTTGTTCAAAAGTTGATATATAAGAAAAAAAATGAAACTAACCTTCATAAACATTAGGGGTTGCAACTTTTTAGCATAACCAATATGTTATTAGGAGCACTTTTTTATGGGAAATAATAAAGCGTTTGTTTCATCAAAAAATTCTAATTAATTCTTGAGTTATTGAAGAAAAACTTTTTTTTTGGGGTTAACTTTAAGGGGTGGTTTCACCACTTAAATCACCGAGTTAGCATCTAAAAAAAATACGTGTCCAATATTTTGTTATGTACTATAGCATATTACAAAATGAAAAAAATCGGTGGGGTACACCTCGGGTACTTTCCTTGTGAGAATTAACTTACATAAATAATATTAAGAGAGCGAATAGCATGGTTATAAACTGAACTTAGCGCTGCGTCGAATATCTGAACGATGTTCACTCAAATAATATTTATTAACTATTAATTAATCTGTATTTGAGGTAAATAAATATTATTTCAGCCTAATTAGGCTTATTTAATTGGTTTGGTTTAAACATGATTTATTTAATAGAAATAAGCTTTATTTAAAACAATTTTATATGAATTAACATTTAATAAAGCTTTATTTGTATTAAGTAAGGATAAGAAACACTTTCAAATAAATACTTCTATCAGTTCTATCAGTCAATTAAAAAAGGCTTTTGTTTTGCTGGCGGTAACATATTTCCTTTATATTTCTACACGTTTGATAATATTCCTATTGGTAATAATTATGGTCAGCTGGTCATATTTACATATATCGTATATTTATTTCAGATTATATTTCTTTAAATTTGAAAGTTCTAACTATTGATTTTTGATTTAGAAGTAATTGTCATTTTAACAAAAATATATTTGGCAAAGCTAATTTTATGAAGTATATTTATTCACTGCCACAATTTGATTATTAAATCAACGTATTACTTACTAACTAAAAATATTTTTTAAATATCCAAAACGAAATATGCCTCGAGTAGTTCATACTTCGAAAAGAAAAAGAGGGTCTCAGCAGGGGAAAACCAAAAAGACTAAAATGGATCAAGTTCAGGGAATGTCTGATTCTATCTTTAAATATGTTACAAAAGCAGATAACGGCCAAAGTTCAGGCAAAGTACCTGATTCTTCCGCTGATGATTCAGATAAGATACATCTTCCAGAAGACCTGTATTCAGATAGCAACATCGATAATACAAATTTAATGAGGACCCATGACATCGACGGAACCAAAATAAATACTGAAAATGACGTCGTTAATGCTACCTCCAGAGGCAGTATTAGCTTAGAAGAATCACTTCAATACTTGAGAGATGTTTCACATTGGAGTTTACCCGCTCCAGATAATGCTTGCATTGAGATAATAAAAAAGGGAAGTGAACGTTTCCAGAACAAAGAAGGGCCATTTACTACTGTGTCTCGACATGGCTCAAAGATGAAAGGTGATAGTCGTCATCTTTCAAAGGAATGATTTTATAAAATGATACCTAGTGGTGAAAAAATTCTGCGGTCATGGATTTTTGTTCTCCTATATCGAAAAACCTATACTATTTTTGCTGCCACTAACACAGGAACAACATTTACAACTGGATATCAGAAGTGGTGGGAAGCTAAATCCCAACGTATCGGACCATGAAACATCATGTGAATATTAAAAAAATTTCTAAAAACGGAAAACTTTGGAAATGAGATTAAAATTCCATACAGCAATAGATGACGCAGTCTTGCAATTAATAAATACAGAAAAACAAAGTGGAAAAATCTTTTATCTAGATTGTTCGATATAACATTGTTTCTGGATAAACATAAATCTAGCATTCCGTGGACGTGATGAGGGAAAAGGCTCTTTAAATAAAGATAATTTCTTAGAGCTAGTCAAACTGTTGTTAAAGTATCATGCAGTATTGAAAGAACATATTTTATATTTGGAGCAGAAAAAATCACATTAAGTAACATATTTATGGCCAGATGTACAAAATGAGTTACTAAATGTTTTAGCTAATCACGTAAAATGTCAGCTTGTTAACGAAATTAAATCGGCTAAATATTTGGAATCTTGTTTGGTAGCACACCCAACGTTTCACATGTCTAAAGTGATTCGTTACGTCAAAATTAATAATAGAAAAGTAGAAGTCAAAGACGTATTCCTAGGATTTCTTCCTTTATATGGAAAAACGCAGCTGATTTAAGGGCCGAAATACTTAAGAAACCTAAAAACGATGGTTTAGATACTAAGATGTGTCGTTCTTAAGGTTATGATATTGCAGCAGTGAGTGGCATACATGGGGGAGTATTATAAAAGAAAAAAACAATAAAGCAATTTTTGTTGATTGTATAGATCATTCAGTTAATTTATGTGACCAACATTCGTTCGCACCAAATGTGATTTGTGATACATTTTTCGGAGCAGTAGAACAAATATTCAACTTTTTTTCTGCTTCCACAAACCGCTGGGAAGTGCTCCTCAAACACAGCAAAGCATCTGTAAAAAGACTTTCGACGACGCGTTGGAGTGTTCATTATGCTGGTTGAAAATTTTGATGGAATTATTTCTGCGATTGAAGAACTATGTGACCAAGAAGCAAATGTAGATATTAGAGGAGCTGCATAAATCCTTATTTCTGCTGTGAGCAATTTCTTATTTCTTTGCTACCTTTTCTTTTGAAATGTTATGCTAAGGGAAGTGGATAATGCTCAGGTTACATTACAAAGTAAAGGCTTAAGTGTTGATGAAATAGCCATAAAACTAGAAGCTCTTCGTCTTTTTATTGAAGATAAACGGATGCATATTGCAAAAGAGGCAATAGACTTTGCTATATAAAAATTGGAAGAATACAACATTCCGATGGAACGACAAATTCGTCGCAAGATACGCATGCTCGGTGAGTTGGCATCGTTCACCGAGGCTGGACTTACACGTAGAGCGAAACTTCAAAAGGACATGTTAAAATGTCTTGACAGATTCAATATTGAACTCGAAGCAAGATTAAAGCCCATTCAAGATGTAGCTTCATTGTTTGAGGTTGTGCAGTAAAAAATTTTGCTTTTGGCAAATAATGAAGAGTTAAAATAGGCTATATTAAAATTTACTTTACGATGAGGTATCAGAAAGCGAACTTCACTTAGAGACACCAAGACTGAGAAGACATTTAAAAGCGGCCAATGTTACTATTTCTGATTGGGTGACTCCGAACTATTTGAAATTCATTGTGGAATGGGATTTTACAAAATCTCTTCTGAATCTAATAGTCACACTAAATTTATTTATAACAATATGACTATCATTTGCTTCATGTGAGAGGAGCTTCAGCAAATTAAATTTAATCAAAAATTACTTGCGGTTTACAGTGAGTGAAAACACATTAAACAATCTTAGCATTTTCACGCTAGAACATGAAGCAACACAAAATATAAATTTCGATGATGTGATTTCGGAGTGTGGTAGTGTTAAAGTTAGAAGGAGGAAATTTTAATTTTTTACCAACTAAATTTGCTTCACACTTCGTTGATTAATAATAAAATAATGTATAAAAATAATTTGTAATATTTTAATAAAACATAAATTATTATTACTTTTCTTTTTTATTCTAGCAGTTTTAATTGAGTTTTGGATTGACCCCTACAATATCCGCCCCAGGTGCCACCCATGCTAGCTAGGCCGCTGTGTATAGTACATGTAAAAATATATAGATTACACCATTTATCTCGATTTTACGAAAATGTGCACCCTCATCATTCTTCCTGCCAACTACTCAAAAATTTCCAAATCGTTGGATTGATAGACGGGGTACAAGATCTCACTACTTAACGCCCCGTATTTTGGGGGGCGGGGCGATATTTAACATGACAGACCAAATAATATTGATGATTTAAACAATAAAATTAGGACGGAGATGCATAATTTACCAGCTAATGGCTTGGGCAGCTTTTACTATTGTCTTTGAGAATGTCAAATAGTGAATGGAGAGCATTTTCAGCATAAGCCGCATTGAGTTTATTTTTGTAAATTATCTAGTTCTTTCAAATTCTAAATAAAAAAAAACTTATTACTTAAAACATAAAACTTGTTTATTTGGTATGGCTGGATTCGGTTTTCTTTTTAACGAGCCCCCTCATGCCTTATGTTTTCATTTGAGGAAAAAGGGGGTTGAAGAAAAATTAATTATTATATAACTGAAAGATGGGAAAAATTAAAATCAGTTAGCGTGTTTCGGTTTTTAAAGAAAATTAACTTATTCAAAAGATATAAATTTTATTCTGTACTTCTGGCCATCCCTGCGTATGCTCTAATGTTAAGTGTAGAATATACTGTTAACATTAGAGCATGTTGATAACAAGTGATGGTCACGCTATCCAAAATCGCTCAACGCGCCTAAAATAGTTTTGACTTCAAAAATTGAAATTTATTAAAAAGTTGCCGTAAAATCGAAATTCCGACTTTGAAGTCAAAGTTTTAGAAAAAATGGTTAACCAATAGCTCTGTATTTTCTTGTAATTTTGACTTTGAAGTCGAAATGGTGTAAAAAAGGTGAACAATTTGAGTACAGACTAGAGAAAAAATATTGGTTCTCTAATTGTTTTTTGATTAAAAAGGGAATATAAAAGCCCAAAATCTAGAGAAAAAAAATGAAGTTTCAATGTTAAATGAAGATTCCAAAAATAATGTAAAAATGCCAAAAATAAAATTAAATTTCTAGTACTACATAAAATTTAAACTTTTGAGAAAAAGCTAAAATTTCCAGTTTGAAATCTAAATTTTAGGAAAATTAAAATTGTAGAAAAAAGTAAAATTTTCAGCACATTCGAAATTTAAAGAAAATGAAAATTTTGGAAATTAAATAAACTTTGGTAAGGATGTTTAAAGCGTTTTAAGTTTGGGCTGAAACTTTAGTGAAAAAACTGGATATTTTATAAAAAATCTCCGAATTTATTTTGAATATTTTATATTTTGTTTTATTTTTCGAAATCAGAGTATCAGCTTCATTGAATGATTTAGAGTAAATAAATATAAATTTTAATTTTAAAATAGAATCACTATCAATTTATTTTTAACCTAGCATGCAACACGTGAAGTGTAATAAACGCCAACGTCTAAAACGCATGCAAAACTTTTTTAAAATTTAATTTGCACACCTGCGCCTAACAGCTTTCAATTGTGCATTTATTAATGCACCTATACAGAAACAGCAGTGGTCTATTGCACTTTAACGAAGGAACGTCGCTTTAAAATTGTTTGGAATGTGATATCCCACCTGTCAGTTATTGAAACTTTTTTTGTAGTTAAGTTTTTGGTTCTTCGCCTACCAAACAAGGTAGAAGCGACTTCTTCTGAGCTTTTTTGGTTTTGGTAAATTTATAGTCCTTTTTTTATAACTATTGATCAAAATATGTGAATGGCGAAAGAAACAGGACCGTTTATTAGCCTTGTGATAAAAGTCCAAGGCCAACTAACCTTATACTGATGAGGATAGCTCAGAGGTCGACCATATTAGTACCAACAGTTACTATCCTGATCAGAAACAGGAAGCATGGAGTGAAGAGGGGGAAACACAAAAACAGAATCCTGAAATGGAAGAGGCAGAGGAAAATGAAAATCCATTTTTTATAGGAAATAATGGAACCAAACGAAGTAAAAACCACCAAATAAAGATGTTAGAACCAGATCTGAGAATATTGTAACTTACTTCCCAGAGGTGAAGGCTTAGAAACAGAAAGCTAAAACACTAACAGAATGGTTTCAACTTTTTAGAAGTAAAAAAATGGTAGCAGATATTGTTAGAAATAAAAATTATAGATTCGTCGAGAAATCTGAAAAATGGAAAAATTTGCAATATTACGTTAGAACGATAGTGATAGAAATTAAAACTTTTCTTGGTTTTCTTTTATTTAGCGGGCGTTTTCAAAAACAATCACAAAAATTTACATGAATTTTGGAACACGGACGGTACTGGGATGGATATATCTAGCCAATGAGCCAAAGGAGATTTCAGTTTTTGGTTTCGTGCTTAGGCTTTAATAACAAAGTCAACTGGCAGAAAAGAGAAAAGATTGACAAATTAGTTCATACAAGAGCTGTGGTTGACAAATTTACCAAAAATTGTAAAGCTGCTTATTCGCTGTCACAATATCTGACAATAGATGAAAAGTTGGAATCGTTCTGTGGCCGATGTTCTTTCACGCAGTATATACTGAGTAAACTAGCCAAATATGACTACAAAGTTTAAGCATTAGTGGTTGCCCGTACTTACTACTTAATATAGAGGTATACGGGGGTCAACGGCCTAAACGTCCATTTGGATGTAGTAATAGCTCAAAAGACATCGTTGACCGATTAGTTGCACCTGTGTCAGGAACTAACATGAACATTACAGGTGACAACTGGTACACCAACATTGACCTTTTCCGAAATTTATTGGAAAAGCTTAAATTAACTGTAGTCGGTACTATCCCAAAAATTAGGTCAGAAATTCCTGTAGAATATCTGAAAACTTAAAATAAAGAACTATATTCAAGCGAATTTAGTTTTCAAATAGACTTAACTTTCCTTTCCTATTTTCCCAAAAAAAAAAAGAAAATGTAACATTACTTTTGTCGTCCTGACATCATGATGATATTGATGCAGAAAAGGAACTACCGGAAATGATCTCCTTTTACTACTCCAGCAAGTGTGGAGTTAGTTGATGTAGTTGATGAAATGTCCGCAACCTATAGCGTTTCTCGCCGAGACCAACGCTGGTCTTTGACTATCTTTTTCTGGTTACTGAATACCGCTTCCATCAAGAGTCTGATTACCTTTAGAAAAAACAATTATGGTAAGAAGATCCTCAAAATACTTTTTATAAAAGAATTAGAGGTGCAATTAATAAAAGAACATCAGGGGCAACATGCAACGAATGAGAAACTGTAGACTTACCCGTGCATTGCACACTAGTAAACGCAAAGCTTAAAAAACTCAGACCAGACCAACAAGATGTACAGTATGCCTTAGAGCTCGAGATGTGAAGACAAAAAACGTATGTGAAACCTTCAGTGGTTTCACATATCCGGAGCATTCATTACTATACTGCAAGAATTGTGCAAAATCACTCGAATTCGATTCGCAATAAGGTACTTACTTTTTCACATATAACAATGATTTTATTTTATTTTTTTAATGACTAGAGTTTCGTATTTTAGTTATCGTATAACACAAAACAGGAACATTTGTTTTGTATTTAAAGACTTAAAATCTATAAAACATTGCATATTTTATTTTAAAAAAATGTAGCTTAAGTTATTAGTTATTTATTAGATTCCAAATTTTGAAACCAAAGACCGTTATCGATTATGCCAGATTTCGCCAGTTTGGTATATCCAACTCGAATGCCAACAAATGTTCCAATGAATAAGTACTTACCTGCTGACCAAAACCGATCTTTGGTTTCCAAACTTTGAATCTAATAAACGTTCAGGTCTATTGGTCTGTGCACTACAATCCTTGTCTTCTGGGACCTTCATAAAGAGCAACCGCATCGCTAGGTGTTTGTGTTTCAACTGTTGGTAGTTTAGCTAGTTATGGTTCACTACACTCGTCTGCAGGGTTTCATGTGTGTAGTCCAGATTGCATTCTATTTGCATATTTCTTTTACAGTTTTTGTTTTATTTTCTAAAAATAACTCCGACACCATATCTGTAGGAAGGTGTAAAAAAATCCACGTCTCACACGCCGGGTTAACATTTCTTCGACACAGTATAGAAATATCTAAATTTTTAATACTCAAAATTGATGTGAAATATTTTCGAAATGCGGCTACTTGATATAGCATAAATTATTCTTAGAACATCACCTCTTGACAGTTGACAAAGAAGGGTAGATTAGTTTGCTTTACACAGAAAAGAAAAGAAATGAGAAAGGCAGGAATTGAAAAAAAAAAATTGAAAAACTGAAAGCTTTTTGAGGGAGATCGAAATTTTGGTAGATTCTAAACTTATAGCAAAAATTTCAAATATGGAATTTCCAATATGGGTTAAAGACATAAGTTCAAATTTTGGGAAAAATTCAAAATTTATAATAACATTTTAGCTTTCTTAATAAAACGGTCATTATTTCCAGGGATAAAAAAGTAAAAATATTTGAGGTGAAAGTTGAAGAATAAGTCAAATAAACTTGATAAGTATTAAAAATAAAAAAAATTAATTTTTTGAAGAAAAATAAAAGTTGGGGAAGAAGCTCAAATATCGACTCGTAATTCGCAATATTTTGAGAAAAAGGTTTAATTAGCGCTTCAGAGAAATGAAGTTGCAAATCAGCAACTTATTCAGTCCTTGCCAATAAGAACAAGGCCTTCTATGAAGGAGGAATTATGTATGAAACGTAAATGAAAAAGTATCAACGAGTGACCAACTTTTTCAATTCCTTCGTTCTAAAACTCATATTTAATTAAAAAATCCTGGGCCAGCTAGCGCGGCGGTTTGTTAATTATTCCTTTTAAAAATTTCGAACGCCTTCCCTTGAATAATTCGGCGTGTATTATACCGTAGATTTGCGATAAAAGTCCACTGATGATGGTCCGTCCGAGCCTGCGGCCGTAATTGATGCGTATAATTGAACGGCCCCATAAGGACGCGTAATGGGACCGTTTTACGTGGCTTTTGGTCATGCCCGGACCACACATGTAGATGCGGCGCTGTTTATCGTCAACGGCTCAGATATTTACCTCCGATCCTAGCTTTTATTTGACACCGAATTAGGAAGAAACATGTATTTATTTGTGCTTAGAAGTATTTGGAATCTGTCTGTAACCTACGCCTACTTCGACGGTGTTTTGTAAGTTGGTGTCAATGATATCAAACAGCAGTAATCGACTTGATAAGTGTTCTAAAATGGGAGTTTCCCATATAGGCGAAGCTAACAATATTACCAACTAGGAGTGTGGAATTTCTCTTGCCAGCTGCTGAAAATGTATACTATGTTTCATAAGTTTCTAATCGATAGATGGAAAACCGAATTGTATTTCGTGGAAGTGTAAGAACTGTGAAGTTTCAAGTACATAAACTTTCTTAATATCGGTAATTCAGTAACCAGGTTTCATGTTACCCCGCGCAAAACGTGTACAACAAAGAGAGTATTAAATTTTCTACATAGTTTGCAGCATACCCCATTAAAACCACTAGATCATCAAACAAAGCGTGTTATTGATAATAAACATTTTCCATTATTTACGAGTTGTTTTCCTGCAAGCTTTGGAATCTGATATTGTTTTTCCATTTATTAGCAAATGTTATAGTTAAGAGTACTATAAATATATTGTATTACAACAATTACATCTCATAAAATTCCTTATCACGACTAAAAAATTTATTAGGGCTATCATAACTTTCAAAAATGACATATTTTATAGATTTATTCAAATATTAGCAATGCAGCCAGAATTTAAAATTATGGCCTAACCAACAAAATTGTAAATATTAACTCGGATGTCATGCCCTTTGTAAGTGTGAAGATTGTTTGGGAAAAAATGCATTGCTTTTTTTATTTAAATGCCAAACCACTTTAAATAAACAATTAATTAATTAATTACTATGGATTTACAATGGAGACTAGAAAGTTCAAACGGGAGACCGTCTGGTGGATCACGAACTCTCTCTTCTAAGGACAGAAGCACATAAAAAATTTACCCGGGCAAAAAGGACCAGACCTTGGAAGGAATACAGAACCCCAAAATGAGAATATGTGAGAGCTATTAAAAAAGCAAAAGAAGGAATGAAGGCATTGTCAAAGAATGACTACACTATGCTGGGATCTTTGCAAATATTACAGGGGAAAATATAGCCTTCCGAGGAGGGGTCTGGAGGTTCCACTTCAGGCGCACTTTTCGCGTACCCCTTCCTGCACAACAAGACAGCTAAGACATTGATGTAGCGCAAAATCAGGGATCAAATCAAAGCTGGAGATTAGCAAACAAACTGTTTGACATAACCAGGACTGTACGGGTGATAAATAACTTCAAACTATATAAATCACCTGGCCCAAACGGAGTATTACCCATAATGTTACAACAAGGAGTTCAAGCACTAGCCTCACTCTTGTGCAAAACATCCAGGGCCTGGATATGTGCCTCTTGATTAAAAAAGGAAGAGGGTGGGTTTTATATCCAAACTAAGAAGAAACACATATGCCCAGGCAAAGTCCTTCAGACCAATCATCTTGACATCATTCATGTTTAAGACAAGGAATAAGCTTGTTGATAGATATTGCATATTGAAGACTCTGTCTTGACAATTTTACTCTTGCATCAATATCAGTATGCTTACCAAGAAAGGAAATCCTATGATCTGAGCCTGCATGAACTCACCCACCGGATGGAGGAAGCTCCCATGAGCAAGAAAATTGCTTTGGGAGCCTTCTTAGATATTAAAAGTGCGTTTGCGGACACGTCATATGCATCTAGCAAAAAAGTCATAGAAAAGCATGAGGCTGATCCGACGGTAACCCCCCTGGATAGACTTTATGCTCGAAATCCAAAAAATAACAGCATAACTTGGTACTGTGTCGACAGGCGTACCTGTAGCCTGAGGCTGCCCGCAGGGCGGGGTATTGTTATCACTCCTGTGGAGCCTTGTGGTAAATGATTTGCTAAAGATAATGTAACTAGAGGGATATCATGCGGAAGGATATGCAGATAAATTAATCTTACTAATTAGAGCATTAATGCAACGGGAAATGAACGTTACAGAAAGGTGGTGTTTCTTTAAAGGGACTAACAGTGAACTCCGCAAAAACAACAATAGTGGCATCCATTAAAAAAAAGAAATCTTAATGACTTAAAGATGCCAAGTTTCGGAGGACAAGAAATTCCTCTGAGCAGGGAAGTTAAATATTTGGTTGTTATTTTAGATAACAAGCTTGGCTTCGGTGCTCTTGTGGACAAAATTACTACCCAAGCCACTAAGGCCCTATGGATCTGCAAATGCATGATAGGTAAACAATGAGGACTTGGACCAACGGATCTTTAATCTGCTGACATAAAGCCAGAAAAAAGCTAGCATAACCAAAATAAGGAAGGTACAAAGGCTAGTTTGTTTAGGAATAACAGAGGCGATGCAAACAATACCCACTACAGCCAATGAAGCACTGCTGGTTTGCCCCCACTTCATTTGGTGATAAAAGCGGAGGCTCTGTCAGCAGCTTACAGGTTAAAAACTAACTGGTATGGAATGGAATTACCTATATCAACATGGCATACAGAAATATTGAAGCAAGCCTGTGCAAATCATATGCTAAGTAAGACTTCAAACAAATTAAAGAGTATTCTTGACATTCACAAATCCTACGGGATGAAAATACCGGAAGGGGAAGAAATACCGAAACCAAAAAGACACAGTGTTGGTTTACAGATGGATCCAAAACAAGGCAAATACTGATGGGAAAATAACCGGCAAAGAAGTAGGTAATAAATTTTATCTAGACCTAGGAACGTCGGCAACTGCATTCCAGGCAGAAGTTACTGCCATAACAGCCTGTGCTAAAGAATTGTTCAGGATGTCTTATGAAAGTAAAAGGATCCTGATCTATAGCAACAGGCAAGTAACACTAAATATACTTTGATGGGTTGAGGTTCGTCGGGGAATTAAAGGAAATGAAAGAACAGACCTTCTAGCTAAGAGGGAAGCAGACTTTTTTCTAGTAGGGCCAGAACCTGCTTTTTCGCTTGCCTAAATAACATCAAGTAAGGTTGTAAAAGACTACTAAGGAAAAAATATAACACTCACTGGAGGAGTGTCAATGGCCTGAGGCACTCAATGATGTTCATTAACAAATCATCATAAAAAAGAGACAGAAAACTATTAAACCTAAGCAAAAATCAGCATGGAAGAAGAGTTGGACTGTTTACTAGACACTATGCCCTAATGAAACATCTTACAACAATTGGAGGAAGAAGCAGAAACTCCTCTACACATATTATATGAATGTCCAGGTCTGGTACCGAATAGACATTCCAGTTTTGGGAATGTGTTGACTAAGCCAAGGACAAGAGTGGAATCATCCATAAAGAAGCTTCTAGAATTTTTAAAGAAACGGGCCTTATTTGAGTTATGCCTGAGAGTCACAATATGCGAAAGTTTTAGTGCTGAAGGGATAACCGATCCCAAAGAAATAAAAATATAATAATAAATTCTCTTTTTAGCTGTATGCATTAAAAAAAATAATACTTCTTTTTTCTTTATATCACAAAATAGAAATAGTTAGCTTAAATTCAAGCGAATGCTGCTTCATTTTACACTAGGAGCGCTCTTACTGGTGTTTTATTAAATGGAGGTGGCCAAATTTGGGAGATGGGTCAATTTGCACTTTATAAAAATTTTAATTTACTGTTGAAATGCATTTTCGAAAAATTTCTTGCATGCATTTGTATATTTGCATATTCCACCCAATTTTTACCAATTGTTGCATATTTCACCAAAACTCTAATGATGATACATTTTTTGCTATATTTACAATATTTTACTGAATGATTGAAGTGTTACTAGGCTATTGCAGTTGAGAGTATTAAGAAGCTTGAAACTCAAGATTTGGATTTACCTAAGCCTATTCAGTTAATGAATAACATTGACCAAATAAACTTCACATTGCTACATGTAGGACCGTGTAAACTTAAAATAAAATTTGAAAGCAATTTGAAAAATTGTCTAGGCTCTAAAATGTTGTGTCTTTAATGACTTTTGCAGAAAGTAATTAAGCCACAAATTCTAAAATATTAGGTTTTAGCATCTAGTTTGGAAGAAACAAGTCATTTTAGCTCCTAGCAGCCAATAAACAAATTAAAATTGGGGGGGGGGTAACTTGCAGAATGCTTCCAAATGCCATGGTTACTTTCTACAAAACACAAAAACTATAATAATGAATCTATTAACATTAACATAGGCGCTGGGTGGGGCATTTACTCTCCTTGGTTAAAGGAGTCGATTAAAAATTTATATTCAACTAGATGGGCTTTTCCACAAATTACTTTTTGTCCTTCTTGAAACTTTGAAATTCAATCGAAAGATTGAATTTTTTCTCAACATTTTTTTCACAAATTTGATCGATCTTTTTATAGAAATGCAGCAACATTGAAATTTTTTTTTGGAAATCCTAAATTTTTGTAAAAAGATAAAAAACGTACAAAATGTTCTTTGGAAACTTCATATTTTTCGAGATTATTTTTTTTTATCAATTTTCTGAGAATTATGATTGCTTTTGGACATTTTCTGACGTCATGGTGAGGCACTTGTCTCTGACTTAAATAGTCAAGAAAAAGATAAATATTCAATATAATAGTTTTAATTACGGTTTTTAAAAATTTATTTTTTGTTAACCCTAGAGTAGGCGCGCCATATTTTGTAACACCATGAGGTGCGCGCGGTCTCAGAGACCGCATCTATAAATAATGTTATTTATTAACCTTTTTCGGTATTATGATGAAATATGGTGGCTTGGTATATTTGTTAATAAAATTAAATTACAAATCATGCACTGCTTCAACCTATAAACAAAAAATTTAGCCAAATACAAAGGTCAAATTATTGTAGGAAATACGGAACTAAATTTCTAATAATATTATATTTTAAGGTTGGGGTCCAAAAATAAGTTTCATTCGGAGAAAACTTGTTTGAAATTATCCTCTACAGCCTAATTTCCAAGCAAAAGTCAATTTATATCAGGAACTATAATGACAAAACAATTTAACATGCGTGGACGCGCGCGGTATCACATAATGCAAATGGCTATAGTTTACAAAAATGGACATATAATTAATAAGTTGATCAACCATTACATTTGTGATGTTATAAAACTCAGCTAAACCAAAAATGAGCATTATTGGCAAACTAATTATTGAATTATAAAATAATAAATACAAGTGCGGTCTGAGAGACCGCGCGCGCTCATCGGCGGGTTAATACAATTTAGTAAAACTTCAAAAAACAACACTATTATTTTCTACTTTAAAGTTTTCACTTCTATTGGCAATCCCCTTTCATTTTTCTCCAAAAGTTGGAAAGTTAAACTTGAAAATATGGGAATAAAAACGTAAAATTTTAAGATCTCGACTATGGTAAAACCTTTCAAGAGAAAAACAGGCAGGTTGAAGAAAATATCTAATAAAGCCTTGATCACAATACTGAATAAAATTTGAATTTCGAATGCAAGTACGACTTTTCAAAACTCTTCAATTTATTATTGAAAAGTTGAAATTTTTACTCTTTCTCCAGCAGCACGAAATTTTCAGCTAAGCACTAACATTTTAAGATTTGATTTTAATTTACATATTTAAAAGTTAATTTTTAATCTATAATAACAATTTTTAGGAAAAATGTTGTAGTTCAAGGTTAACGTATTTTGAAAAAAAAAATAATTTTGGGAAATACTTTTTCCCAAATACTCTTTCATTTTAAAAGCGAGTGTAACTGGAAATTCACGAACAAAGCATAAATTAAAACAGCTTCAATAGTGTGGCTAGAAAAATCTTTTGTTTGACTGCCTCATATCTTAAGAAATTTGTTAGGATCCCACAACAGCTTCCATCGTTTAATATTAGAAATTTTAAAAGAAAATTAATAATTTTCATAATACTAATTTTCATAATTATTGAAGGAGTAGGCAAACAAATTATGTAAAATCCATTCGCAATACCTTTGGAGCATTGCGAATAGAAGTAGTATTATGTAGGTTTCGAAAAGAATGGTTAGCTGCTATTTATATGAGCTTGAATTATTTTGATCTCGTTCATTATTGTTAACAACTCCTTTCTTGTTTATCTTTGACAAGCGGTCTGACTTAAACAGCTAATAAGAGCGAAGACAGCATTACGTACAGTCTGGAGACTGTATTTTCTTTGCCGACTAAATTAATAGCATGTTCCTCTTTCCATTTTGTATTATTTTAGAACATTAAGTGTCTTGAAGCTTCACTTAGAGCTGTTTTTGTCTTTAACGAGCATCTCGATTTAGTTTAACTGCTCGCAGTCAGGTGGATTACAATTGGAGACATTTCCCCGAATGAAAGGTTAGTAGATTTATCTGGGGCTACACGGTCAATAACGTTATCAATTATTTTGACAATTTAAACAATTAAATATTTCAACTTTTACTGTTAATAAATTTTAGAAACAAGATTTTTTAATTACAATAAGCAGTCGATTGCGTTTTATTTGGTACCGATGCAATTTTAATGGTTATGGAGTAAATATTTGCTAGGAACACTCAACTAACTAATTAATATCACTAATACCAAAAAGCCGTTGCTTGATATTAACAATGAGCCCAGATTGAGATGATTAATTTATTACGCTTTCTGAAAAATTAATGACATTATTTGTCGAACGAATTGATGAGTAATTTCTCTAGCTGCGCATATATTTAGAAGCTTCTTATCTAGTAACTTTTAACTCCAAAGTCCAATGCAGTAGCATGTGAACTTTTTTACACCACAATAATTCAGATTTGATTTTTTGTACACCTCCATTGGTCGCGGTAGTTGGTTATCAGTAGATGCCAAAAAAAACTTTTTTCATAAAAATGATTATATCTGCGGTAATTTTGCACCAAATCCATTATATTGCAGCTTTTCGGATAGAGGAGAACTTTCTTTAGAGGTTAATATTATTTGTTACAATTTTAAATTGAGATTAGCTCCAAAATTCGTGATCGAAAAAAGACTTTCAGTCTGTGTAGATGTCTTTTATCAGGTTACATGCCGCAATTCTTAACTGATTTTTGCCATTATTGGTTATATCTACTGAAAATTTCCCAGAATAGAACCCTACTGATTTTAAAAATGATTATTCTAATAATTTAAATTTTATCAAAGAAACACGTTTTTAGAAAAAAAACCGAATTTAGTTAGATATCTCAGGTTCTGATAATTTTGATACATATTGTAAGTTAAGTTCCGCTTATGTACACTGAAAAAGTGTAAGACGTAATTCCTTTTGATTTTCGAGAAAAATTAAATTAATAGAAAGTGTTTTCTGTCCTTTGTTTAAATGATGACGAAATTATGATATCCGTGTCAAAGCTGACATGTCAAATTTATTTCAGTTTAATTTCAATGGTCTATTATTTATAATAAGACGACGCTATGGTTAGTGTGAGGTTCTAAATCACAAACGTAAAATTGTTTAAACTTTTCTTATGTAATGTTAAAAATGTTCGCCTTTTAATCTGCATGTGTTTTGATTTCCGTATGTTTATGCAAGTAGAATACAACCTACACAACAAATTCATGCAACCCTGTAGGCATGTATAGTGAATCGTAGGTAGCTGAATTACCAACAGTTGAAACACTGCCACCTGGTGAAGCGGTTGCTCTCTAAGAAAGTTCCCAGAAGACAAGTATCCTAATGCACAGACTAACTTCGTATCTAATAAATATTCAAACCTATTGGTGTGTGCATTAGAATTCCGTATGCTTATTTAAATTTGCTATTCTATCTTACTAATTTAAAATTACACTAACATCTAACATAATTTTTGTTTAAAATTTAATTATTTTGACGTTCTTCTCGAAATTTGGACTTCCAAATTTTATGTCAAAAATGGATTTAACCTTAAAATTTTTTGAATTTGTTTCTGGGAGTTTCGACTTTTATCTGAACGTTTTGACTTTATCCTCGATATTTTATTTTAAAGTCGAAATTGAAATATCTACTTTAAATTTCAATCACGCAAATTATCAAAGTTTGCAAAAAAACTTAAATTTATTTGAAAAGGGTTAATTTTAGGTAAAATGTCGCCTTTTTCTTTTCAAGTCTTTCACTCTAATGCTCAAAATTAAAACCAGAAATTTTGAGATATGTCTAAAAAAATACCGGTTTTCAATAAAAACCACAGCTGTAAAATCATGCAAGCATAAATTAAAAGTTTTGTTTTAGAAATCTCGAAATGAAACCCTTTTTCACTTTGCAATTTTGGAAGAAATTGTTCGAAAGTTTAGACATTGACGAAATAGCAAAATTATCAGAAAGTCCGAATTTTCCATGATGCTCGACAATTTGAGAAGTTAAAATTTTTAAAAGTGGGAATATTTTAAAAAAAACAAAAATTTGAAAAATACATTTAAAAAGTCAAAATTTTCCAGAAAAGGGAAAAATCATAAAAAGCAGTAGAAATTTTGGAAAATTTCGAAAATGGTCGAAATTTTAAAATTTTGCAATTTAACAATTTGTTGAAATTTTGGAAAAAACGAAATTTACAAAATAAGACTGACAAATTGAAGATAAGGCAAATTTTTCAAAAGGTTGGTAACTTTCAAAAATAACCAAAATAAAAAAAGGAAATTTTTAAAAAAGTGGAAATTTGTAGAAAATTTTCAGAGCCAGTTAAAATTTTGCAAAAAGTCGAAGGTATTAAAAAAATTGGTATTTTCAAAGAAGTTAAAGTTTTATAATTAATTAACTAAACTCAAAATAGTTAACAATTTTTCAAAAAAAATTGAAACTTTGGAAAATGTTAGAAATTTGTAAAATATCAAAGTTTTCATAGACATTTAAAATTGCCAAAAACCAGCTGAGATATTCAAAGAACAAGAAAAAAAATCAAAATTTTGTCGAAATCCAATATTCGAAAAATTTGAAAATGTTGCGAAATTTTCGAAAAGATTCGTAATTTTGAAAAAAGCTAAATATTAATTTTCATTAAAAGAAATTAAACTTTTGAACTTAAGGAGAAAGGTTTTAGAGAAAGGTAGAAATTTGAATAAACTTACATTGCATTGGAAAAATTCTAAAATTTTTGAGTTTAAAAGATTCAAAAGAAAGTAGAGGTTTTACAAGAAAAGTAAAAATTTTGAGAAAACCGTGAAATTTATCTAGGTTATTCAATTGGCGAAATAGCATTTCCAAACAACGGTCTACTCTTAGAATATAAACTCGAAACGGAAGGTATTGAAATTTTGGAGAAAAAAAACGAAATTTTGAAAAAAAAACGGAATTTTTTGAAAAGTGGCAATTTCAGAAAATAAGACGGAAGTTTTAAAAAGAGTTAAAATTTTAGAAAAGGTAAACATTCAACTCGAAATTGTGAATAAAGATTGAAATTTTGAAAAAAATACAAATTTAAAAAAAAAATTTTGAATATAGTCGAAAATCTTGAAGTTGAAATTTTCAAAATAAGACGAAATTTAAAGAATAACCTCTTTTGAATGATGTATAAGTTTTCATCAAAAGTTAAATTATTAAAAAGATGAAATTTTTAAAAAATTATAGTAATTCTGAAGAAAAAATTAATACTTTTAAGAAATCAACATTTGAAAAAATTCGAACATTTGAAAATAGGCAAAATTTTAAAAATTTTGCAAGTTTTGGAAATTTTAAAATTATGGAAAATAGTAGAACAAGATTTAAAAAACTGTACATTTTTTGAGCAAATTTTCCAAAAAAAAAAACGATTCTTTTGAAGTCACCATATTCAAGAAACACTAAAATTATTATAAAAGCTCTAATTTTCGAAAATGGTCGAAATTTCGAAAGCATTTAAAAATATAAACATTTTTAGTAGCTAAAATTTTAGTAATATTCTTTAAAAGATCGGAATTTTCAATTTAATGTTTTAAAGAAAAATTGAAATTTTGAAATTTTTTTATAATTTTCATTTTTATTTATCCAAATTATTTGTTCAAAGCGCCCAAGAAAGTTTTTACCTAAAAAAAATCAAAATTTCAAAAAAGTAGTTTTTTTTAAAAGAATCGAAATTTAGAAAGTGTTAATATTTTGGCAAAAAGCTAAATTTGTAAAAGTTAAAATATTCAAAAAAAAAATGCTAAGAATGTTGACATTTTCAGAAAATGTCATTTATTTTAAAATATCGAACTTTTCAAAAAAGCTTGAATCATTCAAAAAATATTGAAAGACCTTTTAAAAAAATTTTCGAAAACTTTCAAAACTTTTATAAATGTAGAATTCTTTAAAAGCTTTGAATTTAAAAAAAATCGACTTCTTGAAAAAAGACGAAAAATTAAAAAAAATGGAAAAATAGGATAAATCGAAAAAATTCAAATTTTGTAAGTAAGAATTTCGAAAAAAAATTGTAAAAAGTCAAGATTTTAAGAACGGAACATCGTGAAAATTTTTTAAGTTTTCGAAAAGGATAAAAATAAAATATATAATTTTTTCAGAAAGTCGAAATTTTTTAAATATTGATATTGTTAAAAGTCAAAACTAAAAAAATCCAATTTTAAAAAAGTTTAAAATTATTAAAAATTGAAATTTTGAGAGATTAAGTTTTGAATAAGGTCAACATTTTCAATAAAGTCAAAAGCCTATTTTTATAAAGTTAGAATAAGAAAAAAGGTTTTAAGTTGGAGTTTTTAAGATAATTTTAATTTTACAACAAAATCAAACATTTATAAGAAGTTTAAATTTTGAAGAAACTCTAAATATTCAGGAAATATTAAAAACTTAAAAAAGGCAATATTTTTAAAAAGTCAAAATTTTCAAAAAAGTTGAAGCTCAATATCTAAATCTTCAAAGTGGAAATTATTAAGAAAATTTATTTTGTAAAAATTCGAAATCTAAAAGTCGTTTCTTTTAATCAAAATTTTTAAAAAGGTCGGAATTTTTAAAATTATTGAAAATTTCAAAATAAAGAGTAAATAAAGAGTAATAAAAATATTCAAAGTAAACACAATTGTAGAGTGGAAATAACAAAGGGGGTAAGTGCCAAAAAATATGTTTTTCAGTTTTTACTTTAAATCGATAATAAATGTCATTGCCAATATCCGAACAAAAGCGCCAAGTCCTAGTTCTTCTTGTTTGACAACTAACTTTAATTAATTAATTATATTAATAACACAACCTTTGACATTTCCAACCTTTACTTCGTGAAATTTTTAATATTCGGAACTATTAAACTATATTAACGATAGATATTCATAAATTCCACAATGTTTCGATAAATATTTGCTAAGATCGGACCAGATTTCGCATAACTGCATCATCGGCGGTTATACCAGCATTTTGTTTAACCGTTGTTATGGTAAAAAGCTCGTTCTTCTCTAATAACTTCAAATTTGCTATTTCGTACAAACAGTTAGCCTCTTTGGTATTTCCACACTACAATGATTAAAGAGAAATTGTTTGTAAAATAAAAGAAAATGTTAATTGATACACAACCCCTATTTATAATAGTTAAACCTAGGAATAAATTCATAAATCCTATACCTAACTCTGACGCCAGCCTCTAACGGATTTTAATCCTAGCAGGCACGTAGCCAGGGGGAGGGTCCAAGGGGTCCGGACCCCCCCTCGAAATGAATATTCCCCAAAAAATTTACGGTGATACGAATTGAAATATCAATAGAAAAATAGCTGATTGTATATTTAAGCATGTAAATAATTTTCGAAATTTAAGAAAAATTTGCAATGAGCTCAAGGCTTCCCAATACATGCTTCAATCGTTACGTACGTGCGGCAGTGGCATTGCACTCAAAGGACATATTCTTATACCCAATCTGCTTTATCATATTGGCTCATATTTCATATTGCCAAATTGCCATAGGAAATAGAATACAAATAATGATTACGGTACAAGTTACGATTTAATCGACAAGTCGACTCTTGATCGGTAATTTCTTAGGTAAGTTTCACGTTTTTATTTATCAAATGCATATAATGTTAAGATCATTAGATTTTATTCTTTATTTTTACTAATTATCAAAATGAAAAAAAAATAAAATACAAGAAACGAATACGTGAAAATAATTGATGTATGTTCTTATATTTTCTGAAGAGTATTTTCTAGAAATGTTGATTATATTTTCAAAATTTCGAATTGAAATTGAAAATTTAAAGTTATTTTCTTCCATTCTACGTCTCTATAAGCATATAGTCGATACGTATAAACGTATAAACAATTTTTTGCCGAATTCTGCTGTTTTTTCTCAAAAATGTCTTGTTTCTGAGTGATTTTGCGTATAAATATCGATCTTTTTGCAAAATTTTAGCTCTCTTTTAGAGATTTTAATTGTAATTTGTGATTATATTTTTTTAAACTTCGAGCTTCCAGAAATATCTTTCAGAAATATTTTACTTGAAACTTAAATTATTTTCTAAAATTTGCAATTATTAATATTATTTTCTCGATTTATCTTGGAGGTTTGGGAAAAACTCAAACTAAATATTGGCTGCAAATATAACGGAAATTACACTATATTTTAGGTGCAGTTTCATAAATTTTCTATACATTCCAATGTTTTTCGAAATTTCGATTATTTTTAGAAATTTTCGAAATATCAACTTCTTTTGTAAAATTCTTTTCACTTTCTTTTAAATTTTGATTCAAATTCAACATTTCAACTCTTTTCATAAACATATTTATACGTATTTTGACCTTATTTTCAAAATATTCATTTTAGTTTAGTTTACTTTCAAGTTTGGACTTTTAACTTTCCTTTTATTTAAACAAAATTTTCAGATGATATTCTAACTTTTGATATTTTTGAGACTTAATTTTTATTTATTATTTTGAAATAATTTAGAAATGTCTACATTTTTATTTTGCCATTTCGACTTTAAGATCGAAATTTCCAAAAAATGATTTTATAAATTTCGATTTTCTAAAAATTTTCAGTTTATCTCGAAATATTTTTTATAATGTTAGCGTTTTTTTTCTTGTTTAAAATTTTAATTTTTTCTAAAGGTCCTTAATTTACAATTACAGTTTTTTATTATTTTGCTTTGCACTAAAAATAGTGCTTTTCTTCCAATTTTAATCCTAGTCACGAAATTACTAAAGTTTTGCTTCATCAGAAAACTTTCGGTTTTTTCTTAATATTTAAATTTTTCTGAATATTTCGGTAAACTCAACATTTTGAGTTTAAAAAAAAATACCTTAAACTTTGACGCTTCTGGATTTTGTTTGGTAAAGTTTTTTTCTTTTTTCATCCTTTTAATTTTGCGTCCCAATTTTCGCTTTTCCTGAAGATTTTTAGATTCACGATGTTTCCTTTCTAAAATAAATTCAAAGTTTCGACAAAAATCGAAATTAAAATAATTTAATATCTAATCTAATTTTTTAATATCTAATATTCTCAATTTCGTCTTTGATCTGAAATTTTATGCTGCTCTAAAAAGTTCAAAAATCACTTATTTTGAAAAAATAACTGGGTAATTCTAAAAAAATTTTTAAAATCTCAAGATAGACTGAATTTGAAAGATTTAAATATCGAGACTGAAGTCAAACTTTCGAATTATAGTCCAAATTTTGAAGTTAAGATTAGAAATTTTATGCAAAAATAAAAAATGAGCACTAAGTAAAAGACCAAGACGTTTATTGATTTAACAACTCAACTTTGTCTTTAAATTTTGCAATATTGCTCTTTTCGAAGAAGTTTCTGTGTCTCTAACATAAAAAAGGGGAGGGGGAGTTGGACCCCCCCCCGAACGAAAATCCTGGCTACGTGCCTGAATCATAGTGGGTTACTGTAAATGCTCTATAGGAGCTACACAAAAATTATGAACTGACTTTTGGTTGACAACTTGTCTTTAAAACCTTACCGTAAGTTCACTAACAAGATGCTTGTTACCGGACAAAACATTTTTATTTACAACCACTGTAACTGGTCATATGGGAATTACAATATGATGGGGAATATTTTTAGTGAATTTTTATAGAGAAAAGTTTGTTTATGATAGCAACAGTTTTGGAAACAAAGTAGATTTTTATGTTTTAAGCTTGAAGACCAGCTTTTCTCTTTTCTGCCAAAATTTATTTGTAAACTATTAAACTAATTTCCGTGGCGGGCATTTTCGTATCCACCAAACGATTTTTTTGTAATTTCGTTTATCTGGTTTAAAATTACACTTGCTTTTAAAACAAAAGCCACCCCTTTAACTTGATTTGAATTTGAATCGTTTTATGAATTATAATATGCTATTAATAGCTGAAGGGATTTCTATCGCCGTTTGCGGGGAGAAAGTTTACAACCTTGGTCAGCTATCGCATGCACACGAGAAAACGGATTGTCGGCGGACGTGAACAAGCCATGTAAGGAAATCTTTAGCGACACGCAAACTCGCAAGCTCTCCCCGTCTATTGTTCGACTTTAAATTATTTTAAATTGGTGCTCGAATTAGCAGCGACAATGGCAAGGCTAAGGCTGATTTCCCATTAAGGTAATGATTACCAATTAACGTTCTTACAAATGCCCGGTCATTCTTATTATCTCTCGAGATTTATTTTTAATGTTATTGCATACTCCGGAACATGTATAAAGCCATTACGCCGCCTGATTTCTATCTTGGGCCGCATTCCCCTTGACCTTTATTGTGGAGAATCCGGCCAATTTCAAAGTTATTGCCTTTTGTTTAAATTGCGCTCTGGTATCGTCTAATTAACATTATTTTTGCACATTTAAAATTATTTTTACACGAGTTTTTTGTTATAGTACTTTGACTTTCCCTAAAATCTAGGGTTCACTAAACTTCATAGGAATTATCGATTATTATCGACAGTTTTGGTTATCGAAAACTATTAATACAGTGAACGCTCTATATAAGCAACCTCTCTATAAGCAACATTCCTTATAAGCAGCCTCTATACAAGCAACTTTTTTTAGTTCAACTGTTCTGTATAAGCAAGTTTAGGCCAATTTAGAAGTCAAATCAGCTGTTCACAACAAGATACCCTCAAATTGTAAAAAATTCTGTTATTGGAATATGTTTGTGTTTTGTGCTGCCACTATTGAATTGAATTTCTGTTAAATAGAATAGTTACTTAAATTCTGTTAGTTTCTGCTAATTAATAAATTCATTAATTAATATTTTTGTGCTTTAAATTCAACCATAAAAGATGAATCAGAAAAAAAAGGCGTTCAATTTCGTTAAAGGATATTGAAAATTGTAAGAAAACAAAGGACATTTGTAACGAATATAAAGTTGCTAAATCTACAATAAGTAGAGTAAAAGAAAATAAAGAAAATTTAGAAAAATATGCAAGGTTAAGCGAATGAAGACAATAAAATATAGTGAAACCGACGATACAGTGTTTTCTTGGTTCTTGGAGTGGCGACAATTAAACGATTTAGTTCCAAATGAAATGATAAAATTAAAAGAACTTGAAGTAAATAGATTAAATAATAGACCTGAAACATTTGTAGCAAGTTAACGAAATTTAAAAAACGCCACGGTATACGGATTTTGTCTGTGTGTGTGCTGTTTGTGGAGAGAGTATGTCTTGCAATGTGGAGCTAGCTAATTGATTTATAAATAAATTTAAAAATTATATTGCTGAAGATGGCTTTTTCCTGAACAAATATATAATTGCGACGAAAATGGTCTCGTCTATAAAAGCTTGCCCAATAAAACTAACCATACAAATTTTGAAAAATCCGCTGCTGGAAGAAAAGCAATGAAGGAAAGAGTAACAATTATGCCATGCGTAAACGCTACAGGTACGCATAAATTAGATTTGATGATGATAGGGAAATCGAAATCTCCCCGTTCCTTCAAAAATATGGATTTTCCAGTAAATTACAAATCATCCAAAAATGCTTGGCAAACTTATACACTTTTTAGCGACTGGTATAATGATATATTCATACCTTCAGTAACTCGACACTTGGAATCTAAAAACCTTCCCGCTAAAGCCCTTCTCTTAGTATATAATGCAACTTGCCATGGGTCTGAGAATAATTTTACTGGTAACCCGAATTTCAAAGTTATGTTTTTTCCCCCTAATAACACACCAGTATTGCAACCACTAGATCAAAATGTGATAAAATCACTAAAACAACGCTATCGCAAACATCTACTTGCATGTCTTGCAGCCTTAGGTGCGGAAGATGGAATAGTTTCAGCATTGAAAAATATAAATTTAAAAGATGTTTTTTATTTAGTAGTGCAGGCATGGAATGAAATTCCCGTGTCAGTTATACAAAATTCATTTAAACATCTTTTTTCGTCAAGTGATAAAATTCAATACAACATTCCTTCTGATCACTTTTCAGAAGAAGATGATATTCCCTTGGCAAGATTGTATAATTCGATATTCAGTGATTGTAGTTTAGCAGATACTGAAATTATGGATTGGGTAAGTGGAACAAGCGAGGAAAATCATCCATTTAACCTTGAAGCAAATCCTGAAGTAGAAAGTGAAACTACTCCTGTTGAAGAAAATGAAAAAACGTCGGATGACTCCAATAAAAACCTCAATGATGTTATAAATTCTTTTAATTTGGTGATAGAATGGGCAAAAGAAAATAACTTACCCTGCAATGAGGTTCTTTTGTTACAAAGAATAAGAGAAAAAGCTATCATGAACAAATATATGTAATTGTTTTGGTTCGTTTTGGCAATTGGTGCTGTACTAAACCAAAGATTTATTAAAATTTGATTGTTTAATTTTTTTAAATATAATTAATAACTACGCTTATATGATAATAATAATATGTTTTCTTTTGCAAAATAAAACTGAATTTATTTATTTTACACAGTTTAGTTAGTAAAACAAATAAGTAAAAATATTTTCCAGGCGGTAAGTATTTTTATACTGCTTTTTTCCCTATAAGCAACTTTCCCAATAAGAAACTTTTTTATTGAAATTGATTCAAATGAGTTGCTTATATAGATCGTTCACTGTAGTAATATTCCAATCTATCAATAAATTTTCCTCAGCTTCGAGATAAAATGGTTTTTAGAAGTTAACTCTATACAAAAATTTCGACTTTTTGACGAAATTGCAAGTTGAAACCTCGATTTTTTATAAAAAAATCACACTTACGCGAAAAATTTCTAAAAACGAACGACTTAAAATAAAAATATTGCAACTAGAACCGAATTATTGAGATATTTTTACATTCCTTCGAAATTTCTGTTTAAAATTTTATTCATATTTAAAATTTTGATTCGAAAGAAAAAAGCTTACAGAAAAAGTCCAATGTTTAGTTAACGTAAAGACTTTGAAAAAGATATTAATTGATCAAAATATTTACTCTAACTCGAAATTTCAATGTTTTTTAATAAAATTTCTAATTTTGAGTGAAAGTCGATTTTCCTGTAGAAATCTCGTATTTAAACAGTTATACATTTTTTACAAAATTCAAATTTTTCAAGAAATTGAAACCTATTTTAAAATCAAAAAAATCACAAATTTAATTTTAAAAGTATGTTGATTTTTTTATGTCATGCAACTCGATTATTAACGATTTAAACAATCTCGGATGTGTCCTGACGACCCGGCTGACGCCTCGTCGCCCGGAAACGTCCTCGATTATTATAAATCGCATAATAATTTCGTTACATTAATATCTATAAGCTGCTCCTTCAGTAAAAGCAAAAAATTAGTATGTTATTATTTATCATTATCATTATAGCGTATTGTGTATTTTATAAATAAAGAAGTTGTTCAGGAAAGAAAGAGCGAATTATTTTTTTTCATATTTCGTGGTCATATCTAAACGAACAATTCTGCTTTCCGTTGCAACGATTCAAACATTATTATTTATTTTTGTTTTTTTTTTTATATTACAAACTAAATTATCTGTCTACTCTACTGACCATAGTTTATTTTGGCGTTTTAGTTCTGATTAAAGTTCTCATTTTAAAGTCAAAATATTCAGCAAAACATTAAAAATGTTAACTTTAAGCTAAAAATAGGTGCAAAATAAAAATTTCAAGGTTAAACGCAGAATGTTGAGAAGAAGCTGGAAATTTCGAAAAAAACTTTCAATTTATTATTTATGAGAAAGTTTTAATAAGGTATTTTAAAAAAAGTAACCAGAATTTCAAAAAGAAATCTTATAAATTTCTTAAATTAAATTTCTTAAAAACTTCAAGCGTAAACGTTTTGGTACCATTTCTAGAAAACTCAAAATTCTGAATTTTTTTAAAAAGATTTTGTTTATGTTACAGGTTCCAAACCACTTTCGATTTTCTCTAAAAAACATCCATGGAAACATGCCGGCTTATTTAAAAAAATAGACATTTAATGTTTGAATTCTAAACATTGAAAAAGATCCTAGCATTGCGAAAGCAGCTGGAAATTTTTTCTTCAAATTTTGTTAAAAATATCAGAAATGCTTGTCGTCTTTAACTTAATATTTTCATTTGATAGTTTTGTTTTCCAAAATTTTAATTTCAATCTCGAAATTTAAATTTGTTGCAAATTTTGATTCATTTTTCTACAAGCTTAGATTTAAACATTTATCTTAAATCTTGAATCCAAACTTGGATATTCTGTACTTAAATTAGGAATTTTGGTTGATAAACACTAAAATTTTCAAAATCGAAACGCAAAATTTTGAGGAAGATTAGGAAATCTGTATTTTAGAAACTTTCAGGGACCTGAAATATAAATTGTTTTAAACTTTTTATGAAATATTTCAAATTAAAATTCGAAAACAAAAAAATAATACCAACAATTTTTTTTTAAATTGATTTGAAACAAATTTCGAAAGAGAACTTGCAGGCCATGTACAGGGTTAGTCTTATTAAATGGACCCCCCCTTTATTATCGTTATTATGGACTATTTTTAAGATTTAAAAATGCAATCCTACATAGTTTTTCCTTAATTATTTAATATTTCTATAAAAAAAATGTATTTCGGTGTGTGTATACAGGATGAATCAGCATGAGGTCTGTTTTTTCTTGTAGAACACCCTACATATTTTTGCATATTTGAATTCTGCTGGTTTTTCAGAATCCAAATATATATAATTGTCATAGACTCCATTGACAAATAAGCGATTTATTTGCGATTAAAACCTACTTTTATAGATCCTATTTTAATGGAAACCTTTAGATTTTACTGGATGGTTTTGAAAAATAAATTGACTAACGCCTGTCAGACTAATCGCTTAACATATTTTTTACTTCTGATTAATTATTTTAATTGAGAGACGGTTAGAAATTTATCTTTGCTGAGAAATCAGGTGACTTTCTTAAACGATGGCTCCCATGTAGAGAAGGACCTATAATGCGATAAAATGTCACATACAAATAAAATGCCAAAATTTCAGTTTTAATCACAAAAAACTTACCTCAAGCTCAGATATTTAATTTTTGAAATTTTCCTGGGAATTGTAGAATTACTAAAAACAATTGAAATTAAAACATGCTATTGTTAACTAATATTTTTTAACATTTTGATTATTTTTAATTTCAAAATTTGCACTTTTCTAAAAATGTTGACTCTTTTTCCTAAAAATTTTAATAATTTCTACTTTAAAACTCGAAATTTTAAAAATATTTTTGACAATTAATTTATTTTTAAAATCTATTTTTTCTTTGATTGCGAAAATGATATTTTTTTTCAAAAATTTCGTTTACAATTAAAAAACTTCAATTTCTTCTGAAAATGTTGCTTGCCTTTTGTTTAAATGTAAGCTAAATTTGTAAATTTCGATCTTTCTAATCGAAATTTGAATTTTAAATTCGAAACTGAAAATTTCGACTTAAAATTTTCTTCGCTCCTTAATCAAATCGCAAAAAAGTTAAAATGTGAAAGTTTCATTTTTTTTTAAATTTTAATATATGTATTTCTTCAAACCTTCTTATTTTTAAGGAAATTTGGAATTTATTTACTATAAATTTAGGCCTATTGTTAGAAATTTTAATTATTTTCTTAAAATTTCTCTATACTTCATTATTTTATAATAATAATCTTTAAAATGTCTACAGTTCGTGAAATTTCTATAACAAATTACGAAAAAATCTAAATATTTAGAAAAAAATAACATTTTAAAGACAAGATCTCCAGGAAAATCCAAAATATCAAGAAAATATCTTTGTATAATGTTTAGAGAAAAACAAATTTGACAGGAAAGAAATCAGTATTTCGTAAAAGGAAAATCGAAATTTTCAGAAAAAATTTGACCAATCTGTACATTGAAGGGGAAATTTTTCTGAAAATTATTATTATTTTTTTTAAATATCAAAATGCAAATGCAGTTGAAAATTCATTTTTTTCTTAAATTTCCTTTATTTTTTTAGAATTTTTGCTTTAACAATTTTTTGTCAAACCTACAAAACAAAAGGTCGTGAAAAACTATATTTTAAAGCATATAAAAATAACATAAAAAAATTTGGAGAAGTTGAAATTTCTAGAGGAAATTTTAAGGACAAAATTTACAAGAAAAGAAAAAATTTAAAAAACATTTCTTTACATAAAATATTTAGGAAAAATACAAGCTTCGTAGAAAAAACCAAAATTTCCTAAAAAAAATCTAAATATCTATAAAAAATTCGAAATTTTTTACAAAAAAGTGGAAATAAAAATTGTGGTAAGAACTCGGAGATTCGGTTTTAATTTTTTTGAAGAAATACTAAAATGCCAGAAGAGTTGTATTTAGATTAGGTTTTTTGGAACTTTTAATTATTTTCTCAAAAATTTGACAATTATAGAGAAGTTTCAGTTTTTTCTCAAAATTTTAATTTAATTTCGAGATATTAATTTCTTTCTCAAAATTTTCCCAAAAATTTGTTTTTGAAAATGCGTTTTTGATCAGAAGTAAAAATAAAATAACTTCACGAAACTTCTATAAAAAGAAATCAGAGAAAATTTAAAAATTCTATAAAAAGGTATTTGGGAAAGTCTTAAGAAACGGCCAAAATTTTGATAAAAAACACCAAAGCGGAAATGAAGGTTCCACAGTGCCTTAGGCGAGCCGTCACTGGTTACAGAAATTGAAAGAAGTTGAACCTAAAAAATATTCGAATATTTTCTTGAATAATTTGAACATAACGTGCAATAAATTGTAAGAGAGTAAAGTTTATGTGTGAGTGGATTTTATTATCATTAAATTTTAGATTCGTTTCCAGACGGCCAAAAACAACCTCGCCACAAATATAAAAAAGGTAAATCAGTTAGAGAGCATTTATTTTAAAATATTTTCAATATTCAGACTTGTTTATTAGTGTGGGTTCGAACTACAGTACATATACATTGTTATTTTCTAGTTCTAAGTTTTCACTTCTGTCGGTAGTTTCCAAAACTGCTTATTTTTTTTAATTTTTAGAGTTTAAGCTGTAAGACATTTTATAGAAATATTTCAGTTTTGCAGAAAATGTTTAGAAGAAAGTAGAACCATTCAAATCATCTTCAAAACGAAAACTCTGTGACTGAAACGGATATCTTGAAAACTCGTCACGTAAATTCGAAATTTTGACATCTTTCTGAAAATCCTTTTTTATTACAAATTTTGATTTGGGAAAGGCAAGTTAAATTTAAAAAAATTGAATGTTGAAAATTTTGTCAATATTTAATATGGAAATAATTACAGAATCAAAAATAAAAGTTTTTTCGAAATCTCCCATTTAAAGTCAAAATTTGGAAGTCAAAGTGAAAATGTTTGTAAAGTTGGAATTTGTTTCAAAATTTTAAAGCCAACATTTGTTTCAAAATTTTAAAGCCAACATTTATTTTAAATTCGAAATTTTGGGAATTTTTTAAATAAATTTTTATACAAATATTTACGATCTCGCAAATTAAACAATTTTGAAATTAAATTTGTGATTTCCTATTTTCTTTCGAAATTTAAAATTTATATTAATAAATTCGTGTTTTAAGACGAAATTTAGAGAAAAATGTGAAAACCTTAAAATAAAACCAAGAAAATTCTGAATTTTTTTCCTTTAAACGTTTTCTTGAAATTTTGAATTATCATAAAATTTCCATTATTCAATTTTTTTGCACAAATCTTCAAAATGGTTAAAAAAAAGTCAAATTTTAAGATGCTTATTTGGCTTCTTGATCTTTTTTATTTTAAAACTATTTTTCTTTCGAGGATTTTACTTTGAACATTTAATTTTACTCTAAATTTCCAAGAATTAAAATTCGAAATAGAGAAATAACAATTTCAAGCTTAGATCAAGAATTCTGAGAAAGTTCCGTAATTATTTAGAAAAATTTAGCAAATGCCCATTTTTAGTCGCAAATCTTTGCCTCTAAGCCTATTTGAATAATTCATCTATTTCTCGAAATTTCCAGAAAACTAGAAAATCTCTAGAAGAAGTATGATTTTAAGGTAGTTTACCGGTCATATGATTGTTGATGGATGTTTTAAATTTATTGTCTGGTGTTACTGAAACTGGGATTCATACACTTGCAAAATTATAAAACTCGTACCGGTGTCAAAATCGAGATTTTCAAAGAGAAATTTACGATTGTAATGTAAGGTATAGTCAATATAGAGAAAAGATGTTTTCTAGGAAATTCTGAATTATCGCTGCCTAACATTTCTATAGATTTTGGTAAGAAAGTATTATTTTATGTAGGGTGCTATTATAAATAAAATACTAAAATATTTAGGATTTTAAGCTGTAGTCGTTTTTGCCTAATCGCAATTTGAATTTACACATCTCACGAAATTTCGATACTTCATTCCACATATTAGGGAGACATACTGAAGTATTAGCAACATACTGTTACATACAGTGGAATGGGGTTACTTTGATTCGCGGGGTGACTTTGATAAAAACTTCATTTGAATTTCAAATTCAAATTACTTAATTTTTGAACCGAATCAAAAATATTTTTTGTAAGATTCTAAAGAGTAAATGTTAGTTATCATCAATATCAAAGAAGTCTATGCAGTGAAAATAAATAAAAAATAATATTTTTATTTTTAGAGATTTTGTATTCTAGCATAACTTCAGCATTAACAAGTCAAGTATTGTGATGACGCATTTTTCATGGAAGTTACCTTAACAGATGCTTATTGTGCTATACCATTTTAGTTTGCTAAATGGTATAACAGTATAAACATATTTTATAATCGTCCTTGTTTTCGATGGGGTGACTGATCGCCCGATGGGGCGAGATTAATCAACTATCAAGTCCCCCCTAAGTTTTTGTTGACTTGAATATATTTGACATAAAATTTTTAATCTTTTTTCATATCGCTATACCTAGAAGTTATCAGGAAAATTTAGGTCCACAAGTTTACGAAATTACAGCGACGAAGTTTTGGAAATAGCGATAGCGGTTGTTGTCGATGGTCGCTTGGCTCTGCGTGCTGCTTCATTGAAATTAGTACACCCTAGTAATAATTAATAAATACTACGCAAAGTATCTAAAAAAGAACCCGGAGCTTAATCAATTTACTCGGAAACCGAATAAAATTCTGAATTAAAAAATCTATAACAAACTGTGCCGAATAGGATTTCCGTTTAGTTTTGTGGACTCGAGCATGCTTGCTAAGACCTTTTCCCCATTTAATATTAATATTTATAGAACTATAATTTTATGTTTTTTTTTTCTAATTCATTAGTAAAAACATTTTAGATAGAATTTTTATTTTATTTGTTTTTAGTAACCCCAAACCCTAAATATCCTTATAACTTGATCAATATTCGGAGTTCTTTAATAAAGATGCTTCTATTACTGCTTACTTTGGTTTCTTGTGAAAAAAATTGAGGCGTACCAAAGCAACCCCACTCTCAGTTTAACTTTGATCACCTCTATTTCATTTTGTTTTGTTTTGTTTTTGAAGATTTTTAGTTGCAATTAGAAAGATAGATATATTAATCAAAGTTGATATTCCCATTTTTTTAAACTTCTTAATTGTATAATTGGTTTAATTAAAAAAGATGTGGCGATTTGAATTTAAAAATTGATCAAAGTAACCCCATTCCATGGTACCAGCTTACTACTCGAGTCTTAGATAACAGAGATCCACAGAGCACCTGTTTGTGTGAAGATCTGTCGCATAAATATAGTACAATGCTCTTGACCCCGAAAATTTATTGCAAAGCGGCTTTGAGATTTGTATTACTTTATCGACGCACACATTGTGTGCTAAAAACTGAGCAGTGGTGGCAGTCTTGCTTACGCAGTGAAGATGTAACATTCCAAAAACTTTTAGCTTGGATTATTGCCGGTGAACTACTTTAAGCCCTAAAAAAATTCTTGCTCCGTTGTTTCCTTTTTGAACAAAAATAAATTAAAATATGTGCGTTTCCACTCTACGGGGAAAGCTGCGCTTGCCTAGCTTCCATAGAGAACATAGGACTGAGTTAAAAACAATTTTGTTGATTAGTTTCCTGTATTCAAATACTTTTCGGTCGATAGTTTAAATATAAACACACATATTTTCACATACATTAAGAATATACTTTAGTTTGAAACATAGTAAGACTTTAGAGTAACGCGTTGGGGATTCGATTTAATTGAAAGCGCTATTAAGTAATACGGCCAGCAATTATTTCAGAGGTAATAAATATCTGGCTACGAAAGTAGCAACTGAAATAATGGCTTTAGCCGACACCTTATCAGGCTCTCACGCCAATAAACAGTTCGTTCATTAAGTGCATTACCCAAAGTGCTCTCTCCACAATTTTCAACATACGCGTCTTATGTTTAATCGAACTTTCGCTCTATTATTTGCTTTGCACGTCTCATCGTTGAAAGCTCTAACATTTTCTGGCTTTATGTAATTATTCGTTCTGGCTTGATCATTCTCTTTGATCTGACTACTCAAATGTGGTGAAAGATAAAATAAGGTAGGTTTCGTTGGACCTTGAAAGCGGCACTGGTTATATTTGAATGAAGGCTTTCATCCAAAAGCGTAGACTGCAAATATTGGCAAATTTACATCCAGTCATGTACTTTTGGACCGAATTATTCCTCCTTTACTGGTTAACTTAATTAAAATTTGATTTTGATTGAATAATTGATTTTCAACATGCCAGCATGATATATTATGCTGATTTAAGTTAATTCAATTATAGATTATTTGATTAATGATGCGGACGTTAATAAGTTGCAATATCGGAAGTTAATTATGGATACAAAACGATTTCTAGTCGAGGATGACTTGCATAGGTAATAAATAAAATTTTTAGTGCAGTTCATTTATGTTGAAATTAATGTTTTTGATTTGTCCCCCGACAATCTTTTTGTTTTTCTGGCTGTTTAAATATAGTGAATGATCCACAGAAGGGGTTTTCGGGTTCGAAAACCCTTGAAAGCATTAACATTTTTCTATTGGTTGTTTAATCACTGGAACCTAGATTTTTTGTTTCTATCTTAATGTGATTTATTTTTTATCAGTTCGGTTATGTTATTAATTATTAATAGAATTTAATTAATGGAATGAAAACACATATAATATTAGTGTGTAAGTAAGAATGCAAATTATCCGAAATGTTGGCTCAAGTGAATTCGAATAATCTTATAAAACGGAAATTAACGAATGATAACATGTACGCACATTCTAATAGATCATTGCATATTTATAAAGCTAAGAAATAAAAATTAATAATTATCCTTTAAAAAATAATATGTTTATTAAAACAAAAATATGTACCGCGTGGCCAACTAAGAAAGGACGCTGGCTGTAGCTCAGCAACGAATTATCCCACAGAATTAGGAAAAAATTTAATAAGAAAAGTGACCCTGAAAAATCACTGGAAAATATTTTTGAGTTTCTAAAATGAGCTGTAGGGGGCATAATACGTAAAATTAAATAAAAAATTAGGATTTTACTACGCTTTTGCTTAATTATGGTATATCGGAAGTACATGCATTATAATCCTAAATAAATTTGACTTGTTCTTGTTTTACACTATTTGTTTCATCTCTAAAAATACTATCTAGCGATGTCCTGCACGTTGATACAGGGATCCAAATAATGAAATTACCATTGAAATCGTGGCCTATTTCAACCAACTGTGTATGCAGATTCCAAAGAAACTTTATCTTACTTGCCTCTATAAGAGTTGAAGGGTCGAAAATCTTTTCTGGAAAGATGCCTACATCGTTTAAGGAATCTATTTGCTTAAATTAGGTTTTTAAATATTATAGTTTTGGAGTTTCTTACTGAGTTAGCCACTAAGTAAGCCAGATTTTCTTTTTACATACAGGATTTTTGATTAACAATTCTACAGATGATATCTTAGAGAATAAAATATAGATGTTTTTTTTCATTAAGGGCCATAGATTGGTGTATGTAGTTAATGCCTTCTTGAGGTAGTGCAATTTAAGGTTATTACGTTATCATCACAAATGGCGCTATAGTTTAAAATTGATTTTATATCAAGAAAGTATATGCCATTCGATTAAGAATTAAAGTTTAAACAAAAATTTTCATATTCTAATAAATCGGATTTGCAGAAATATTTGAGATATTTCAATATAGTTGTTGTCTAATTTTACAGTCTTTTTTTTATTATTGGCTTTAGGTTTTAGGTTCTTTTGCAGGCTTATCGGGAAATGTCAAAAAACTGAGAGAAACAAGTCATTCTGGAACAATATATGTGCGTGTCACTTCATTAATAGGGCAACTCCTAGAAGAACTACTACTGTTCCCAAAACTTCTTTTTGTGAGTGACACATTTTGGTATTAAGTAAAAATAAAGGCGACACGCATCATGCGCATCAACCGCCTAAAAAAAAGGATCTAATAAACGGTCAACACATTTTTAGCGACCAACAAAAAGAAAGGCAGACAGCATAAACGGATGGATCTAGGAGCATGAAATTCCGTGCAGGTGTTTTACCTAATATGTAGGTGAGCATTAAGAAAGGATTTTTGTAAATCACAGCCTCTAAGGGAGTAAAAATTGGAGAGACATTTTTTATGTAATAAATAATACATAAGATTCTATTTAAACTTGCCTATAAGAGTTGAGAGCTGATATCCTCAATCAAACTTATCCAAATTTTTGCAGGTGATCAGTGCCTACAAATTTTGTCCTTTTATGAATTATTTTTTTTTTTTTAAGTTAAAATTTCATATCTGCAATTAACATTTCTAAACAAAAGTTGTAATGCAGAGATCAAAATAAAAAAACTTCTATAAAACTGTTTTCAAAATTTTTATTTCAAAGGCAAAATTTGGAAATGATGTCGACACTTCGAGCAGAAACTTTAAAATATTTCAAAAAAACTGTTTTCTCACATTTTGATTTAAATATTGTAATATTCTAAGTTCAATTTATAATTTCGCTTCTGTTCTTTTTTCGAAACTCCCATTGCTCGAAAATTCTACTTTTTTTGGAAACTTTTCAGTTTAAACTAGAAAGATGCCCCTTTTTAAAGTGGTAGTTTTAAAATCAAAAACCTATGCTTCGAATTTGTTTTGTAGAATTCGTTCAAAATTTTAAAAATTTGTAATTTGGTAAGTTAGACTCTTCCAATAATTTAAAAAATATCAGCAACAGGCGACTTTTTCAAAAAGTCAAAGTCACAAAAATTTGAAGTTTCGAGAAAACGGTCAACATCTTCAAACATTTTTGAAAAAGCGTCGAAGTTTTCACAAAAAGTCAAACATTTGAAGAAGAAGAAATTTCGAACTTTAAATCCTAAAAAGAGCAATAATTTCGAAAAAAGTTCAAATTAAATCCTAAAAAGAGCAATAATTTCGAAAAAAGTTCAAATTTTGATCATAAAAGGAATGACCTTTCAAAAAAAAGGGAAAAAGTCAAATTTTTCAGTTTTCAGTTTACTACATAAAAGTCGAGGCTTTAAGAAAAATAAAACATTTTTGAAGAAAAGTCAAAATTTTCAAGAAAAATGTCAGAACTTCCTTGTTTAAGAAGGCGGTTCATTGCCATCTATCCTTGTTTCCGCATGCTACTCGCAGTGCTTTGAAAGCAAAAGTTACCCTTTGCGAGTGGACTAAACTTAAAAAATATATTAAAATGGCTGGTTAAAAATGCAAATTAAAAAGAAAAGTGAATATTTAAAAAAAGGTAAAGGTTTTCAAAAGAACAATATTTCAACATAATCATATTTATGAAAAAAAAAAACTAAAATTTTGAATAAAATCCAAGTTTTGAAAATAATAGAAATTTTGAAGAAATCGAAATATTGGAAAACACTTTGTGGCGAAATTATGGAAAAACGGAGCAATTTTCAGAAAAAATCAGAAAATCAAAATCAAAAGTTGTAACTTCCAGAAAAAGTTGAAATTTTGATGACGAAAGATCTAAATCTTTAAACAAAATGAAAATTCTAAAAAAAGTTTAAAAATTTAGAAATTGAGCAGCTATCCTCCTCGGCATATAGAACTTGCTGCATTATTTGACTTCCAGTCACATCAAGATAGAAGACGTGAAAGTCTGGCAGCGTTTACCAATCAACTTGTCAATGGAACCTTGGACTGTCCTTTGTTCCTACAAAAGTTATTTTATAATGTGCCCAGACTCAGCACTAGAAATTCTGTTACCTTCTACATACCTAACTTTAGAACTAATAATTTTAAATACTCACACTAGACCAACATGATGCACGTCTCTAACAGCTTGGTAGAGAATAACTATGATATCTTTTGTTGTAATTTAAAAAAATTTGAAATCACTTGTATCAGATTTGTAGTTACCAATCATAATTTCCTTGGATACAATAATGTTGTTAAGTGCACACCTAATTATTTTTTGGTTACATATTAGATTTATTTTTTTCTTTTTGATTGTAATTTTAAGTACTAGTAATTGCCCTGGAAATGGCAACCATTGTTGGGCAATTTAAAATGAAATAGATAAATAAAAATAAATGAAAATTCTAAAATTATCGAAATTTTGAGAGAAATTCAATTCTTCAAAAAAGAGAAAATTAAAATAAAAAAATTCACAGATTTCGCAATCCTTGCAACCAACGGGTACATTGGAAATGATAACACCAAATAGAAACATAATTAACACTTTATTTAACATACAAGGTTATACAGGGTATTTACAAATTTCAAAGACAACGTTGGCAGTTGATTCGGAATGATAAATAAATACGAATTACGAAAAAAAATTAATAAAAAATGTTTACTTTTCGAATTGCAGACTTTCAAAGTTGTTATAAAAAATAATTTAATTAATCATTTCATAACCTCTTTACCGAATCTTAGTGACGAAGACCCTTGTTTTATCCGACATCCCTTGTAATTCACCACGACAATTATCTATGTATCTTCGAAGTAGTAAATAATAATAATTATATAAAATATGTATTGATTTACAACAATACGTATTACGTTAATTCTGTAATAAACCTTGTGTTATTTATTATTATTATTTTGTTGTTGCTTAATTCGTGAAGTTTAATATTGTATAATCTTAAGTATAGATTTTATCTCATCATTTTTATATGTAATTATTCAGATTACAAGATGCTCTTTTTCAAAAAGTTTCGGACTATAAGGGAGAAGTACTCTATAGTTCGCCAAAATTGATTTTCCGATACCACCTTCCAAACATTTTTAGACGGGTCTACTGCATTCCGAATATTGGGCTAGAAATCTGAACTGCCGATGCCGATCACTATTCGGGTATTTAAATTGATTGTTGTTAAATATTCGAAGGACCAGTACACTATGAGGCGCCGTTCACAACATAATTATTTTTCATGAATATTTAATAAATCAAACAATATATGTAAAGTTTTAAATTATATATTGTTTCGTTCTTGAAATATACTTCATTTCTGTAAAAATGAATATTTATATTCTCCTGATAGAAATTTTACATAAATCTATTTAAATATTTTATATCAATAAAATCCTAATAATATGATAAATAGCAAACCAATTGCAAGAAATGATCAAAATTACAGATATAAAGCTTAAATTTATAAAACAGTCTAGAGCAGTAACAATTTCCATTCTACATCCAAAAAATGAGAATTTTCCATCAGAAGGTTTGTTATGATAGCAATTCAAATGTATTAAAACCTTGCAGTTGTCAATCACTGATAATTTCTTTGGGATTTACGTTCCTAAAAAATTTTCATTGTCAACTTATTGACTTTTTCATTTGAACGAAACTCAAAATGTCGAAAATTTGTCAAAAATAGATTTGGAGTACTCTCTCCAAATTTTTACTCTTCTTTACAAAATTATGCGTTTATGCTTTCAAAATAATTATGAACACAAATTTTGGACTTTTCCGAAATTTAATAAATTTTTTCCACAATTTCGACTTTTTTAAATTTTTACATCAAACTTGCAATTTTTGTGTTTTTTCTTAAAACTTCGGATTTCAAACGGATTCAAAATTTGAACATCAGTCTTGCGAGTCTAACCCAAGTTGTTGCATTAAAAAAATAAATATAGCGTATTTTCTTGAAATTATGGCTTTTTCACAAAATTCCTCAACCTTTCAAAATGTCATTTATTTTAATTGAACTGTCAATAAATATTTATGTTTTGTTTATGTTAAATAATAAATTCTAAATATTTCTAAAGATTTTGACTTATTTTCGAAATTTTGACCTCAGCCTAAAAAATTCTTTAAATTACAAATATATAAAATCGAAAACTCAAGATTTTTTATCGAAATTTTGAAACGTCAATTTTTTTTTCGAAATTTAAGAACCCATTTTTTATTAAATCATGGGTGATGAGTTTCTTCAAATTTTCAAATCCCAAAATTTTTTCTACTCTTATTTCCAACACCAATAAAGGTTTCAACCAGTTTTAAAGCTTTGGTTTTTTATTTTTAAGGTTTTAAATTTAATCTAAACTCTTTTCTTAAGAACACAAGCCATTTATTTAAAATCTTGACTTTAAATGAAATATTTTAATTTTTTTCCAATAATTTTGATTTAGTTGCAAAATTTTATCTTCAACCTCAAAATGTTGACATATGTTTTGAAATTTTAGAACATTATTAATTTTTTGAAATCCTGGAATATTTTCTTAAAATTATCTGTTTTTCCCGAAACTTTTCTGAACTCAAAATGTTGGCCTTATTTAGCTATTTTTTTTTATTTTCGACCTTAATATCGAAGTATTCGACTTGAGATTTCGAGTGAAAACTTGAATATTCAAATATTTTTCTTTCGACTTTTTTCTATTTTTAAGGTTATTTCTGCAATGTTTATCTTTTCTAAATTTACAGTTTCCGTTAGCCAAGTTTCTTCTGAAAGATTATTTTTTAAATTGAAATATACTCGTATAACCAAATAGACTACGAAATAATTTAAATCAAAATAATATTAAGGCATCTATGCTCATGGCTCTTGAAAGAAATATTTTAATACAAAGGGAAAACAATGAAATATTAAAATATATTTAATCTACAAGCAAAAATTTGTCAACTTTATTGTAAAAGTAATTTACATTTATTTGAGCCCTAAAAATTATAAGTGCAGATATTTCAAGGTTTTCAAGACAGTACGGGAATTGGATTAAGAGTAAGAGTTTACAGCATAATAATGGAATTATAACCCGTCACTTAAGGGCCGCTGACTTGGGTAACCCGTGTAAACTTCAGAACCTTTAAGTTTGCGCATCTTTACATGCTCACAATACCGCCTACTGTGTTCAGTTTTTGTTAGTGGTGTTTTCGTACTTAACTCACTAGATTCTCTATTTTCAATCTCTCGTAAACGTTTTTTACGCTCTCAATATGTCTTACACTTTTCGCTATTTTTCATACTCTTAATATCCATAGCTGATAGCCTTATCCAATGAAACGTCACTGGATTAAACGAATATGGTGCACTGCGGTGAACTGTAAACTTAACATTCTCTCATAGTTTTTATGCCGAGAGCGCTCGACTGGCGATCCGAGTATGTCCGACCGACCGACACCTTGTTCTTCAAGCTTGAACGAAAACCCGAAACTTCACCCCATATCTCAACATAAACATTTCCAATGTTAAAATCGAATGCTTCAAATATAAAAGTTAACTTTACTACATGAAAATCAAAACTTCGGCAAAAGTCGAAATTTTCGAAAAGAGTCGCAAATTTCAAAAAAGACCAAAACTTCAAGAAATTGTCAAAAATTGAACAAAGATAGAAATTTTTAAAAATAGGGTAGAAACTTTCAAAGGACAGTTTTCCAACATGATCAAATTTATAGAAAAAATCTAAATTTTGAAAAAAATAACAATTTTCAGAAAAGATCGAAACTTTGGGAGAAGATTTTCAATAAATTCAGAATTTAGAAAATAAATCAAAATTCTAGAGCAAGGCAAAACTATAAAAGTCTTGCAATTAATAAAATAAATTAATAATTGAAAAAAGTGGAAATGAAAGAAAAATGGAAAAATTTGAAATTTGAAATTTTTAAATTACAAACACGAAACATTTAAAACAAAGTCGAAGAATCTTAGAGAAATTTCAATAAAAATCAGAGGCAGACTTTTCAAAAGTCGTCATTTTCTGAAATACAAAATTTTGAGAAAATTCAAAATTAAAAAAAGTCGAATTAAAAAAAAACAACCATTTGGGAAAGTCAATGTTTTCAAAAGTCAAAACTTTAAAAAACTTCAATTTTGCAAAAAAATTAAACCATTTTGAAATATTCGCATATATAAAAACAGATTTGCAAACAAATTGGAATTCAGATGAGGATTTTAAAAAAAGTAATTATTTTCAAAATTAAGGTCAAGCATTGGAAAAAAGTCAAGATTTTCGATAAACTACAAAATTTCGAGATAAATTCAAAATAATAAAAAAAAATTGAATATTTGGAAAGGAAATTTTCAAAAAAAGTTGAAATTTCCAAAAAATAAAATGCTTACTTAACAAGGACAAAAGTTATAAAAAAAAGGAGAAAGTTAAAAAATCAAAATATATCCAAATAAACCACAATTTTGAAGAATTGGGGGAAGTTGAAATTTTCAAAAAGTGAAAAGTTCGAAAAAAGTCGAAATTTTAAAAATTGAGTCAAAATTTCGAGAAGTTAAAATTTTGGAAGTCGAGCGGGCAAAGATAGGCATTGCGAAAAAAGTTGGTAGACTAAAATGTGGAATTTTTTGAAATGAATCGAAATTTTCAGTAAAAATTGAATTCTTAAAACAAAAGTCTGAGTTTTCAAAAGAATGACCCAAGAATTCTTTCTCTTTTTTCACGTAGATATCACCTGCTACATTTATAAATTTCTAAAGTTTTATATTATGAGGACACACCTGAGAACTTCCTGTGACATACTAGTTTGTTGAGTCGAGACACACTGCTTGGGAAACATTGATCTAGACAAATTAAAAATTTACTTTAAGATTTGTCCAAGTAAATTATTTAGTCCTTTCGAAAGAGACAACTAAAGGATAACCGTATAAGCTTCTATTTAGGTGAATTGCAATGAAAAAGCTAAGGTTTATTTCTAAAACGTCAAGTCTCGTCTGTTAAATGAAATAAACCGACTCTCTTTAGTTGAAGGTGAAGCTCGGCCGAGATTTCATTGTAAAATTTTCAGTTCCTGTGGCCGTTAGTTGAATTCGTGAAGGTAATTTATATATCCTACTCCGTTGCAATTACGAGTTGATTTATTATTAAGCCTTTGTAGCACTTTAATTTCGCAGCCGGAGATTTTCAAGCGAGATTTCCTATATTTTACCACTACATCTTAGTAATGCTGTTCGACTCTCCGATCAGAAAATAAAATTGCTTCCTCGATTTACCGTTCATATTTTATTTTCGAAATGACCGCCGATATAGGAAATGCTCAAATGAATTCAATTTGTTACCGTGATTTAATATCTCGCTTACCTTAATCGAGAAATTCGTTTTCTAAGCAAGAAGTTGGTAATAATAAGCCAACTATTTTGAAATTCTACACGTACCAACTCCACAACTCCTGCTGATTTGGCGTACATTCCGATTTTAGTTACCAATATTTTATTCTCATTGCAGCTGAAATGATAAGGAAGGGTTTGTACTTTATGTGAACGAAGGGAATTAAACGGTCAGCGGAAGAGTCATCCAAGCAAGAAGAATTCGCTCAAGTGTAACAATTTACATTCCTCGCGGCAGAACTCTTAAATTATCTTACATCGTCTGGGGCTTTTTTCTTTATTTCAGGGAACATATCAAAAGTGAAAAACGCTAAATCTTACATTTTATGTTCTCGAATTGGCGTCGTCATCATAAAAATCTGCGGCGGCAAAAACATTTTGTGTCTCTTTTACTCCAGATAGCAGAAATAAGTGTACCATTATTCAACTGTAGCTCAGTTAAAAATAATAAAGAATTTTTCTTAACCAATTTCGGTTGTCGCTATGTCCAGAGTTATCATTAGTCATTTGCGTTCTCTCCTTTGAGGATTTCGACCTATAAAAACTTTTTTTTTTTCAATTTATTAATTCAACTTTTATTTTAAATGTTAATTTTATTAGCCACAATTTATTTTCGAAAAATTTGTTATTTTTTATCAATTTTGACTTGGATATCGTGGAAAACGCTGTAAAATATTTTTATAAAAATATTGACGTTACTCTTCAAAACTAAAAAACTGAGAGTCCAGAGTGTAAGTGGATTTTTTGATAGTCAAAATCGTGGGTAAAGGAAAAGGGCACACCAAAGGAATTGATTTTATACTTTACAGTTAAATGTTCGCAAAAAAGCAGACAGTTCGTCTTCAAACACAACATATAAAAAGCTACATTTGCCTTTAAAACTATTTCTAACACAAATGTACTATATGCTACATGCGTTTCACAAAAAAATATTGCTCATTATATTCCAATGCTTATGTGACAAGTTACAATGGTTCTAACTAAAAATGTTGTGTTGGGTATTTGGAAATAAGCATCTTGCTTAGGGAATCTACTGTAAGAATTTAAAGAGAAAATTGTCAATCGCAAGTGAGCGCGTAATTTGTACGGCTTCTATTTTCATAATAATTATAACTATAGTCATAGTCATTTCGGTATCTTATATTATCGTTGTGTACTTTCTTGCTAGTTTTCAACTATCTCACATTGAATATCAGCAGTGATGATTATTCTTGGACGATGGCAGTTTTGAAAAGAAAAAACCTGATGTGCCATCTGTGAATGGCTTGTCATAATATCTTCTTCATTTTAGCAAGGACCACAAAATAATTCTATGTATAAAATGAAAAGCCCTTTCGTTAAATTAATTTTTCTGGTAAATGAAAGCGAATTACATCTTACCCTTTTACACTGTACTTAAGAGAATCGTGACCAATATGAATTTTGGAGTTAGTAGCAATTTCAAGATGTAGCAAATAATATCATCGTTTTTAGAAAGCTCTCCTTAGATACTCTACGAGTATCCAAAAAGCTATACTACCATTGATTTGATGCAAATTCCTCGAGTTTAGAAAATATTGCCTTTGTTGTAGATATTTTATGTTAAAATTTAGAATTGGAATAACTGAGATCAAGTTTGAACTCGAAGTTTTGCATGGATATTGGTAATGGTAGGCCAATCGTCTTTAAATACTCTGGTCAATTTCAGGGCCAGGCTCCCGATTGCTCAGGAAAATAGATAGCTGATGTTCTCGATAAACACATTTGTTTTTGCTCTCCACCATTTACACGTAGGCAAAGTTAAAGTAAACAATATAAACTTGAAGGTAGTTTTAAATTTGATTGTGACATAGAGCATGTTGATGACAAATTTACTTCACTAAAGCGTTTCTCGAAATATAAAAGGCTAAAAAAGAAGTAACCAAACCGACTTAAGCTGTTACGACGATTATATGTTATAATGAAAGTCAGCGGGATCCTATAAACAACCGAAAAGCCGTGTAAGTTATAAGTATATTGTGCTGTCAGAGAGCTTTATTTGCTCCACAAGAGCATTGCTACCGTGGAAATGAGAACAAGCAGCGCCAATTACGGCTTCGAGACTTTTGTGTTTATTACGAATGTTTTCGACCTCCGTGTCTCCATCGGTAGCTTACTTTCTCAATTTAATAATCAGGTAAAAAAGAGCACAATTGCACGACATATTTATAACTAATGGTGTCCGCCGACCGTTATGAAAGAACTACACATCAATCACATTAGCTCCAGCAGTCGGTTTTTGCTTTCCTCTACTTACACGTTCGGTTCTCTAGTTCTGAAGAAATAGCGGAGGTCAGGAGGTTCATTTATTTGTACTTTTTGTCGATTTAAAGCTCGATGCGGATGACTTATTTAACTGTTATAATTTAATTAAAGCGGAGGGTTTATGTTTTATCTAATGCTTCTATGCACGAAGATATATAAATTGTGAACTAATTGGAGCAAATGCTCTTATTTATGGTTTGACTACAATGTATAACTTATAACAAACTGGCCATCTGCACACGATCATTTTTCCAGATGACAAATTATCATGGTCAAATATAGGTTATGAAGCTTAGAACGTGTTCTACTGGAAAAACTACACGAGTTATTTGGTTTGCGACTGCAACGTGTCTTTCCATGATTTGTGCTCAAGTGTTTACTACAGGAATACTCGCAGTACATTTAATTATGATCATGTAAAGATTCCAATTTTATTTTTGGTGATTGACCTAAGACTTTTTTTTTTAATTAAAATTGTATACCATCTAGGACATTAGGCTCTTGTTTTAATTCTTAGAGAGTGGTGTCCCGACTTAGGCGAAAAAATCTCGATTTTCAGGAGTACGCGGACTCGTCACGATTCATCGTTCATCAGGACGTCCAATATCCCGAAATAGGGTGAATTGATAGATATTGGCCAAGATTGAGTTCGACTTATTGCAAAAGAATATTTCCGTACTTATATTAAAGGAGGCCATCAATAAATACAGTTAAACTATTCTTATTGTACTGTGCTAGTCTGTAACTTGGAATAAATTCAATAAATCAAAAATAGTGTTTTTTTTCGGAAATATGCTTGGACACGTCAATTAATATTTTAATTTGCGCTCTTTTGATTGTAGGGAAATTTTATACAGCATGTTCCAAATTTAAGATATCACGCCATTTCCAATCTTTTTAAACGACAGCCCTACTTTTTTCTTGACTATCCTTAAAGGCTATATTAAGTAACACATGCGTACCATATTTTAAATTTTTATTCTTTGTCATTTAAGAGATATTTACAAATTTAATAACTAATTCGAAAAATCAAGAAATCTGATTCAATTCAATACTATTTTCATAAAGTTTAAAAGTCGCGTATCAGAAGGTATTCGTTTGATATTTTTTGTCAAACCAGGTTGACGTCTTATCACAATCTTATAAAAAACTTAATAAAAACAAATAAGAAGAGTAGTATCGTATTAATCAAAGAGGCTCTTAGTGTGTCATTTAGTGAGAAACGTCATTTTTAAAAAAAAAATGCCGTACTTAACTAAAGCCCACAAGATTGAAATTTTAATAATGATTGGCTACGGAGATAGAACAAGAATATAACAAAAGTTATTCGTTTATTCAGAGAGAAATATCCTGATTTACCACCTATATCGCAAAGTAATGTAGGCAAGATTGAGATAGAGTTTTGGGAAAATGGGCCCTCAATGAAGATGTCAAAATTAATGTACTTCTCTCTGTCCAAGAAAATTCTCATGTCCCACAAGTCAGATAGGTAGGGAACAATAAATGACCCAGTCTTCAGTTGCAAGAATTTTGAAAATCCAAAAATTTCATCCTGATAAAATGAAAATCCTCCATGAACTCTTAGAAGATGATCCGGATAGAAGACTCCAATTTTGCGAACAAATAATGGATCTACTAGACAGAAATGTTCTAAGCATATAAAATATCCTGTTTACAGATGAAACAATGTTTATGTTAAATGGTGAGCTAAATCATCAAAATTGTCGTTACTGGGCAGACAACAACCCACACTAGGTGAGGGAAGGCCACACTCAACATATACAGAAAGTTAATGTTTGGGCAGAAATTGTTGGTGATCGGGTTATAGGACCAATTTTCTTCCAAGGAAATCTCAATAGGGCTGGATATTTAGAATTCTTGCGACTTCCTCAAAATCTGCTCCTTTTTTCTGAATGTCGTCAAAATTTTATTTTCTCTGAGAAATTGTAATTTCTTATCAAAATTCGACGTAAATCTTGGAATTCAGTTCCTTAACTAAAAATTTTAATCTTTTTTCTAAAATTTCGATTTTTCTTTTCAAAATAGGTTTTTGTTTTTGGAAAATTTCATTTTTTTTATTTTTTATGGAAATCCATGTGTTTGTCAACATTTAAAAAAAAATCATTCTATTTACGAGATTTTTGCTTTATTTCAAAATCCTTCCTAAAAATTTGAACCTTCGTCTCCAAATTCGTCTTTTTTTAAGTTTCAATTTTTTTGAGAATTTGACTTTTCGTAAACGACTATTATTAAAAATTTGACTATTTTCTGTAAACTGGACTTTATTTTTTTCAAAATTTTTTTTTTTTTTCTTTGAAATTCGTTAATTTTTTGGAATTTAGAATATTTTCTAAATATTGAAATTTTTCTCGGAAACCATTTTTTGAAATTTGAACTTTTTTGAAGATTTTTTTTTTAACATTGAAGTTTTTCCAAAATGTTGGGCCATTTAGAATCTGACTTTTCCTGAAATTTTTACTGATTTCCGGAAATTTACATTTTCTCTCATTTTTACCTCAAAATTATCTCATAAATATTTCTGGAAATTTTGACATTTTCATCAAAATTTAACTCTTTCTTAGAACCTTGATTATTTTTCTTAAAATAAGTATTTTTCCTAAAAGTTGCAATTGCTTAAAAATTGTCTTTTTAGAAATTACGACTTTCTTCCTGAAATTCCAGTTTATTTTTAAGATCCTCTTTTTTTTAAATTTATTCCACCATTTACTTCATTATTTTTTTTTAATTTTACTTACCGAAAATTTTAACTTGTAGGTCACCTTCATTTGAAAATTTCGATTTATAACTCAAAGTGAAATGTTTTATATTTCTGTAAATGTCCACTTTCATCTCAAAATTGGGTTTCTCCCGAAATTTGGATTTCTCAAAAATTTTTTATTTCTTCTAAATTGAATCGAGAAATTAATGAAAAAGTAGAAATAATGAAAATATTTTTGGGAAATAAAAAAAAAGGTTTCTCGTAAATTCAATTTCTTTGACAAAACATCATTATTATATCAAAGTTTAAAAAATTTCGAGAAAAATGTTTTTTGAAATTGTATCTCGCATGATATTTAATGAACCCACTGCAAGGGTTTAAAAACACAATTGTCTTTCAAAAATCAGTAAGTAATTTGTGTGTTCCGTGAAAATTATTTCAATACATTTAATTTCGGTATATAATATTCGTGGTATTTCTAACCCTTACTTCGTGAACTCTTCAATATCCATAACTTTCAGTATCATTGGCGGTTATATCAGAAATTTGTTGAAAGTCATAGAAATTTAAAAAATATTTACAGTTTAGTCAATTTACACTTATGAACGAGCAGCTTGATCTTCTGAATACACCTCTATATGAATCTTTGGACGAGAATTCGAATTAGACGGAATATTCGAAGGAGTCTGTGATCCATGGAGCTTGTTAGCAAAAAAAGGGCTAAACAAATTGTTGGTATAACCACCGAAGATGCCGAAAAGCGAAAGCAGGTCCGGTCATAGCAATGTTTATTGAAATATCGTGAAATTTTTAATGTCTGTTAATTTAATTGTTAATAAAATTTAATAGTTATAAATTCGTAGTATATTGACAATTTCTAGGGTTTTATTTCACATTATTGAATGTAAAACAGGGATGATTGTTTTTAGGCGATATCCAACCTAATGAGTGACAATAATAATTGTATTGACTTGCCAGTTTTGGTAAAAATGGCATGCATTAAAGCTATAAAATATCTCCAATTTCTAAGTTTAATTTTTCCCAATGAATTATATACAGGTTACCTAAATAGTATTGCACCAAATAAGATACAGAAATGGTTTAACTATATGTCAAATCTATGGATTTGACGTTTGGTGGGATTAAATAAGACACAAATATCCATATTTTGATATAAGTTTTATTTGTTTTGTGCGACTGATATTTATCAGAGGCGGCCATGAAATTTTTTAAGTGGCAACCAGAGTTTAATTGTCATTTAGCAGCAAATTGATTTAGAAAGGCAATGCGGTATATCATAAGTTTTGGCAGAATATTCCAAATGAAAACATCAAATATCAAACCTGAAATTAACTGCCAACGTGAGGGATACACTTTACTTGGAGTACATTCGATGATTTAGGCGCGATTCCCACTATACCTAACCTCACCGCCACATCACCGTACTGCCACGAAACAGGAAATTTAGTGTTAATTTACACTAATTAATAACGTACCGGCACGGCACCGACCCAACAATGGTTGTATGTAGTGGATGGACAAACATGATCCTGTTGCAAAAAATAATAGTTGCTCTATAAGAAGGAGGGTGAGTTACATTTACAGATGAAGAGCGTTCATTTTTTATGTGTGAATTTTGTAGTTGACATAAAATATACTTTGGGATAGGTTTTTTTTATTCAATATTATTGGAGCGCTAGTAGGTGATTCTCCAAAGACACCTTATCTGCTTGGGTTTGCCCTGGATCCAGAAGAGTAGTCTTCTCACTTTGGATGCAGAAGTCGACGAGACGAAACGGTTTCGTAATACAATTCACACTATACCTACCGTTTACCCACAAACTCATTTTTCGTGAAAATGGTGACCTAGTAGAGAAATTCACAACAGTTTCTTACTTACCAAACTAATCTAAGTATAGCAATTTAAGAGATACGATCAGGAGGAAGACTTTTTATTAGCAATGTATAAAATCCATTCTAAAGATCATGGATGTTTCGATTTTTTTTTTATTATCGATCATTCGTATTCGTATCACCGATATTAATTTGGTTGTGGATGTATTGTCAATGTCAACATCGTGGTCTCTAGTTTTAACTAATGAAAGATGGTCTATCATTTTATCTAGTCCATTTGTTTTCTCTTTGTTATTGTTTACTAATAGACTGATATTTGGTGCATTTCTTAACAGAGTTTGTCCTGCGTCATAAACTTCTTTGCTATTGAGACAATATTCCCTCTTTCACTAAGTGTGCAATTAGGTATTGATTAAATGTGTTATAGAAACTATTGTTCAGTTCAGGCATCAATTAAAAAATTGTGATAATGAGATACCTGTAGAAAATATCGAAAGTGGAGCTCAATGAGAGTTTGCCTGCAACATGAAAAGTTATAGATTCGATACCCGGTGGCGCATACATCAACTTTTTCAATTCTACAACAGTTTACAATATTTAAAAAATAATCAACCTTTCAAAAGCGCACAGAATATTAAGAAACAATATTGGATACAAGCAAGTATAAAATAAACTTACTTGTTTAAGATCAATGATGATGGTGACGTATTCGTATTCGGCACCGTAATAGAGCGCAGGACTTTGCCACCATTTGCTAGTCCCATCAATGGCGTATTCAATGGAATGTCTCCTGGAGGGATCAGAACTGAAACTGTCACAAACACCACATCTGCCCTTTCCGCCCTCAACCATGCGACAGAATTCCTCCCGACCACTTTCGCCGCATGTAGCGTTCGCACTTATCACCGCTTTTGTCGCTAAATTAAACACTGCCGGCCACAAACCCGTATTCTGTGACGTGTTCCTCCTCAAGTTTTTCATGAACTTGGAACCTGAAACAAAAAGTTCTGTTAACTTTTTCCAATCAGATAAAAGCAAAATAAGTTCGTGCAAATCTTGGAGAAACGATGTCAATTGGTATCAGTTCATTTCTGCAGGGTGGTTGAAAAGAAACGAATATTATATTCTCTAAGTACAGTCTGGTCACAAAGGGCAATCGTCTTATGTCTTTAGAGCAAAGAAAGATAAATTACGATAAAATGCTGCTTTAAACGAGGATAAATTGTAGGAGAAAATTTTGCTTAGCAACCAATTCCAAAGTTTGGAAATCCAATAGAAAAAAGTTATTATTGAAACTTTCATGCTATTTCCGATTGTCTTGTATGCTTTAAAAATGTTACTTTTTAAAAGGGAACAAAAATATGTTTTCTTTGACTGTCTTGTATGCTTTAAGAATGTTAACTTTGGTTCGCGTTCTACAATCTAGACACATGTATGTGCATTAGTTGTCAAACTACCCTAGTAACATGTTTTCGTATTAGCGCTTTATGCACCAACTTCAACCGTGCTGGAGCATTTGTTAGGGCTTTTACTGGGAAGTATTGCAGATAAATATATTAAAAAAAAATATTTTGCAAAGCCTGTAATTTATTCAAATATTAGCCGTACTTTTACAAAAGAAATATTTGACTGGCAACTAAAAGTATAATATATTCACTACATTTACCTTTTTCAGTTGAAAATAATTATCTGAATCACAAGATATGGTAGAGTCCATCATCAAGTCATTTGTTAGAATGAAGCGGAAAGAATTTGATGGTAATTTATCGATTGTTGGATAAGGCGGCATCATAAAAATCGGAATTACAAGCCCTTAAAGGCCTTGTAGTGAGGGACACTACAGGTTGGCCGTAGGGGTCCATCCGAGAAAAAGGGCGGATTAGACGCACCCCCACAGAGAAACAATGACTTGTCCCTCTGTACCACTCCAAGATACTTGAATCAACCCCATAAATAAGACACTTTTACAAGATATCCCGCTTCGAAGCGTGTCGCCTATCAAAAAGTGAAACGTTGGATGTTTTAAGGTCGTTGTAACAATTCAACTTCTCGACTGATAAGAATCTTTGGCGTCTTAGCTATCCCATGTATACCCATTAAGTTATTCTTTATCCGTGGACTGCAAATCGACTTATTCTTTTACAAATAGTGATACAAATAAAATTGTTTCCGGAAAAATTCATTTTTATAATCAAAATATAAATGTTTGTTGTACATTGAACATTGCACAGCAACATCCTTAAATAACAAGCGACTTAGGCGTCTGCTTAGATATGTTAAGCTGTTAAACTGAACAAATAATGGAAATTAATTTTATCACAGAATATTCAATTCAAATTCAATTTTTCAGATTAACGTTATAGCTTGGAGAAAAAAAATTAGGTTATTTGTCTGCAACCAAAATTCCAAATACTGCTCATCAATGATGTTTCCAATTTCATACATAAACTATTGTTTGTTTTCTTACATTAAAATTACACTTTTTTTGGTAGCATGAGAATTCTTAGTGCTTTCTACTTAACAAAATATTCATTACTAAAATCCAGGGAAATGCATAGAAAGGCGTTGGAAGTCCAGTGTTCGGCATATCGCCCAGTTCAGTAATTTATTACCCAATATTATACAATAACGATCTACCCAAGCCATTGAATGTAAACCCGAAAGATATCGAGTTCCTTCTCTATAGCAATAAATATCGTTTACTGTGACAACTCAAAAGATAAACAAAGAGATGGCGACGAAGGGCATTATTGTAACGCTAGATTTTCATGCTAGACCACAATGTGTGTCAGCGACTGAATGTTTAACGGGCAAACGAATATTCATTTGGTCCTCGTGCAACTTCAGCTTACAGCAATTTTTCCGAAGAAAACAAAATTTCAAAGTAACTATAGAACTTAATTATACTATTTTACCCTCCTAAGGCACGAACAAATTTGATAATAAATTAACCTATTTGTAGAATCCTGAAAATAGGAAACAATGTCTACGAGAGAAAAGACATTTTCTCAGACACACCAAATACGGTAGAATGTATGTTGAACGAATAATACAAATTTGAACGCAATGGTAATGGTTTTGTTATTGTTCTTTAGAAGTGGTGATGTTAATAAATAAGAAATGTTTTTAAATTATTTATTATTTATAGTAAATGTATATTAACGAAGCGACAAATGATGTAAATAAATGAAATACAGACAAAATGGTGAAAAAGAAGTTTAATTACGTATTAGTTGTTTATATTTTGTTTATTTTCAAATTTTCCATAGAAAATAGTAAGTAACTTGGATTAAGAGTAATTCTAAAATTTCTGTTTGCTTTTTTGTCACATGTTTTAGCTTTAAATTGCCCTGTAACTGGATTGTAATCTGTTGGGCAATAAAGATTATTATCATTATTATGATTAGAATAACACAACCCTAGGGAATATACAATAGAGAGTAAAAAATAGCTGGTAAAAGCAAAAGAAGAAAATATGTGTAATGTCCTAGCTATAATTTTAATGTTAGTTCAACTTGGTTTGTTGATCAATTTACTTTACAAAATATAACCAAAACTAATATTACTTATGGTCGGAATTCGAACAATTAGTCCCCTAAAGTATTGTAATTCAAAAGTTACTCGACTACTAGCTAATTTTATGAATTTACTTTACATAGTCCACAACCAGCTTATAACGAACTTCAACCTCTTTGTCACATAAATAAAAGAAATTGATTTGTATGTAAATTCTTAAATTTTACCTGACGTTATGAGGAAAAGGATGGGAGTTTAATCAAGAATTTCGAACTTTTTTCAGAAATTAGACTGGCTCTCTAAATTTTGCCTTTTTTGAGAGAACTCAATTTTTTTGAGAATCTTCAACTTATTTTAGAAAATCAATTTTTTGGAAAAATTTCGATTTTTTCGACTTTGTTAAAAAAACTGTTTTAAGAACTCCAAGTTTTTTCAAATTGGCCTATTTGAAAATTTCTAATTTTTTCTTTATTATTATTAAACATTTCGAACTTGTGTCAAAATTGTGAGAATTAGATATTTTCACATTTTTAAAATTTCCACTTTTTTCATAATTTCCACTTTTTTTCTAAAATGTCACCTATTTTAGACTTTTACTTTTTTCAACATTTTTTATTTTTCTTCAAAATTTCAACTTTGTTTTATGAAAAATTTTGCTCTTTTCTCGGAATATTTTTTTTCCAAAATTTTGTTTTTGGTTTGGACTTTTTTCCTTTTTTTTTGATAAATTTCATCTTCTTGAATATTTTGAAATTATTTGCAATATCGATATTTATTTCTTAAATTTCGATAAACTGACAATCTGGACCTTTTTCAAATTTTTCAGTAATTGAAATACAAATCTTGTCCCCTGAAACCAAGAAAGATAAAAAAACACCACGAGATTGCTCCCGACTCTCTCAATATTTTTCCATTTTTGTATAATATTAAGAAATTCGATTTTGTTAGTTATGTCGGCTTTTTTGATCGGTAACAATTTTTTAGATATTTTAATTTTTTTTCAAAATACTGACTCTATCCTGATAATTATTGCAACTTTTTTTCAAAAAATTGGACTTTTGTGAAAATATTGACTTTTAAAAATTTTCGAGCTTTGATTGTTTTAACATTTTGACTTCAAAACTTCGACCTTTTTTCGAACAGCTGACTTCAGCAAATTTCAAAATTATTTCATCATGTGAAAATATCCACTTTTTTATTCCCCATTTGTTTGAGTTTTTTCAAAATTTCAACTTCAAAACTTCGGGTTATTTTCCAAATTTTGACTTATAATATAAACTTTCTTAAAATTTAATATTTTTATACCTCACTTTTTTAATTTCCAATTTTTACCAAAATTTCAAAATTTTTGTTTTTCTTTTTTCAACAATGTTTTTGCAAAATTTGTCTTTATATAAATTTCACCTCAAAATTTCGACCCTCTCTTAAAATTTTGACTTTTTGTTATTTTGACTATTCGAAATTTTATATTTCTTTCAAAATCTTGACTATTACAAAATTTTGTTTTGTTTTTAGATTCTGACTGGAAAAATCTCGCCTTTTTTTTGATATTTGTAAATTTTAAAAAATTATGGCGTTTCAAATTTTTGGCATTTCTTAAACTTGTTACTTGTGACCCAAATTAAAAGTTTCAGTTTATCTAAATATCGTCTTTTTTTAAATCGTTATATGTTAACGTTTTGTAAATTTCACCTTTTTTAAAAATTCTACTTTTTTAAAGTTTTTTTGAATAATTTGAGTTTACCTCGACATTTTAACTTCCTAAAATATATAAAAATTTCGACTTTTCATCAGAAGTTCGATTTTTTAATTATTTTGAAATTTTTTTTTTTGGAAAATGTCATAAAAATTTGCCTTTTCAACTTTTGCTTTTTTATTCAAAATAGGACATTTTAAATATTTCGATTTTTATCAAAAATTTTGAGTTTTCCAAATTTCTTAATAATTTAGACTTTGAAAATTTTTATTTTACATATTTAGAATTTGAGTTAACAAATTTTAAACTTTCTCGACATTTCCCATTTTTATGAAAATTTTAACAAAATTTTGTTTTTTTAATAATTGTTTTGGAGAAGTATGATTTTTTTGAAAATTTTGAATTAAAAATTTCTAGTTTTTATCTTAATAACTCTCTTTTATAAATTTTGATCTGTTCATGTATGCTTTAAAAAAAGCTCTTTGACTTTCTTTGATTTGTTTTCAAACCTTTAATTTTCGAATTTTTGACTACTGAAAAGTCTACTTGAAAAATTTCAACTTTTCAAAAATTATGATTTATACGTAACTGTTGAAATTTTCAAATTTTGAGTTATGCTGTGTTGAATATTTTTCGTTTTTTTTTTTGACTACTTTAAAATTCTGACACTTTTCAAATTTCTATTCTTAAAAATTTTAGAATTTTTGTGAAAATTTTAACGGGTGTAACAGGATCATGGTACACCCCCTAATTTTGCTTTATTTATGAAAATAAAATTTCGAAAGTTGCTACACTTGATGTATTTATGAAATGTCAAATTTTGACTTAAAATTAACATTTCTACTGCTGTTACTTTTGCTAACCAACTTTTGATTTTTAAATGAAACACCCTATATATTTTTACATTCTTAGAATCTACACATTTTTTCTGGATACAGTACACATGAAATAAGTGATTTTTAAAGAATGTAAAATTTTTTTGCTCCCTTTTTCATCCTAATTCTCATCCTAATTAACGCTAACTGACCATATTAGCGCTGCAAAACAATTAAATTAGGAAAACTTAGGAAGTGTCCTTTTTCCAAATTTGTTTTTGACAGCTATCTTATTTTCTTATTGAATAAATCTTCAAATAAATTGAAACCGAATATTTTCAATTCTTTTGGCTGTAACTTCAGTTCTATTGATTTCATAGCAAAAATTAAAATATGGTGAGTTTCGCCACTAATTATACTTTTTGGTGGTACCACAACACCAATATGTTGCCATTTGAGACAATGAAGTTATGACATAAAAACCATTTTTGTTAACGTTATTACGTGACAAACAATGAAATATTCTGTTTTTTACGTGATTTGATTTTTTAGCGTTAATGTGGTCCATTAGAGTAAATCTCAATGAGTCAGAGCGTTCTAGGTTGAAAAATAAAATTGGGACCAAAAAATTTGTCGATCCTTTAAAAATCACATTTTTAGGTGAATTGTATTCAAAAATATGTGCAGATTCAAAAATTGTAATAATATACAGGCTCTTTCTTTGAAAATTTTATCTTAATAAATAAAGGAAAAAAAAGGGGGTGTACCACGATCTTCTTACACCCGATATAGTAACAAAATGTAGTTATAAAATTTGTATTAGTGATTGTGTACTGTAAGGAACTCTCTAGAGACGTTTGATAATGGGAAGCGGCCGCGAGAATGATCAGAGTGAGATAAGCGCTCTAGATGTTTTCGAGAGCGTTAATGTTATTTGTACAGAGATCCGGTTTAGAAACCGAAACGGTCGTCTTTCCGTCACTTAGTCAGTCAGTCAGTTAGTTACTTGGTCAGATAGTTAGTTAATCTGATAGTTAAGTGAATCGTCGGCCACAATTTACGTCGTCGTCCGAGAAGGTTTTGCTTTTGCTACTAGGCACACAATATACTATTTCCCAACTTTGAGTTATTTTGCAAACTTCGAACCCATTTTTCTTGTAAATTGAGAATATTTTATTACTTTTTATAATTTCAAGCTTTTGAAGGACTTTCCAAATTAGGGACTTTCCAAATTTCTTTTTTTTTAAGATTTTGCATTTTTTCTAGGAATGTTGCCTTTTAATAAATTTTGAGTTACATTGAAAAATTCATCTACTATATTTGATTTAAATTTCTTCAAAATCTTGACTTTTTTTGGAAATCTCGTTTTTAAAAGTTTTGAATTTCAAAATGTCCGGTTTTTTGCAAAATTTAGACTTATTTTCAAACATTAATATTAATAGTAAAAGCAAATCTAATAAAACTTTATTATTGCAACTTTAAATAAGCTTAAAATTATATAATTTCATTCGACCTTTTGTCTTTGACCGTATTTTCACTTCAATTTTTTTTAAAGACTGACTTAATTTCTTTATGATAAATTGCTTTTTTATGCTTCATTCAACCATTTGTTACATTAGGATTTAATTGGGTTAAAAATTATCAAAACAAAAAGTTATCGAATTCTGAATTTTTAAGGATAATATCATATTACGGAATTTATGTCTATTTTTTCAAGTGAACTTATTGCATTTCTTAAAGGCTTTAATGAGTATCAGAAAATATTAAATTATAGCTAGCGGACCCGTTATTAAGGAACAGTATGTAAAAGATTTAAAACAAAAAAAAAACAGACTGGGAGCTCTCTTTCCTTTAATTAGGGCATAAATTTTTCCTGCCGAACTTTTTCTCACCTAAAAGTTTTAGTCATCTACAATTATAATTACTTTCAGAACTTTAATTACGCTAGACATCAGGAAAATTCCTTATGGAATTTTCTCCAATCGACCGAACATAATTGGCAGATCGATGGAAGTCTGTAGCGTAGGCGAGAGATTCTTCAAAGAAACACAAAGCTCACAGCTATTAAATCAGGTCATAGTTCCATAGAAATATTAACCTTTCTAAATGCTAGTAACTCCTTTACGTTCCCTATTTTTCGCCGGCTTTAGTTTTCAGACATAATGACTCCAGTCTGCGCCTGACACTTTGAGGGATGGTTTGAGACAAAAACTTACTTTACGCTTCCTTTGTCGCTAACTCATTACTAATTATATGTGGCAAGAGTTACCTAAGATTAATTAACCTATGAAGGGCTAACAACGAACTTGTAATATACGGTAGGAATTTCAAATGTGTCTTAGCAGATTTGATCAATTAATGCAATGAATGAACAAATCGAATTATGATTTAGAATCCCCTATACAACGAAAATTCGCAATTCATTCTCGCCTTGAATTTCATTTTGTGGTGCCACCGTAGAACTATTTCGATTCTGTTAAAGGTACGCGTGGTAAAAATCTCAGTAAAATCTAATGTATATACTAAGTCTGTGTTGCAAAATTCATTTCACAATAACGTTAAATAGCGGATGAAATTTTATGTGGAAGTTGGTAATTTTTGAGTTTGAAGTCATATATATGGAAATGGTGTTTAGTCAGATGTGTCAGCGTTTTTGTCCATTCATTGCCTCAAGGGGAATATTTCTATAAGTTAACCACCGGATGGGTACAAGAATGCACCATTTTGACCTACAATCGGCATCCACGTAGATCAAATTGGGTTGCCAGATGACCAGCATTCGATTAGCATACAAAGGACCTCAGTGAATGTAATTTCTTACTTTTCATACTTGGACTTCCGAAAATAATTTTTAACGACCAAAAAGAGTCAGATATTAAAGGCAAAATCTTCAAAAATGTCTTAATAATAATGTCGAAATTTAAAAGGTATAATAAACAATTTTGAAAAGGTTAGGTTTTCAAAAACTTTGGGTATTTGAATAAACTGCCAAGTTTTCAAAAAAATGAGAAATTTTTAAAAACTTCAAACTTTCAAAAGTATAGTATAAAATGTGTGATCAAAATCTCCAAAAATTTTCAGATATATTTTCAAAAGAGTTGAAATATTGAAAAGATAGAATTTTGAAATTTTGCCAGCTGAGATTTTGAAAAAGAGTCGAACATGTTTTAAGAAAGTGGAAATTTTGAATTTGAAAAAAAAAATTAAGAAAAGGTGTCTACATTGGCATGGCAGAGAAAGTAAAAATATTTTGAAATGAATTTGAAAAATTATCGAAAATTTAAAATCAAGACGAAATTTTGAAAAAAATATCGAGAGTTTTAATGAAAGAGCTAAAAAGGGTTAGGATTTTTAAGAAAAATTAGAATATAAAGGTAATATCACAACACACACAAAAAAAACGAAACTCTCAGTAAATTACTAATTTTTATGAAAGTTGTAAATGTATATATTCTAAAATTTCTAAAAATAAATGTAGGGTTAAAATTTTGAAAAGTATCCCACCAAATTTTCCAAAAAGTCAAAATATTGAAAAGGTAATATTCCAAATAATTGACAGTTAAAATTTGAAGACCAATATTTTTAAGAAATCAGAATTTAAATTGAAAATTTTTGAAATAAAAAAACATCTGAAAAAATGTCGCAATTTCTTCTCGCGGTTCCCAAAAATTCAAAACTATACTGTACTGTGAAAAAAGTAAAAATTTTCAAAACAAATTTAAAGCTTTGAAAAATATTTAAAACTTAAAAAAATTAAACAAGATATCAAGATTAAAAAATTGAAATATTAAAAATGTCGAAAAGTCAACATTTTCAAGATAGAAGTTTGAAAACAAAAATTTTAAATTTCTAAAAATGGGTGTAATTAAAAAAAAAGTCGAAATTTTAAGAGTTATAATTTTAAACATGTGAACATTTTCGAAAATCCGATATTTCGAAAGTTCGAAATAAAAGATAGATTTGTGAAAAATGTTCAAAGTTTAAAGAAAAATCGAAATTTGGAAAAAATTCTAGCTTTCAAACAACTCGGTATTTTCAAAGAAGCAGGAATTTTCAAAGATTGGAAATTTTGAAAAAATGCTAACAATTTCAGAAAAGAGTAAAGACTTTCAAAATGAATTAAATTTTTTAAATAAGTTCTGAAAAGTTGTAACTTTCAAAAAAATCAAATTTTTAAAACAAAAAAAAAATTCAAAAATGTCGAAATTTTACGAAAAAGTTGGAAATCGTAAATCAGTTCCAAATTTTGGTACAGAAGTTTTAAAATTATTTAAATAAAAATAACGCTTTAAAGTAACACGTTTTTTTAACGGACCAAAAGTTATAAAATAATTTCTCCTAGTTCCATACGGATTTATAATCCCATACAGATTCCTAACTCCATGCAGATGGTCCTGAAAAACTGTGATTATGAGTATTTAATGGCTATGAAAATACTTGGTAAGATTTAAAACAAAAAACATGGGGCCCAGCAGTAAATCTATTAACCGAACTATTCATGCATCAGTACAGGATATAGGGTAGAGGTACCAATGAATGAACACTTAAGGAAAATATAAACTTTGAAATAATAGTATTAGTAGGCCATTTCACTTTATTTCATGCATGTTTTTTCTACTTGATCTTTAGAAATATAACTTTGAATTCCCATTATAATGACGTTTCTGATAATTGAATCTTGTCTAAAATAATAAAAGATGTCAAATATTGCAAACTATCCCAGTAATTGAACATTCCATACCAGGGAATGAACGACCCTGTTCTAATAAATGAACCAAATAAGTAAAAAGTAAATAAAAGTTACTAAATAAAAAAAGTTATTTAATATAAAAAAATATTTTTAATATGTAAGTATATTTTAACTTAAATATAAACAAAATTATTTAAATATATTTAGATATTTCAGGGCACTCACAACAGCCACGCTTTATTAGCTTGGGCGCTTCTATTGCTTCCTTAACAAACCCCTTCTTATACCATATTCGGTCGGGTGGGTTGGCTCGAATTTCATATTCTTCATCCTCAATTTGCTCCACAATTCCAGGAAAATATAGTACCTCATATTTAACTATAAAATCCTACAGAGATTGAAAGTTCTTTAGATTGCATAGGCGTTTCTACTAGGTTTTTCCTTTTTGTATCATGTTTGGGCACGTCAGGTGTCTTCGAGTCTACTGTAGCCATATTTCATCCGCTGCTTTAGATTTACCTTTCTGCACGTTTTTTTCCTTTCTTTCGTTCTTATTTTTTTCTTGGCGTTTTTGGTCTCTGACATGTTTTTTTTTCTGCATTTTCCAATCTTCTTTTTCTCTTTTTTAGACTTCTATATCCTCCGCATGTTCCTTTTATTTCTTAGAAGTAATTGCAAATGGCATAGGTGTCGTGACTCTTTTTTCTTCAATTTTTGGCCAGTAAACGTGATCTCACGAAGCATTTTGGATGGTTATATTGTTGTGAACTATTATTTTTTGACGAATTTCTAGTTCCTTGCTTCAACTTCCTGATGTACAGCATTAATAATAATCCGTAGTATTTGGTTACAGACATTCTGGGATTCTTTTTGATTTAAAACTTTCATCTCAGTCGATTTCATTTTTTGCTCTTTTTTATCTGATTTATCAACGGCTGAACTGCAGTTTACATTAAAGAATAGTGGATCATTATTAAAGTCACCATTATCATAAATAACACTATCTATTGCTACTGGAAAGTTCTTCAGGTGGAAAAATTTCATTCGATAAATCTTTCATTTCAGTGTTAATGAAACTATTTTTCTGAATATTATTAGAAATGATTTAGCTACCATTATGCGCAGTTTCAATAGCAATTTCTGGACTACAGACTTCTTGAACGATCTTCCAGATTGTGAAAAGTGGACTTTTGGTGATTGCTCTTCCTATTCTTGAGTTTTTAAACTCTACTAATAACTCTGGATCCATATGATATTCCATCGCATCTAGCGCAGTCAGGTATTCATTAGCGGTAATAATAATTTGTTTATCAGGAATATTTTTTTGTTCTTCTCTTCTTTTCGAAATGCATCTAGAGTAATCTACGGTAATCTACGCATCAAACGGGAAAATGCTGCACTTTCTAAATCCATGTTTAATGATACTTGGTTGCACAACTTTCTCATATAAATAGAGTAATAAACGTGTTTTTCATAATTGATTTCGTAGTTTTCTGTTTATGTTTTCTAACTATGTCTTTCGAATGCACTTTGAGGCAGTGGCGGCTCGTGACTAAAATTAATGGGGGTGCTGCTCCAGAAAATTTTGAGCCTTTATTTTAAGATTATTCTAAAGAAAATAAATATGTTTAGAAAAAAATTTTTTTTGAAAACTTGATAAGATCCTAAAACAACAAAATCAATATTTTTACATATTAAATGGTTACAGTTCAAACTTTTATTTAAAAGTAAAATCTATTCTTCTTGTTTTATTTATTTATTTAAACTAAGGAAATCTTTTTCAATCGGAAGCACTGGAATGGCATTTATTCTTTCTGATTTCATAGTGCTTCTTAGAAAAGTTTTGATTTCTTTTTAGTGTTGAAAAGCAGCGTTCTGCCTCTGAAGTAGTCATAGGAATTGTCAAAAAGATTTTAATTAATTTTGTAATTTCAGTAAAAACATCATCTAGATTATTTTCCAAGGTAAATTTCAGCAGATCAATTAATTTTCAATAATCATTAATATCAGACCTAGAATAAAATACTTTTAGTTCGTTTGAAAGTTTTTCTTTGTCAATCATGGGATATGCATCAGTGGTCAGTACTATCCCTTCTGTGGGATGTTCATTCTTAAAAGCAGAGAAGCGCATCTTGTCGAACAATTTAGCATCCACTAAATGATTAGTGGAAGAATATCTGTCCAATATATCAACAATTATACAGTCACACACTTCTTTAGCTTCTGCCATGAGTGTTTTTGAAGGATTCTAACAGTACTTTGAATTTCTTAATTCTAAAATAGCAGTTTTTATCAAAGTAAAATAAACTGGGCATCGCAATTGCAAGAAAATTCAATGTTACAAAAAATACAGTCGAAAGTTCATGAATAAAATCGAAATTTAAAAAAATCTCCAAATTTATTTTAAACATTTTTATTGAAATTCAAAGATAAAATCATCATTTCATATTCAAGTATTCGACAAAAGGTTGAAATTCGAGTATAAAGACAAAATTTAAAAATATTTTTTTCTAAACAAAATTTATTTAATCTTTAATTTAGAAGATTATTGTTGCATGACTTAAGGTAGGAAATTATTATTTCATTATTTATCGTTATCTATTAATACGAGTTTAAAAATAAAAATGAATTATTTTTTATCAAATAATTCATTTTTGCAAAAACAAATTGTTCTCAAAAGTTGTTATTTTTTCTGAAATAATACATAAAACTTTTTTCTTAAGTAGGGGAGACTGGGGTATTCTGGACCACGGGGAATTGCGGACCAGCTTCATATTTTTTTCTCTAATAATGGCTAATAGCTACAAATAACTGTCGTCCACTAGCCTCATGTTAAGCTTATTTTCCCTTCAGTACTCGACTTGTGTACACGAACCCTTACGTAGCTTCGATACCAAATAGAATTGGGATACTTCGAAATTTTTTTTTCACTTTAGAATTTTCTCTAATTTGACCGCACTTTTCGAGAACCAACTCATAATATTTGCGGAATATGAAGTTTTGCATGAAGTTTATATTGTGTAACTCATATGCTGCAATATTATTAAAAATGACCTTCGGGGAATTACGGACCACTTTTGTCGTGGAATCATGGATCACCCAATTCTTTACATTTTACAAGCTAATTTCGTGTATTTGATGCATATAAGTGATTATTCATGCAAATTTTCAGCACAGCATTATTTTTCGGCAATTTCTAATAGTTTTTTGGTAAAATAATAATTTCGTTTCAAACTGATTTGCATTGCCATTTGTCACGCCACTACACTTTGTTTCTCTTTCATAATAAATCTTTTGCATCTGCATTCTGCATTCTGAATCAAAAACAAGAAGATTTTTTCACAACATTTTTCCATTTTTAATCGATTTACAAAGTGGTACGTAATTCCCCGACATTTTTCAAAATCGCAAAAATGCAATTTTTGCGCCAACTGTTATAAGTTGTATAATTTAATACAATTTGACCAAACCGCTGCGACCCAAAGAGAGATTATTAGTTGTACTACAAATTCAAGCTTTGAAATTTTCAAAAAAAATATTTTTTGCCACCTTTTAGCCAACATAAAAAGACGGTCCACCCCAGTCTCCCCTACATTTATTAAATTAATACTAACCCCAACTGAAAATTAATATTTAAATGATATTAAATTAAATTATGCGTTCGATTCGCATTGCTTCGATTTCGCTCGCGGCGTTACTTCGCCGGGAATGATAGTAACCGCAAGTTTTAGCGCAGTGCCGGGATAGATTGTAATGGCAGAGTTTAGCCGTTAATCCAGTACCACAGTATAGATATTAGCTTACGCATACAGTAGTGACAAAAGTGTCGGTACCTTTGATCTTGAAGTAGCTAAAATCGTTGACCTTCAATGGAATCAGCCATGTTGTGGATTGTGCACACCCGCGAAAATTTAAATTTATTTATTAAACAAAACCATCAAGTTTATTAATTTCAATAGTTTTTAGCGTTTAAATTCTAAGTTACTGCTTTACAAATAGTCGAAAGATACTTGTTCTCGTGTATTTTTCAAATAATGTGTATTTTGTAATTACTGATAACCTGATAAGTATAAAGAATACACAAAGAAAAACTAAACACAGATTGTGACTGACGGCAAAATAGTTTCTACAGGAAACGATTTGTTTATTTTTTTGTATAAAACTGGCAAATGCGAGTGTAATAAAACAGTTTTTTTAATAAAACAAATTGGGTGTACCCGAATATTACCGTTTGCCGTCATTTGGAAAGTAAAAAGAAGCTGATTTTATCAAATTATTATTGCTGTTCGATTTACATTGATAAATAGAACGTGTAAATTCTCCTCTTTTCTCTTTTATTTGGTTTCATCTTATTAGCGCAATGAATTATAACAAGATTGACATTTGACCTAAACATTTTTCGCGAACAATCTCCTTAAAAATCCCACAATTCGGGTGAAAATCCCTGACCATATCAAATTTCTAGAACATCCATAAATGCAGATAAATTGTCCTACATTTTTACCACGAATGAATACCATGTGAACGTAAAATAAAAAATAATATTCGCTCAAGTGCTGATTTTCCCGAACACTTGGCAACTCTCAACTGACATTTAGTTACCCAACGACCCTAGATCTTATTTCTGGTTATCATAGAACTCTGCGACGCCATGTTCGGGATTGTGCAAATTGACGCATGAGCAAACAAAATTTGTGACAAAATTTTAGCCATTTGTTGCTACTGTATGCGTAAGCTAATATCTATACTGTGCCAGTACGCCACGGTCAGTACTGCGGGAAGAGCAGTGCTTTTTCGCCTTTGCAGAAGCATATGAAGCTTTCTATGCGCGCAAACGTACAACGTTCAAATACCTCGTCGTTGAAACTGTGGAGCACACAGTTCCTTACTCGATACAAATATTATGTTTGTATCTTTTTTCATGAATTGGGGCATTGCAAAAGAAAAAAGACCTCATATTAAAGGTTATTGATAGATGGAAGTTGGGGGTGCTGCAGTTCCGCAGTTGCAATATATGCGTTGCATTTGGCAATAAACAACAGAGCATAGTTGTATAGATCCATACCTATATGAGACTTATGACCATCTAGCAATAATTAAAATTGGAAGCTTCATGTAATGCTTCAAAACTCATGGCAAAAAAATGTTGGCTACATACTCGTAGAACGTTGCGCTTGTCATCCAACCGTTGTCAGATCGTCCAATACCCCATTTATCTGTAAAGGTGGCTGCTATATCTCTTGGAATGCGCGCGGAAAAAATAACCATGGGGATGCAGAATCACCCACCGCAAAGAATGTGCAAAAGTACTGTTATGCATTCCTTCTCAAGACCACTGGCAATTTCGTAAACATTTCTATAATTCTTCGGACCCAGAAATTTACCCTTTTTGGGACAAGTTTGTAGTCCTGTTTCATCCCTGTCAAATATTCTGCTAGGGTCATTTAATGTCTGCAAAATTTTCGTTTTGCAAATACTCGTTTAATTCCTGAAAGCAATCGCCTATACCTGTTTCTGAAACTGAGGCTCTTGCTTTAGATATTATTTCAACACTACGTTGGGTGATTTTCGAATTACTGTTTAAGAACAATTTTAACCATTTTCGCCCTGGTCTATCGTCTGTAAACGGATTCGGGTTGCTGTCTTAAACACACGCTGAACAGTAACTTTTAACTCCTCGGGGTGCATGGAAAAACCTAATAACGTCATTTTAATTACCCACTTTTCTAACTGTGCTTCCTCAGCTGCTGTTAAAATTGTGCCAGGGCTCACCTTTCTTATTAAAAGTACTTTTTTGTTAATTTTATTAAAGAGAGTACCCTTAGGTATTCCATATTCTTTGCTGACTGCTGAAAGTGACAATTTTTTTTGCCTTATCTCCCCTAAGGCATTTTGTAAGACCTCGTCCAAATATTTAAACCTTTTATAGCTCCTAAGGTCTTTTTCCATTTTATATCTACAGTGAAAAATAAATCCAAGTATTAAAGTTAATTAGTTCTTGATGAATTTTCATTTAATATTTTTGTTCATTTACGGGTCCAATGAATGAACAAAAAGAAATCAGCCGTTCATTTATTGGATAGAGGTGCTCCCTAAACAGTGTAAGCTGAAAATTTTAAACCTTCTGCAAATGACATTCATTTAGAACTCAAAATGGTACATTATACAAATTCAAATGAATTCAAATAAATGAACGTACTTGTTCATTTGTTGGGGTTAACACATGGCCCAGTAAATGAACACAATGAATTGCTAATTTTCCCGCCAATCCAATTTAAAGCTATATATATTAGCAAACCGCTTAAAACATAGCAATAAATATAGATTACTAGTTAGAACAAAGCAATAATACGTGTTATTCTTATTATAAAGTATTTTTATTTACATTGCTCCTTACAAGATGTCTGGAGAATGTTGGAACTACAAAATTCACACATTAAGACAACACTTCTGTTTCCAAGTTCTGGATCAGAACTAATAACCGCTTGATCCAATGAGGAAAGAGAATTTGAAGCCTGCGTATTAGCCTTTAAGGAGAAAAACGAATACAGCCAGTTCTTATAAACCTTACATTAAGGGTCAATTGTTCATTCGCTGGTACTGTTCATTTACTGGTACTTCTACCCTACTTTTTCCGGGAAATCTTCAGAAGTGATCGCGCAGACGAATGGTATATAAAGTTTCCCCTTCCCTCTTTCCTATCAGAAGAGTTTTGCCTCTGGTATGGTGGACATACTGAGTTACGGTGCTCTTCTGTCTAAACTTTCTTATCCGTTGTACCAATTTTCAATTCAGAACAGTTTCGCCTCTGGTATGGTGGACATACTGAGTTATCGTGCTCTGATGTTTTGAAATTGGCCTTTTCATTCTTTCATTTTTTGCATATTCCCTCATATTCCTCTTTTTATTTATTGTTTCTTTTCTTTGTTCCTGAAGAAGCCCCCTACGATGGTGGGCGAAACGTCGAACACTTTTAGTAGTTTTTTGAGACGGTCTAATCCCGGAAAAAGTATATCCTCTACTGACTCTGGCCGTGAAAGCCTTTGTTATTATATTCATGCATCAATTATTATTTATTGTATGCGCCCCACGTTCTTTGTTTAAAATTTTACAAGTATTTTTATTTTTTAGGTTATGTTTGTTTTTAGGTTACGTTCATCTTAAGTCAAGTTTGGTTTTCGAATTTTTTATTTTCATAATAATTATCATGATTGGATTAGAATATTGCATTATCATCCCTCTCCGATCTATGGTTAAAGTTTCAAGTGTCCAGTTCATCAGGAAGTGCGTTTAAAATCGATAGCAAAATTTGTAGAACTGTCAGACACACATCAATGTCAAACGTCGGTTGAGGCTAGTTTTTAATCACAGACAAGAAAGTGAGTTAATAAAAACTTCTAATAAAAAAGTACATGTCGTGAAGAAAAAGTGAAATTTTGAAAAAAAAAATCAACTTTTTAAGATTCTTGGACTTTGGAATTTAAAAAAAAGCTGAAATTGTATAAAAGTCGAAATTTTCAATATCAAACTTAGAAGAAATCCGAAATTTTCATAAGGCTTAAATTTTGATGAAAAACCAAAATTTCCAGAGAAAATGTTATTTTCAGAAAATGTCCAAATTTTGGATAAAGCAAAAATTAAAATAAAAGTTACACCGTCTTTGGAAACTCAAAATTTTGAAATATAAGAGAAATACTCATGAAATGTTGCTAAAAAGAATTAAAATTCTCAAGAAAAAGATCGAAATTAAAAACTGTCAAAATTTTAAAATGTAGAAAATCCAAAATATTTGAAAAATTGAAAATAAATGGATAAAAAATGAATTTTTATAAACAATGAAACTTATGTCCGCAATTTAAGAAATAGCCAAAATTTTCATGAAATGACGGAACAAATTTAAAAAAAAAGTCGAATTACTGGAATAAATTAAATGAAATTTTGGACAGTCTAAATTTGAAAATTGGTCAAACATTTCTTTTTAAATAGTCAAAAGTTTGATATTTTGACATGCAATTAAAATTTTTAAAAAGATTTTTTTTATAAACCTCGACACTATTAAAAAAGATGAAATTTAAAGTAAAAATTTTTAAATTTAAAAAAAGTAAAAATTTTCAAAGTTTTCAAAAAATTTGGATATTTTTTAACAGTCGAAATTTTGAATAAAGGGGAAATTTGGAAACAACAACCAAGCACTTTTTAAAAAGGTCGAAAAAAAAAAGGGGGAAAAAGTCAGCATTCTAAAAAAAGTTGAAACTTTGAAATAAAATCGAAATTTTGAAAAAAAGCAACAAATTAATAAATTTTCTAAACAAGTCGCCATTAAAAAAAAAAGTTGATTATCATTATCATCCTTAGCGCTACAGCCCTGCGTGAGCCCCGACTTTCTCTAGTTTATTTCGCCATTCCTGCCGATTCCGCGACTCATGCTTCCAATTCCTTGCACGGATTTTTTGTGCGTCCTCATTGACACCATCCTTTCACTGCAATCTTCGCCTGTCACATCCTTACCCTTTGCCATATGTTTGTTTGTATTTCTCATAGAGCGCAAAGTTGTAGCGACGGCGCCATACACTGTTGTTCACATACCGGTCCAAAATTCCACCTCAACAATTTTCTTTCAAAAGTTTGGAGTAGGATTTTGTCAGATTTACTCAGCGTCTATGTTTAGGATCCATACGGACCATAAGGACCGGGAGTTTAACGTTTTGTACAACATCATTTTTGTTTTAAATATTTATTTTAGATAATTGCCGGCTTTTGCGGCGTTTTCCAAGTCCAAAGTAGCACTTTTGGTACATATTGATTTTATTATTTACTGACGACCCCAGCTAAGATGCTTGTGTACTACCTTAAAATTATAATCATCGATTGTCATATTTTGTAAGATGTTTCTGGCTCTATTACCTGGTACCGAAACCCATAATCTTAGTTTTTCCTTCGTTCACCACCAGACCCATATTTTCTACTGCACCATCGACTGTGGCAAACGCCACTTTGGAATGTCGTATTGTACGTAAGACGACATATACGTCATCTGCAAATGTCATTATCTGCATGCTCTTTTTAACTATTGTGCCCCTATTGTTGAGCCCTGCATCTCTGATTACTTTTTCTAATGCTAGGTAAAAAGGCCAGCGTATTTCCTCCCCCCCCCCGGCATTAAACCTTTATTTACTCCAAAAGGGCAGATATTTTATCTTGTATTTTCACTTGACAGATTACTTGACTCATTGTTATTTTAACGAGTCTTTTTAATTTTGTAGGTATTCCCAGTCCTCTCATCGCCTTATACTGCGTGTTTTTTTTTAGTTGAGAGGTTACCTTTATCTGGAGTACTACTTATTATAAAGGTAAATTAATTTTGTCGATGGGACTAATCGGAGCTAAACTACCTTTCAAAAATATTTTCAACTTCCCCCCACTACCGGTTATACCAGAAATAGATATCAACTTTCTTATTTTAAACGGCTACCCCCAAATTTTATATTTTATTTGAAATTTGCGTAAAAAACTAAGGTGAGTTTATGTATACATGTTTATTGCTACGTTTGATAATTTTAAAGATATTTCAATTTTTCGAAAAAAAATGACAGAAAAGAGGGTTATTTTGACTCTTTGTATCTTTTTTCTTATTTGCAGTAAAAACATAAAATTTGGGTTGAAGTCACGAAATATTATAAAGACTATAATAACGTAATTAGATTTTAAATTTAGTGTACAGGGTGATGGAAATTTTATAATCTTTGCTGTTTTTGTTTTATTCAAAAAACTCTGTTTTTTTTAAATTAGAACTATATGCTTTTTAATTATTTTTGGATTCTTTACATAAAAAAAAGAAAAAAGCTATATTACTTATTTTTTAATATTTTGTGCCGTTACGGAGGTATTTTACATAAATCTCAAATTAAAAAAACATGTATTTTTTGTTCACTTAGGAAATTAACTATGGGCAATAAAAGCCTTAAGAATTATTCATAACAAGGGACAGGAAAAAAAATAATTGACAAAAAATTTACATCAAGAGCAACAGGACGATCATCTCTTTCAATACGTTTAAAGGCATATTTTAAGATTTCGAATTGAGTAACGATTTTAAGCACATCCGATTGTTCCTAGCAATATGCTTGTCACGAAGTAGTCCTAAAAAGAAATCACTAAAAAATTTCCATTTCTATTTTCATTATAAAATTTAAGGCTTACAAATGCTGAGTTCTAATCTAACAGCATAACAGTTAAAGGACGAATTTTTTTGAACATTTGTTGTTGATTTTCATTACTCCAAAAATGAGAAGTCTGTTTAACAAACCATTTTTAAGAAAACTTACATTCGTGGCTCCCTAAATATTTTTCAATAAGTATTCCAACAATTAGCCAAAAACTTATTCGTCTTGTACGGTTATCTTTTAAATGTTATTTAACCTAAAATTTTTAGGCCTTGTGGTTATGTTATTTTTTGAAAATTTTGTTGTCTTCTACTAAGTTGCTACTTGAGAAAAAAAATATATATTTTTCTGTTTTATTTTGAATTATACCTCTGAAATGGTAAAGAATTAAAAAAAAATAGTTATACAACATTTTCCTTCTTTTTGTGTGAGGAATTCAAAAATGATTAAACAACATATAGTTTCCATTTGAAAAAACAGAGTTTTTTTTTTTTGAATAAAACAAAAACAATAAAGATCATAAAATTTCCATTATCCTGTGTAATAAATGTGAAACCTGATTACATTATTATAGTCTCCATAATATTCCATGACTTCAACTCGAATTTCATGGTTTTACTGCAAATAATAAAAAAGATACAAAGAGTAAAACAACCCCTTTTTCTGTCATTTTTTTTTAAATTAAAATATCTTTAAAACTATCAAAAATAGCAAAAAACATGTATACATAAACTCACCTTATTTTTCTACGTAAAATCCAAATAAAGTATAAAATTTAGGGGTTGCTATTTAAAATAAGACAGTTGATGTCTACTTCCGGTATAACCGGAAATAGGAGGCAGTTTAAGATATTTTTGAAAGGTAATTTAGCTCCGATTAGTCTCATTGACAAAATCACTTTGCCTTTATAATAAGTGATACTCCATATAAAGGTAATCTCCTAACTAAATCAAACACCCCGTATAGTTTGGGTCTAATGATACTGTCATAGGCAGCCTTAAAGTCTATAAACATGTGGAACGTATCGATGTTGTACTCCGTGGTCTTTTCTTGAATTTGTCGTAAGACAAATATCTGGTCAACAGTTGATCGACCTGGCCGGAAACCGCTCTGATATTCCCCCAGTGCTTCTTCGATGTAATGGCTCAATCTTCTATATAGAATATGAAAGTATATTTTATACATTGTACTAAGGAGGGTGATGCCTCTCTAATTTGAGTACTCCAGTTCGTCGCCCTTTTTATGGAGAGGGCTGATAAGACCGATGCTCCATTCCTGCGGCATGTCTTCATTTTCCCATACCTTGATAATCATGATCCAGCTAAGCTTCGCCAAATTTTTACCTCCTAATTTATAGAGCTTCGCCAGAATGCCATCACTACCCGGAGACTTATTGCTTTTAGGGTATTTAATGACCTCTTGTATTTCGTTCAGAGTTGATGGAGCAATGTCGTTTTCAGTATTTGATGTGGGGAGCTCCTCATTGTGTTCTTTCATGGTTTCTTCATTCAGCAGTTCCCTGAAGTGCGCAAACCAAAAGTTGATATTTTGAAAATATTCAGGTTTTCTTATAAGGGCAAACATTTTTCTAAAATTTATTTTAAAAAAGGTAAGGTGAAGTTTTGAAAAAATAAAAATAAAAAGAGTCGAAATTTTGGAAAAAATTAAAATTTAAAAAAAGAAAGATTTTAGAAAGTAGAAATCTCAGAAAAATATCAACTGTTGAGATTTCAAAGGTTATAATATCGACTAAAGCACTGAACTAAACACTGTGGCTTGTGATTAAGTCCAAGAAGGTTTCACCCCTTTACCACATCGGCAATTAAGTAAATAATTACGCTAATTATTTACGTAATTATTTGCGTAATTATTTACTTAATTGCCGATGTGGTAAAGAAGTGAAACCTTCTTGGAGTTATAATATCGAGTTAAAGAAAACTCTTTTATTTAACACGTTAAACGTTAAAGTAAATGTACATTTGATAATTGGCATGGCAATAATGTTTCACCCATACCGTTGCTTCGGATAAATGAAATACTTTGATATTGGGTAAAAAAAGGGACGCACATAATTAAAAAAACACGTTCTCACCTGCCTTAGAATTTTTTGACAACTAAAAAAAAAAGAAGCTCATAAACGACTAACAACATACTAACGACAAAAATAATAATCCATATTTGGATGATTAAAAAACCAAAAGAGATTTATCCATTTGTAGATTGTAAAGGTTTAATATTTTGATGACACATCTAAAACCTTCCGGCGACACAGTAGTGTGTCGCGATACACCGATTGGGAAACACTGAATAAATACGAATTTCGACAGACGCACAGTGCACAGGACAAAAATATAAAAAGTAATATTTTTTTTATTTATTAGTTAGCACATTAATAGTCCAGGACAACAGATGAAAAATCACCCCTGTTGCAAAAAGATTAAGTACTACATTTTTATTTTAGAAATATCTCCACTTAGGCTTAACAAATAAGTATATAAAGTTCCCCGCCAAGATCGTGTGTGGAAAGGTCGCCATTGTTATATATTATTAAAGATGGAAAATTTTGTTTTTTGCCAATAATATTCACAATTTGGTCTAAGAAACAAATATTTTTAATAAACGTTGGTAAGCTTTAGTTGTTACTAATAAAATGTCTCACGAATAGCGTGCTTTAGGGTAGTCATACTTATTTCTGCACTACCAAAAATGTACAGATACAGATTTTTGGCTGTGTTTTTAGGCAATGCCCTCAGAAGGCCTAATCTACTTCACTTCTTCCCTTAAATTTGCGATTTTTTTGGCGGGAGGGCTGTTTTTGTTGGTCTAAATGTTTAGTTTCTGAGTTAATTAACATTCACTTTCATTTCCGTTATCGCCATTTATACGTTGACGGGATCTAAATAAATAAATGTCTAAAAATAGGTCAGATTATGTTTTGCAAAGACAGTTGGGCGATGGTGCGTATTCTATACTTTTTCACTAATTTTAGGAATAACAAAAGAGCAAAAAATATGAAATTAGGAGATTATTCGTATCTTAGGGAGCTACTAACTATGCAAGGAATACTACTAGATATGTTGGTGGTCGACTTATGATACCGTTATATATACCACAATGCTTGAAACTTTTATACGAGGGTAAGTCAAATATGAACCGAAAGAAACAGATTGTATCACACCCCAAAAGATTCAAAGAAAAATATTTGCGAGGATGTAATGAAAAATCTGCTTATTATGTCCGATCCTTACATTGTATGTAAAGGAAATATTTACCGAAAAGAAAAAAGAATGATTTTAGTAGTGAACAATATTTAAATAAACTCAGAAATAATAATGGCAATATTCAAAATTTATTTAATTGCAAGTTTAGATTTCAATGCTGAACAATCAAATTAACATGTTATTTTATAATATTTTTTGGTTGTTGTTTACCTTATCACTTTTTAATTCGATGTCACTTTAAATATATATATTTATTATCTTACATATTATTTATGTATTTTCAAATGAGAAAAAAAAATTGACAAGTTTAATTCTTGTCCACATTGTCGATAAACACCATGTACTGGGAGACGTGTCGAACCTGCATCTGAGTAATTTTCCAAGTTGTGTAATATCTCTATTAGCATTTAGTAAACATCTCCTTTACCAATTTTTAACTTCAAATTTCGTTACATTGTTGTATTTGGTAAGGACTGTTTCCATTTAAACTTTAACATATGAGTTCAATGTTACTTCTTCTAGTTTCCTAAACTTGTTGACAAGATAGTGCCAGTTCGACTGGCAAAATGTTACTGAGCAATAACAAAAATTACATTCCATAAGAGTTTAAACCAATTTTATTGGTATCCTAAAAACTTATCTAGGCTGAATTCACGCTGAATACCTTTGTATATACGCGTATTTAAATGGGACATTCCATTTTGTAGATTGTTTTATAGTATTAGATTCGTGTTCCTCCTCCATAATTTAAACATCAATAACGGTAGCGACACACACATTATAACGATAATAAAAGGTAACACAAACTTCAAAATATTAATTGAACGAATGTTAAAACAGGTAACGATTTATCGATTAATTGAACAGGAATATCGAATTAACAATCCACTTCCGCCAGGCCCGAGTGACGCTGGGAGAGTATCCCCGCAGCCGGGACAAGCTGAGATTGGAATTCGTTCCTGGTGATTGGCGCCACGAAATATAAACAATGCGGGCCAACTCTGGTTGCTTACAATAGTTATTTCCTTAATGATTCTTGACGGAAGGGGCGACATTTCATTAAAATCCTTGCAATATATCAAATATTACGTATAATAACTAGTACTATAAAACCAGAAATTTCTCTTAAATAGCCAACTGCATAACGGAATAAAATATAAATTGCATTATAAATTTTATATGACATTTCAAAGGAATCTCTAGTAGAGCAACAGCTTCCTTCGGATAGATTATAATTTTTTGATATTATTTATCGTGTCAACCGGTGAACACGATATAAATTACGGATTTCTTTAATAATTCATGATAATGGGTCTCGCGGAGCAACATCAATCAAGCAAAGCGCATTTTGATGTCGTTTATCAATCATATCGTGCTACGTGAATCTTTAAAAAATCATAAAATTGACACAAATTGGAAATAGTTTTGCGCTATGATGAATACCCTCGGCAGCATTCATGGGATTGAATTAATTTCTTTATTTGCTTTCGCTGATTTTTCATTAAACAATTATTTTCTTATTTGAATATACAGGATGATTGCAGTTGAAATCTCCACTAATTATGAGTCTTCAACCAAGGCTACTTAAAAAATTGAGATATTGGTCTTTTTTGAGAGTATGTCTTAGGGACAGTATACGATACTGCTGCAACTATATTCACTGCGCTAAATTGAAATTCCTTTGTTTTATATCTCATTTTTTGGTGGTGCTTAATCGACTTTTTTTATTATTAATTGTACTGCCTCCTTTGGCTGCGTTATTAGGGTGTATAAAATGGTGTACTTTCTACCCCTTTAAAAATTGTTGTGCAAATTTCATCCCCTAAAACCAAGAAAGATTAAGAAATTCAGCCGTTGCACTAACGCGTTTCGGTAGCAAAGCTACCATTTTAAGAGAGATACTATCTCTACAGTATCTCTCTGAAGATGATAGCATGACTATTGAAATGCGTTATAGCCATGATAATGTATAAGTAAGGTACTCCGACGCGAGGCGAAATGTGGCGCCTAATCGGGAGACTAGAGGCTTAGAGAGAGATAGATAGTAAGATGTTGAAGAACTGGCGTAACTCTATGCAAAGTATACGACACCGTCCGACGTATGTCTGGAATATTTGCTTTAACTTAAAAAAAAATTTAGAACAAAATATTTTTAATAAACCTTTTTTGGTTAATTATTTGCCACATTTTGGTGACCTTAATTTATTTTTCCTTGCTTTTGTTTCATTGCTACGGTAACCAACTTTGGAATTTCAAATGACATCCGTATTTTGTGTTTGCTATTTTAGAATTTGTATATTTTTCTGCATTTGGTGACCCCAGGGTTTACATGGTTTAGAAGTGAAAAAGTTCGAGAAAATATAATAAATTCATAAATTTATCGATTCCCATATTAAATAATTTAATACTATTTTTAAACATGCGTTAGTAATTAAAATGAAATTTTTGCCAGTATATCTATGTTCGTTTTTGGCAACGATTTCATTTTAGTACTTAGATTTCTTTGAAAATAACATTAAAAAATAAGTGATAAAAATCAGTAAAATTATGATTTCTCGAAATTCTCCGAATCTAACCCCAATAAATTTGATGTTACCAAATGTAGAAAGTTAAGATTTTTTCAAAAGAGCAAATAAAAATGCAGGTGTCATTTAAAAAATTAAAAATTTGTTACCAAAGGAACAAAATAAGAGCTAAGAGAACAAAATCCCATGTCACTGGAAAGTGACAAATAATTAATCAAAAAAGTTTATCCGACACATTTTTTCTATAAACATTTTTAAAATAGCTATAGCTAATGTTTTATACATACATCGGACTCTGATAAACCAAACGGCTTGTCTGTCTATTAATATCATTTTTCTTTCTTAAATATACAAAAAAAAATTATGTTTAAATTACTTTGACTATAAGATATTCACTTAATAGAAACTGATTAACTTTATTAGGAAATACGTACCCTCCACAGTTCATTGTTCATTTTTCTTAAAACAAAATTTGCACTAAAATGTTTTTCGCATACAAAATCTCGAGTTGACAACAGCCGGTTATTTCGCGGCGGGATTTTTCACCTCCATACATCAACTTTGTCCTTGGGCTTTCGAAACAACGACACTTTTTCATGATAGCTTTTATAACCAATGTTGCACATAGGCACAAAACAAGTCTTGCCATTTTGTAATTAAAATATAAATATAAAACCGAAAAATTGCGAAACAATTGCATAAAGCATCAATATTTGCATAAGAAAGCATTGGTTAATCTACTCAAGGCAGCTCTTTTACTGTCGATCCTTTATACGGTGTTCTCTTTTCAATCGTCTCCGGTTTTAGTGCCACTTATCGCAACAGTGAGATATACCGGGTTACATTATCAGCTCTATATTATATCATGGTTAGAGCCAATCATTTTTATAAAGATACTATCCTTATAGTTCTTTCTGAAGACAATAGTTTGGCTATCAAAAGGTTAGAAGCGTTAGAGCAACAATTGATGTGTTTTTAATTTTTTTTTTTGTTTCAGGAGGCAAGATTTGTATATCAATTTTTAAAGATATCCAAGGACCAGTAAGTTCCACCATAATTTATACCCCTTTATCAAATAAAAGATTCATTGGTGTTTAAGAGAAGAAACAAATATCAATGTTTTCTATATCTAGGACTACTTGCAATTACGGTTGATGTTGCGTTAGTCATTGGTATTCCATTCCATTATTATTAAAATATTTACCATTAAGGGTCTTAGGTATAACTTTTTTGGTGCCATAGTCTAGTCTTACTAGGCGCTTATCCATTTTATTAAGTCTGTCTAATGTTTCTTAGAGAATATGCTCAATGGATGTACTTGATTCTTTTTTGTTGTAATTTCCAGCTTCATTAATACCAGATGTTGCTCTTTTTGCCTTACTACACTTTGATTATTAAATCTTGTTGATTTTTCCTTTCTGGCTGCTTTAGCAAAACCGAATTTTTTGTGCGTTTATCTTATAATTGCCGCATTTTTTTGCTACCATGCATCCCATATAATTTGCCTGCTCAGAGTGAACGCATATTGGATATTCAGTTTTTGTTAGTTTACTGTTACATGTTTGTCACAAGAGCCACCATCCTTTCAAGAAAGCCATTTTCTCTAAAAAAAGAAAACAAATTTGGGTATAAAGTCTGTAGCTAGTTCCTTTCTTTTATTTTGATCAGCCGCCCTTGTGCAGTAAAGTGTGATTGTTCAGGGGAGATTTAAATATATGAAGACAAAGTCGCAAAAAAAACAACAATACGTACAACATTCTTATTTGTATAAGCAATATAAAGTGCTTGCGGCGTTTTATTTGCAGAATGCTAGCGATTGCGAAGGCAGAGATTATTTAAAAAGGTGAATGTTTTTGTTTTATCTTATGCGAACCGAAGTTGCAATAACTACTTCAACTAATTTAAAGTTTTAATTTGATAAAACCACCAGCGTTTACTTCCTCTAGCTTGTACTTTGTCAATTTGGACTTGATTCAAATTTTATGAAATTATTTCCAAACAAGCGTTCCCGAAACCAATTTAATTAATTCCGTCTTTAATAGAAGTCAGGCTCTTTCACTCCGTGCCAGCTTCTCTTCTCGTCTAAGAGTTGAGAGCTAAAAATTCCCTTTGATGTTGATTACTAAGGAAGCAAATGAGCATCTCATCGGGGCAATTTTAACTGTAAAACTCGTCCTGAAGTTGACTGCGAGAATTTACGAGATTTCCATATCTAAAGAGCGCATCTCATGACCTATGCCAATCCAACCTTGCTTTTGAACTTGCGGATGCAAATGAAACGTTGAAGAGACGGCCGATATTTCGGGTTAAAGGAGACTGACTAAGACTCAGCCCAATTGTCGCGTTTTCGTAGTGCGTTGATTTCGTAGGACTATTTGTACACTGCGATATAAATACACCAGACGACAGATGCACGCGTCCGAGTAATATACACCGGACAGTATTATTCGCCTATTTGTGGTTTTGCTTACATCCTGTTCGCTTTTGAAACGCGTCTAAATTTGTCAAAGGAATTGCTCGCCAGACTAAATCATACGGACGAAGAGAATGCATTAAATTAGACATTTGGATGTCACCAAAAGATGCTAGTAAAGATAATTAATACGAATATATTTGAAGCCGCATGGAATTTGGAAAATTCTAGAAATATTGGGCTCTCCATTGTTAATTATTTTAAAAAATTGGCAGTCACAGTAGCTACAAACAGAAGTGAAAACTTAAAACAACTAAACACAGCAGTTTTTTTTAAATTTTTAAACTGATTTGAGCATCACAATTTTTAAGCTAAAATTATTATTATTAGTTTCCACAGTTCCCACAGCTATCAGTATATCGAGCAATAGTCATGTAAATTTTTATACCCTTCATTTATTTTGAAACCATGTGATTGGCTGCGCAAACTCAGCACAAAATTTTAATACAATTTATTTAAAAATAGTATATCTTGCCGATGTCGGGATTTGAATCCAGTTCACTTATGTGCCTCTGTGCATCTTACCAATGGACCGCGGACCTGCGTGTGTTAAAATAGTTAATAAAAGCTTGCTATTATTTCAGCTTAGAGAAAAAAAAAATATATTGCCTTCAGAAATCATTATTTTTGCAATAATTGTCATGATTTAATCCAATTATTGCATTGCCATTAAGTTCTGAACTATAATTAAAGTCTCAAGATTTTAGCTAAGCAAGAAGTTAGCTTTAAATCGATTGCACCGAAAAGATAAACCGACATACAAGAAAGCGAATTCATAAAAATATTTAACATAAATAACATGCAATTTTTAAATGCAAATATTGCCAGGAATATAATGAAAATATTTGAAAATGAATGCTTTGTTTTTTATTCATTTTCCTACATAAAAATATTTACATATTTAGTACTCAGTTTTGTAATGCACAGTAATTCGACAATTACACAATTAAAATAATAATAATCAAAATTAAAACACAATTTAAACAATGGATAATATACGCACATTCCTTATATAACTTATGTTGTAGGCGTAGGGATGTTATCAAGCGGGTTCAAATCTCGCAGCCGATCAGACATTTTTGAAGTTAAAATTTTTTTAGGCCCGTTGAGCGAATTTTGATAGGGGCAAAACTTATGATTTCGTGTCACCTTCACGCTAGTGCTCGTCACTATTACATTAATTTAATTCTATTACGCTCTTCCTACTTAATATTATTTACATTAGAGCATGTTGGTAACGCAAATGATGACGTAAAACAAATTTAAATTGTTGTCAAACTTTCTCCACTCATCCATATACGACTTTGACATAGTGTCTAATTTAAATTTTTGCTTTTGCTTCAAGTTCACACAATAGTTTTCTGGGTGCTAATTCTTTAGAAAATTATTCACTTTTTTTTCATTATTTTCTTTTACTTTTGCGAACTTTTGAGAAAAATGTGGAATATTTAAGTTTAAAGTTAAAATAATGCTACTAAAATGCATATTTTCAATTTTTTTTATATGAATTCTATCATTTTTTTGTTGTTATTTTTAATTTTGGTTTATGGGAAAAAATTATATATTGTTTAGAAAAAGTTGAAATTTCAGATCAAAGTAAAATTTCTAAGAAAAAATTGAATAATTAAAATAAAATTATCAAAATTTCGACTCTAATCTCCAAATTAAGAAATGGCGAGCAAAATGTGGAAAGTTTTATTAAAATATTTAGAGTGATAAAGTAAAGAAATATTCTTCTCCAATTTAATGGATATGTGGCTTGCAATACAAATTCGATTACCTCATATACGGCGTTCTTAATTGCTCTAGTTACGTCATAAATATTCGTATGCAGTGTATATCGGGTGTAACAGCATCATGGTACACCCCTTTTTTTTCTTTATTTGCGAAGATAAAATTTTCAAACTTACTACACTTGATGAACCTATAAAATATCAAGTTTTGACATAAAAATAACATTCCTATTGCTGTCACTTTCGTTCAAACTGATACCAACTTTCGATTCTTAAATGGAACACCTCTATATTATTATATTTTTGAAATTTGCACAATTTTCTGAATACAATACACTTAAAAAAAAAGAATTTTAAAAAATCAAAAAATTTTTTAGTTCCATTTTATTTTTTAACGTAGAAGGCTATAAATCATTCTAATAAATTCTAATGGACCAAATTAACGCTAAAAAACAATCACGTGAAAAAGAAGTATTTCATTCTCTTGTCATGTGATAAAGTTAACAAAAATGGTTTTTATGTCATAACTTTATGTTCTTAAATGGCACCATATTGGTATTGTAGTACCACAAAAATATATTTAATGGCGAAACTAACCTTATTTTAATTTTTGCTGTGAAATCAGTAGAACTGAAGTTACAGCCAAAGGAATTCAAAATATTTGGTTTCAATTTATTTAAAGATTTATTCAATAAGAACCTAAAATAGCTGTTGAAAACAAATTTAGAAAAAACATACTTTCTTAGTTCTTCTAATTTAATTGTTTTGCAGGCAGCGCTAATATGGTCAGTTGGCATTAATTAGGATGAGTCACTACCTTCTAGGCTGAAAAATAAAATGAGACCAAAAATATTTTCGATCCCTTAAAAATTATTCATTTTATAAGTATTGTATCCAGAAAATTGTGCAGATTCCAAAAATGTAATAATATACAGGATGTTCTATTTAAAAATCAAAAGTTGGTATCAGTTTTAACGAAAGTGACAACAGTAGGAATGTAAATTTTATGTCAAAATTTTACATTTTATACATACATCAAGTATCAAGTGTAACAGTTTTTAAAGTTTTATCTTCAGAAATAAGGAAAAAATAAGGGGTGCACTATGATCCTGCTATGGCCGGTAGATTCATCGTTCTTTCCGCCAACTCCTCATTTCATCTAAGTATCTTCGAACATCAATATCAAACTGTGGGGAGCGCCATCTTGTTGAAAGCAAAAACTTTCATTATACCGTATTAAAAAAAAAATACTTTCTTTTTTACGCGATTTGATTTTTTTAGCGTTAATGTGGTCCATTAGAAATAATTAGAACGAGTCATAGCCTTCTTGGCCGAAAAATAAAATCCACCCAAAAAATTTTTCGATCCTTTAAAAATCACTTTTTTAGGTGCACTCTACTCAGAAAATTGTGCAGATTTCAAAAATGTAATAATATATAGGGTGTTCAATTTAAAAATCAAAAATTGGTATCAGTTTTAGCAAAAGTTACACAAGTAGGAACGTCAATTTTATGTCAAATTTTGACATTGCAAAAATACATCAAGTGTAGCAGCTTTGAAAAATTTATTTTTGTAAATAAAGAAAAAATAGAGGGTGTACCATGATCCTGTTACACCCGATATGTATAAGACTGTATAAGGGTGTAATTCTTAGCGCATAAATGCTTCAACTAGCATTTATACCAAAATTATGCTAACAATATGTAGATGAAAATCAGTTACAAGTACCTGAACGAGATTTTGATCTTTTAACTAGTTATGTGACTATTACACTATAAGTTGGACGTGTTTATAGCGACCGTAATGCACCGATGAAACCAATGTAGACCAAAACAGGTATGTGGTGGTTGGTTGTAAATAATTTCAACTTTTAGCACGTGTGACTTTCATTTTAAAACATTTAGTTCGGTGTTTCCGCGACCCGCCACCGTGTCATGAAAATAAAATACTGGGTAGCAGAATTATCTCCATATTGTTCAATAATATTCATAACATTTATGAGAAAAGTAGATAAAATTTCTAGTGCCTTTTATAATCCTAAAAGTGCAAAGCAGGAAAATTTTTGTTATTAAATGTAGGTATTTTAGAATATTTTCTCGAACAATTTTTATACTCCTAAAATTAGGGCTTGTTCCTCGAAAATAAAATTTTAACACCTTGCGGCGTGCAGCACTATTATTTGCTTTGGTTTAAGGGACGGCGTTTTTAAGTTATGAATAAAACAACTTTATTTTCAAATTTTTAACAATTTCTTAAATTTTGTTTAGAAAAACTGATTTTTAAAATAATTATTTCCAAATTTAACATATTTTGCTGAAAATCTCCATGTTTTTAATAATTGAAATTTTTGCAAGGATTCATTTTTCGAACCTTTCGACTTCTTTGAATATTTGGCTTATGTTTGAAAATTTCGATTCACTGCAAATCTAGACTTTTTTCAAAATTATTATGTTTTTGTAACTCTGTTTCACTAAAAATCTCGACCGTTTTAAAAATGTCGACTATATAAATTCAACTTTTTTGAAACTTTTTGCTATTTGAAAATTTCGAATTAAAAACAACAACTTTTTAGAAAATTTTCAGTATTTCTGAAAATTTTGCCGTTTTTCAGACTTCGACATATAAAAATTTCTTTATTTTTCCAAATTTGCACCTGTTCAAAATTTCCATTTTTTATTATTGGCTTTTTTAATTAATTTCACTTATTTTAGAAATTAATATATTTATTTTAAAATTTCAACTTTTTTGCAATTTTTTGACTTGTGTACCTTTTTTAAAACTTTGGCCTTTTTGAAAAATTTTCATCTATTTATTATAACAATTTCCACTCAAAATTTTGACTTTTACTCAAAGTTTTCATTTTATTTTTGAAAATATTAGAATTATTTTCTGAATTTCATATTTTATTTTGAAATTTCGACTTTTATTCTTGTTAATATCATTTGGAAATATTTCTAATGAAAATTTCGACTTATTTCAAAAAGTGGACTTTTAAAAATATTTCTCCTATTTTTTAAAAATAATGACTTTCTGCCAGTATTTTTACTCTTTTCTGAAGAATTCGATTTTTATGAAAATCGCGACTTCTTTTTTATTTTCGACTTTCTGAACATTTTGACTTTGAAATTTCGACATTTCCAAATTTACATTTTGACTTTTTGTAAAAATTCTGCTTTAAAATTTTCAACTTTCTATCAAAATTTTAACTTTTTTTATAAATATCGATTTATTAAAAAAATTCGACATTCAAAAGTAACACTTTCTCAAAGTTACCATTTTTTTCAACGTTTTGACTTTTTCTCAAAATTTTCACTTCAAATTTTTTATTTTCCTCGAAATGTTTCGTAAATTTAATTTAAAAAATCTTCATAAATTTTGAGCCTTTCTCAAATTTCAACTCTTTCTGATAATTTTAACTTTTTGAAAATGTTGGCATTTCATTTATTTTCAAAATTTTCACTTTTTTCAATATTTTATTCTTTTCCAAATTTTGAGTAATTTTAAAAATTTCAATTTTTTTTATCAAAATTCAACTTTTTTAAAAGTATGATTTATATTAAGGATTTTGACTCTTTTTGAAATTTTAACTTCTTTTAAAAAATAGATTAATTTAAAAAAAAATTTAAATATTGCTATTTTTCTCAATATTACTGGTTTAAACTCACAGAAACTTTAAAGAAAACATTCAAATTTGGAGCATCAAGAAATATTAAAATATTGGATTATGGACTTACAAAAAAACACAGATCGACTCTGTTACTTCAAATGAAAATTTTAAGACATGATGTAATAATGCTGAAAAAAAAACAATTATAAATTCTGATTTCTAAATTTCAAAAAAAAAAAATATAAATTTCTAGCTAAACTAGATCTCGTGTTTAAAAAAAAACAATTTTCACTAATAGTTTGAAAAAATCAATATCCATTTCAATGTTGAGAAAAACTGTAGCTAAAATTGGCTTTACAAAAAGACGAGTTTGAGTTTAGACCAGAAGTTTTGAGAAAAAATTAAACGTTTGTGTTTAAAAAAAATTCAAAAAAAATGACTTTTAACTCTAGCTAACAACGGATTAAAAAAAACTCAGAAAAAAGTCGAAATAAAAAAAAACTAAATTTTAGGTTAAAAATAAAAAAATTGGAAGTTTAAATTCGGATTTTTTAGAAAGAATTTTTTTCCTTTCAAAAGTTTGACACTATTTTTAAAACTCCCTATCATTTCATTCAATTTTGACTTTGAAATTCAAAACAGCAAAGGTTCAATTTAAATTTTGAGAACAAAGTAGAATTTTTTCGATAAATATCAAGAAGCAAGTCTAGTAAAAATTCACAAAAGTATCGACATTTTAAAGAAACTCAGCATGGTAAGTTTTGAAATTAAAAAGAAATAGGTCGCACTTTGAAACTTCAACTTGGGATTTCGAGACAAAATTTCTGGATAAAAGTTGAAATTTGGATCAAAGAAAATTACAGATTTTAGAAAGAAAAGACGAAATTTAAAATTCTTATCTCAAAATGTGGTGAAAATTTTAAGAACAAAAACGAAGTTTTAAGATAGTTAAAAAATCCCTTACTTAGTCACGATGGAGAAGCATAAATATAACGGGGCTATGACAAAAAAGTTTGGAAAACGCTGATTTAATTGATAAGGCGGATTTACCCAAATATTTTTATTGTGAGAATGGGGTGGAGATATGCGCCAAAACAATTTGGAAGCTACTGCTATAAACGAAAAATATCAGAAATTAAATGCTTGATTTTCCACATAGGTGGTTTTTTCACTAGACACAAAACTAGTTAACTTTACGCGAATCTATAAATTATTCTAACGAGTTCTCAAACGCATTCATCGTAAATTTATCCAGCATTTCATCGTGCAGCTAGTTAACGAAATCAAAAATGACGTAAACATCGCAACCCCGCTGAAACGTTTAACCTTTGGTGGAATTAAAGTTTCCATAAATATCGCTAAAACATTCGAACGTTTCGTTTCGCTGTAAATGGTCAAGCATTTACGATGATTTAATGACACGGATCATGGAAATCCGAAAGCCTAACATGGCGTGCCTGCCACAGTATCGAGCAAGAAAATTTCCGAATAAGGAATGCGTTCTGAATAAGGAGCATGTTTTAAAAGGTTAATTGGATTATTTATGTTCAGTGATGGCAAAAATGCGTTTTTGCTTCTCTGAAAGAAATTAAAATAGAAAATTTTCACCATTTATTACTTGGTACTTGGTAGATAACAATAGGGATAAGTGAACCTGATAAAACATCGAGTTGACATCGATAACGGAAAACTGATGATCGATAATAATCAAATGAAAATCATTGACCTTGTTTAATATCGATGTTACTGAACAAACTTTTAGAGTGGCAACAAAAAAATTAAACAATATACACAGAAATTACATTATATTCCAAATATATTAAACTACATAAATTGAGTGTGTCAGATGTTTTTTCAATAATTTGTAAGCAGTTTTCTTTACTTAAATAGATGTAAATGTTCCAGTTAAACTATTTAATTGAACTGGAGAAGAAGAGTATGGTATAAATAAAAAAAAAATGGGTGCACGTCCTATAAAGTGACCCTGAGATATTTTCAGACGACCATAACATACGTTTTGAGTTTTGTGAATCTATCAGGGAAACAGGTGACGTGGGCGTTTAATTATCCTTTTTGTTCATAGTATATATAAGTATATGGAAATACAAATAATTATGTAGCTCCTAAACGATTTTCGATTTTATGTCTTTTGTGATTAAAATTTATGACGATGGTTGAGAAACTTGTATAGAGCATAATTCGTGATAAATTTGCTTTGTACACTGCTTTACAGCGTACCAATTCAATGTTATCATAAAACCAAAAATTGAACTTTAACTCGAGCCCCAATATTTTAGAAAGCGACTGTTGCGTTAAATGTGATCTGTGATTGGCATTAAGACATTTCAATTAGAGGTTTGAAGCTTCTTGGTAAATATCAAGCACAAAAACAGAGATGCTGAGTTGATTTATTATAATAGCACTTAATTCCAATCTAATAGCACTAAATCAAAACTGACAAGCGTCATTAGACTAAGCAAGTTCGAAATAAAAGTTGCCTTTTTGGACCGTCACAATGTGTACTTTCTCTCGAGCAAACATCCATCAAATACGCCCTATTAACGTCTATGGGCTGACTTCCGTCGGAGATTTTCAACGAAAAATGCTCCTATACTCATTTACAAGGCCGGAGATGAGTTTTTCCGTTAAGCCCCTCGCTTGTCCATTAAGCTATTATCTAATTATACTCGGAGCGAAACGCAATGTTTGTTATGGCCGCTGAAGACAATTAATATGTGATAAGAACTGTCGTTTCTGTCGTTTCTCTATTGTAGCTTATTGTTGGTGAATTCTTAAATATTTATAACAATAATTAATATTTATATGACCCGAAATTTCGTGGTAATTATTAATATTTGAAATATAGCCATTAATCTTGGATTGTTGATCTTCTCTAAAAATTGGGAAGTTTCGTATAAAGTTTAAAACGAAAATTCGGGAAAAAATCAGAGTGAGAAAAATGTCTTGAACCGTTCACCCTGCAAAATAAAAAGGGTGTTTCGTCAAAAGTTCAAGATTTACGAAATGTTCAATCGTAAGGAATGTTCGGAAAATTCTGGCTGAATAGTCGTTGAAAATGCCCTTCTGTTGGTTAGCCGAAGCGAATAACATCCACACCTATACAAGGTTATAAAGGTGAAAAATTCCTTTCTTGACGAGTACTCATTTCGAGAAAAAATTGACTAGAAATCAGTATAGTTTTCACTAAGGAATGTCACAAGGCTCTCCTTTGTCACCTTTGTTTTATCCTCTGTTCTCAAATGATATTTCTAAAGACAATCACATTTTGCAAATCACCTGCGTGGATGAGGCAGCTATAAGGCATGGGCATAAGCAGGATTTCCTTCAAGGGGACAACAATCATTATGAAAAATTCATGAACAGAAAAAGCAAACCATGCGGCTGAGTCATAATGTACATACATTTTCAGTTAAAAACTAAAAGAATTGGGGAGGTCGAATTTTCAGGTTGAAGGTCGAAATTTTAAAAACGAGCCAAACTTTAATAAAACTTTTTGGAAACCTTAAAAAATATAAAATTTTCGCAAAAGTGGAAATTTCAAGAAAAGTTGAAATTCTCAAAGGTCAATTTTTGTGAAAAAGATAACCATTTCTAGAGCAAGTCCAATTCAGATCAGAAAATATTGCAACTTTCTACAATATTGCTCTCTGGATTTTTAGATTTCTATTAAAATTTCTATCCAATTTTAGAAAAATAAATGAATTTTTTAAGAAAGTCGAAATTTTCAGAAAAAAGTCAATTTTAAATGGAAATTTGAAAGGCAGAATATATCGAATTTTGAGATAAGTCACAATTTGCAGAAGATATACTTTAAGCATCAAGTTAAAAAAAATCAGAAAAAAAAATTAACAAAAGGGACAAAAGGGACATACATTGCAATTTAGAAAATAAGATTGCACTTTCAAGAAAGTATTTCAATTTTCAAAGAAAAGGTCATATTTTAAGGGGAAAATTGGAATGTTGAGAAAAAAAAATTAGATAACACGGAATTTTCAGTAAATCATATTTTAATATGGTAAACAGGTTAGGTATTTATTTTGGTAAAACCTAACCTTTCTCGAGCTCAAAAAATGTTCAAAATTCAAAAAAAGCTTAAATTTTCAAAGGTTTCATTTTGTAAAAGAATCGAATTTGTAGCAAAAAATCGCAATTTCCAAAAACATTGTTCTCAAAATGTAAAAGATACCTTATATTCAATTTACTAGAAATATTTTTCACGAATCCCTGAAATATATTTTTCTTACCATTTTTATTAACATTCTGATCTGATTTAGAGACAAAAGTGAACATTTTACGAACCACAAAATTCACAAAGTAAAACAAAATTTAAAATTCAAAAAAACCGAATTTTGATGAAAACACGAACTTTAGAAAAAAGACTATTTTGAGAAAGAAAGTCAAAATTTTCAGAACAAAAAAAGGAATTTACCGAAAAAAATAAGAAATTTTTACGAATATTAAAGATCGGATATTGAGATAAAAATCAAAATTTCATGGAAAAGAAACCGCGCAAAATTTCTAAAACAATCAAATTTTGAATTTTCAGAAACAGTTAAATGTTCAGAAAACTATCGAAATTTGGAATAAAGCTAAATTTTAAGAAAAAAATTCGAAATTAAAAAAAAATGAATCAAAACTCTGAGAAACAGACGAAATTAAAATACAGTAATCAAAATTTTGCTAAAGAGATTTAAATTTTGAAAAAAATCCTTCAATCTGAGTGAAAATTCGAAATTTCCCCAGAAGAGTCAGATTTGATCGAAATTTGGAAAAAGTGCATTTTAAGTAAAATGAAAATAAAATTTTAAGAAGCAAATCAAAATTTCCTGGGTAAACATTTATTTTCTCTTGACTGCGCGACTCAGATCCCTCAATGTGGCATGAGATTATGTCCAATATTGTAATACCCGTCGAAATTTTCATAAACAAATTGGAAGTTTTAAACATTTGGGTTAAAAAAGAGTTGAAGATTGCAAAGAATATTTTTCCTTTTACAAACATTTTAGATACCCAAAAGGTGTACCTTTTTATTATCTCAAGATCGACCAAATTTTGAGGAAGAGACAAATTTTAATATAAACACTTTAAAATTTGCAGAACTAAAAAAAGTCGGAATTTTCGGAAAAAGTCAAATTTCAAGGAATGATATAATTTCAAAAGAAAAAAACGACGAACTTTTAAATAAAAATTCGAAATTTTGATAAAGTCATGTTTGATAAAAGAAGTCGAAATTTAGGAATAAATCCAAAATTTCAAAAAAAGGACAAATTTTGTAAAAAAAAACGAACTTTGGAAGAAAGTCGAAATTTCGAAAAAATATTTGAAGTAAATGATGAATTTTAAGATAAAAAGAAAATTGTTGAAAAAAAGCCCCCTGTAAGAACATAAATTTTCGATTTGGTACATGAATCAGAGGGGGGCAACCATCCGACCCTTCTCTATTCTAGCTACGTCTATGCTATGAGGTACCCTAGAAATGGCCACCATATAGACAGATGCCGGATATTAACATTTGCTCATTCTTCATCAACTTAGTCTATGAATTTACTCACATAAAACGCAAGCAGTCTTTTTTCTTGAAGAACACTAAGACCATGGCCTTCGCATTGCCTGAAGCACTTAGGTTAAGTATCTGGTATAATTACACTAGTCAACACTGATTTTATGACACGAACTCTGGTAGCTAATTCTGTTTGGACTACCTACCCCCATCATGAAACCATATTTATTTCTTTTCCATCACAACCAGTTATCTTGTTACAAGGTAACATTTATTTTTGGAAATGTAGTCTTTCCAAATACTGTTTGTTTTTATTTGGGTCCATATATTATTTGTATCATAAAAAATATTATCAGAAATAAAACATTATATCATGATCATATTAGTTCTTCATTTAAAGTCTTTTTTATCAATAACATTTGGGTACTTTTTATGTGAATGGGACACCAGGGATCGAAAAAATCACAATTAGGAAAAAGTTTGTCCTACACGTGGATCTTTAATTTGTAAATAGAAAACTGTAAAGCATTTACACTTGTAAAGATCTCTGGAAAATTTGTACCACCCTTCATATCAAAGTAGGCTTACCGAAAATTTTCTGGAGAGGATGGGTCTCAATAAAAATGGATTTTTATATTTCAAAGAGAAATTCCTCAGAATGAGTGAAGTAATAATAGTAGCAGAACCCCAAATTAAGAAAATTAATAAAAGACTCGTTGTTTAAAGAAAAATGAATTTTTTGGAAGAATCAGCATAAAGATGCTTCAAAAATTGAATTAGAAATTTTTTGGTTTACCATAAGAGTGACGTCTAAAGATATTTGGTTAGAAAACTTTTATTGGAGTATAAAACTTTGGGCTGCAATATGAGGATCAAGATTTATTTTTTGGGCACATATCTTGACTTTATTTATACCAATTAGGGGACTCTGGGGGGTTCTAAGTAATGAGAACTGATAAAAGTTTCATGCGGACATGATGGAAAAACTTTATCAGGTCAGATTAAACTCAAGAGTGTTGACTGACTACTACTGTTTGAACAAGAGAAACCAATTAAAAGCTAAATAATCTAATAATAATCATTTTTTATGTTCTATTTCCAAAGATCCATCATTTTTCAAACATTTAACAAACAAATGTTGTGGTGATGAAAATTTCAAAACTGCTTTTTTAAATCACAACTAACACTATTAAAAAATACAAAAGAAATTCATGTCACATGGCAAAATTTCAATTTTGTTGACAAGTAATTAACGTTACAGGTTAACATCGAGTATGTCGTGTCCAAAGGCAAAATTATGACTGCTGCCTGTGGTCTGGGTACATGAAATTTGAAATACTTATGTCCAAAGAATTTTTTCAGGAAGTTAAGTCCAGAACCCCGATGAAAGCAAAATATCAATAATATTAACTGATTCGTCAGTCTAATATTCATGGGAAGTCCAGGGCCCTGTAAATTTCTGATGGACTTCCTTTCATTCAAAATACCACTTTTGATAAGAAAATTGTGTATGTTTTGGAAAATAATTTGTATTAATATGTATATATACCCAAGTGTTAATATTTACCATTCCATCTGATAGACTTGGGGTCAGTCTTCCAGGACCTCAATAGTAGCTGATACTTTGGCTAGGTCTCTATAAAATGTTTTGCCTTTTTCAGAATAGTATTCAGCACTTCGTTATCTCTATTCGTAGCAAACTATCTGTGATGATGGTCCACCGTAGTTTACTAATTAGGTCCTGATTAGGATTCAATCGTATAAAATATTCCATGAAATATACAATGCGTTCTTTGCGTTTTCAAAAACTATTAACAAATTGGCTTTTATAGACTTTTTGGTGGAAAAGTCAATTCGATTACTACATTACGGTTGTAAAATTGATTTACTACCGCTCGAACTGTCAAACAGTACAGACGTAAAAAAATGAGTGCTTCATATGCTAAGCTGTCCTTTTGTGTCTTCATACGAAAGCCTGTCTTACAATGCGACTGCCAAATATCTAAAACAGTCGAAGGTATTCGTGAAGAGGTGGTGGGTTGAGCGATATAAAACCAACAAAACTGTCGAAGATCTTCCCCACAGCGCAAATAGCGAGTGACAACAAAACAGATAGATGAAGCCATCGTATAGCTCTTTAAGCACAAACCTACTCTACGGTTGCGTAAAGCCAAAGTCAAGCTAGCTAAGAGAAGACTTGACCGAGAATCTCGACTGCGATTGGTCCAATGTACCTTTCTCTGATGAAGCGTCGTTCTGGGCATAAGCTCCCATAAACTATGCTTGGTCTACCCGTGGTGAGTTTCAGCGAATCGTAAAACCCCCACTTAAACTTCATGTGTGGAAATATTTCTTTAAGCACGTCTTTTCCTGTGTTTACGAGCTCTTTACCCAGAATCTGGATGCTCAGAAAATAATCAATATTTATAAGCGTGATCTTCTAAATTATGCCAAGATGTTTGGTACCAAATGCGCAGACTGGATTTAACAGGAGGAGAACTATCCAAAATATCGTCAGCCTTATCGTCGTCTCTCTACCTCCTGGAAAGCAAAAACTGACATCAAAATTTTACACTGTGCTTCATAGTTTCGTGATGCAAATCCAATAGTAAATGTTTAGATCTTATAAAGAGGAGGCTTGCATTAACATGGCGTTTATCACCAGTAGGGTATGATATGATCAAAAAGTACCACGTTAATCTGAAAAACCATGGTGATTGGAAGCTGTATTAGGTAGTTGCGCCGTATGATTTTTAATTTACATACTTGCATTTAAAAAAAATAAAAATCAAAAAATCTTCAATAGTTTCCCTAAAATCCAGAAACGTTTCTTATTGAACAGACTGCATATTATATGTATTGACTTTGAACATCACCTTCGTGATCATAAACTTATCACAAATCCTTAATCCAACTAGTTGACATAATAATACGTTCGGTAGGTTCGTGTAGGTAATATCACATTTGGAGTCTCTTTCTAACGGAACAACCTGCATAATATAAAGTGCTTCTTGTAATTCTTGTATGCCATTGAGTAAAGTTTCATGTATTTATATCACGTGATAATCAATCTTTCGAAGAATCAATATCTGCCCTGTCATGTAGTTTAATCTTTTAATTCGAAATTCAACTTACAGTCGTGGATAATGAAATATAGCCGCATGAAAGGAATAGTAGAAAGTAGCACGACAGGACATTTGTTTAACTATTATCTATACCTTTAATACACAGAATCTTGTTAGCTATTATCTGGATCGCTTGTAACATGGTTTCTTGTCTGTTTATGATATCGGTCTAAGTTGCTATAACATGTGTTTTACGGAAAATTGCGGATGTAATGTTTCAAAACTATTTAAATGAGCTTATATAAGAATTTAAGCTCTCCATGGCATTTCTCTTTATAATACTTTGCTATGTTACAACCAGAAGTACGAAGTTTTCGACTTTTAGCACATTTACACTGTTTCATTAAAGAACATTTAATTGAAATTATTTGTTAAGTTAACATACCTAAACATGATGCAAATCCAGAATATAAGAAAATTAAAGTTGTCTTACGCGGCGAGCTTTGAAATGCTTTAGGGAAACCTTTAGGTTACATCGTACTTTTGGTTGTAATTCTCGGCAATAATTCCTTCAATTAGCATGTAGCAAAAATGTTCCTCGTAAAATAGTCGAATATCTTACAAGGAACATTCGTTACAACTTACTTAATGGAGACCGAATCCGTTGAGTAGGTATGTAGCTGACTTGTAGCTATTAGTTGAACGCCAATGACAATAGTATACTGATGAGACCAAGGAAGGCCGAAATCGATATGTGGGTATCGTTGTACATGTTTTTGACTTTTAATACGTTCCCACTGTTTCATGACAGGATATTTAATTGAACAAATCTTTACTGTGTTTAACATCCTAATAGCAACTGTACTGTAAGGTTTCTTATGCTATTTTAATGTTGTATGCTTAGTATTTCAACAAAAATGTCTAGAAAATTATACTTGTCTAGAAGCACGCATATTGAAAAACAAATCTTGTCCCCTGAAACCAAGAAAGATTAAAAAACACAACACAGGTTGCTTTAACGCGTTTCGATAGCCAAGCTATCATCTTCAGAGAAATACAGTATATCTCTGAAGATGATAGCTTGGCTATCGAAACACGTTGGAGCAACCTTTGTTGTGTTTTTTATTCTTTCTTGGTTTCAGGGGACAAGATAACCAAGGACCAGTCCGTTCCACCAAAAGCACGCATATTGATTATTTTCAGGTTCAAAACTCACGTCTTTTGTTGCACTGTATTGAAATAAAATTGTAGAACTGCTTGTGGCTTAAAAAAATGTCAACTCTTGCAGTGTGCTATGTCCAAACCATTTAAAAGTTTTCACTAATAGTTACATTATTGTTTTTTAATACATGATCTTAAAAACGATGTTAAAATTGATGCCAATTTCAAAGAAAAATAAGTAACCTGTTTAACTGTTAAAATATTTTTTAAGTGTGATTATTATATATTTGCTGCATTCTCCAAAATTTTTATTTAGAAGTGACTAAGCTATAGGAAGGGTTAGAGGGAATGATGTCCATTCACAAAAAGAGCTTTTATTTTTATTCAAAGTCTTCGCATGGCAAAGGTAGTTCGGCTTTATACCCACCTACAAAAACTCCTTTCCCATCCATTAAGGCATTGTTTTAATTAAGAAAGCGTAGGAACACGAGTTAAAATACAATGCTTCTCGTACAATAAACACGTTAAAAAATACAAATGACGGGGGAATCTGTCGGGACGGGTTTGTTTTTCTCACAACCTTTTTGTTCCACGTAGGTAGACGGTGATAATATGATTCATGTTTATAAGACCTTTAATTTGGTTATTACTATAATTTGGGTTTTAATGAATCTGGTATAATATTTTTAAGCAATTACTGTCTGCGTTAAGCTAAAAAAGAAACCTAATTGTACTGTTTCTTTTATGCAGATTTGATGAAATACGATATGTGTTCGGTGTAAAAATAATGCTAAATTTTTTTATTTTAATTTACTTGCAAACTAGATCTGGGTTTCCCATATTTTTTGGAAATATAGGTGAACAATCCCGAGTGGCAAACCGCATTTTGCTTGTGAACGTGAGAAAATTTTTTTCAACTAGGTAAATTACAGGTACAAAATTTTCACGAGTACAACGATGCCGATTATGGTAATCGTGACGTCACGAGACGAGTATGAGTAATAATCGGCATCGCGTCTGATTATGTAATCGGCATCGTTTGGAGAAATAGAAACGCTCCTAATTTTGAAATATATTTTCTATTTTTGTATTTTCTTCAAAATAGCTCTAACGATTTCGATTATACTTTCAAACTTGAAGCTGTTTGAATCAACAAAATAATCTACATAGGTTCTTTTTGATCGCAAACCTAAATCATTATTTTTTTTACGTTTCATAGTTTTACTAGTTAATATTTCATCCTATCCCATTCATTATTACCACAACCACTTGATGCGTTAAGGTATTCTATGAATCATTTTTTTTTAATTTCGACATTTTTCGAACATTTTTTTTGTTTGAAAATTTCTAAATTTTCCAAAATTATTTTGTCAGCACTATTGAACATTTCTACTTTTGAACCTGCGACTTCGGTTTTTTGAAAATTTTGCCTTGTGAAAATTTCGCATTTTTTCAAACTTTCGTTTTTTCACTGTTTATGAAAATCATGTCGAATTTTTCAAATGGTGGAATTTTTTTCAAAATATCGTTATCGTTTTATATTAAACGTTTGACTTAAAAATTTCAACCTGTAGTAAGAATATTGGCATTTTTCCAAATTCTAATCCGAAATTATCAAAAAGAAAATATTTTGAAAAATAAAAATTGCTAAAAAATTATAATTTTTCAAAAAAGCTTGGTAATTTTCAATATTTTTGTAATTTCACTTTTTCTTATCAAAACATTGAAGTTATATTAAAATTTGTAACGCTTTTGCACAAAATTCGGCTTTTATCAAAATTTGGACTTTTTTTAATGATTTTCGATTTTCTTCATATTTTCGACTTTTTTCAAATTTTTTACTTTTTTTCCAAAATTTCGACATTTTTTCAAGATTTACATTTTTGGACAAATTTTCTTTTGTTTTTAATTTCCACTTTTGTTTACGTTTTAACTTTTCAAAGCTTATATTGTTTTCCAAAATTTAATATTTTTTTTGTAAATTTCGACATCTTTTTCAAAATTTGCATTTTTGGAAAAAAATCCCTTGTTTTGCTTTAATTTTAATTTTTGTTTAAGTTTTGACCAACTTTTCCAAAAATTTTTTTCTAAAATTTAGCCTTTTTAAAATCTTGGCTTATTTTTGAAAATTTTAACGTTCCTTATAAATATTTCCACTCGCTGAAAATTGTTAATTTTTAAAAATATAGAATTTTTGAAAGTTAATCTCTTTTCAAGGTGTACATTTTTTTAGTTTCCAATTTTTCAAAATTTTAAATTTTTTAAAAATTGTTACTTTTTGAACATTTTGGTTCTTAAAAATGTCGACTATTATTTAAATTTGAATTATTTTTCAAAAATTCCGCATTGTGCAAACTTTTGATTTTTTTGTAATGCCAAAATTTTTTTAAATTTTCGATTATTTCGCAAAACTTTGAACTTTTCTATTTATTTTCAAAATGTCCATTTTTTTAACCCGTGAGTTTTTTCAAAGTTTTGATATCTAAATAATTTCGATCATTTTTCAAAATTTTATTTATTCAAAACTTTGTCTTTTTCCAAGTGTATTAATTCCTCAAAATTTGGTCTTTTTTTTTTAAATTTCAACTTTTCTGTTAGTTTTGGCTTTTCTACAATATTCAGACTTCGACAATTTTGACTTTATTTGAAATTCGATTTAATGGAAGCTAAAATTTCGATTTTTTTTTAAATTTTGACATTTTTTTTTCAGATTGCGATTTCAAAAATAGTTCGACTTTCCTGATGATTTTGTTTTTTCTTAAGTAAAGTGAGCCCTTTGAAGATTTAGGTTTTTGAAAAACTGATTAAAAATTCTTAAATTTTGTAAAGCTCGACAATTTTTTAAAATTTTGGTTCTTTTTAAAAAAATTAAAATTTTGTTGAATATTTCATTTATTTTTTGAAATAGACGAACTTTTAACGTTCTATTTCTATTTCGATTGTTTCAAAAAACTTGATTTCAAAATTTTTAAAAAATTGCAACATTATTTTAAACTTATCAATTTTTTTCAAAGTGCTAACTTTTATTGAAAATATCAACTCTAAAATTTAGACTTCTTTTATAAATTTAAAAATTTATTAATATTTTCAAATATTCAATTTTATCGAAAATTTTATTCGTTCTAAATTTTGACATATTTTACAATTGAAATACAGAACTTGTTCCCAGCATTTCAATTTTTGAAGATAACCAAGGACCAGTCCGTTTCACCAAATATTTTAGAATGTAAACTGATTCTTAAAATATTTTATTTCTTGAGAATTTAGATTTTTTCTAATTTCGACTTTTTTTGAATTTCAAATTTTCGATTTGATATATTTTTGTAAATAGTGATCATTTTTTAAAATTTTACGTGTACGTGAACATATTTATGTGTCTTTGCCTTAGACAAATATCGAACTTTTTAAAGTGTTTAAACATTTGACCATTTCTGAAAGTTTTATTTTTTTCAAAATTTCGACTTTTTCGCGAAGTTTCGACTTTAACGTTACTACTAATTATGCAAACACCTGCTCATAAATACATAAAAATTTTCTAATTACCTGTCTAAACTATAAATTATAGAAAAAATAGATTTTTGACAAGTGTCAACTTGTAACATGCAACACGAAACCGATAATTTAAACTTCACGATTACAAATAAGTATATTCGGTACGATGTCACGATGCCAACGGTAACAATGCCAATTTCCGATTACATATTTCGGAAAAGTAATCGATGATTATAATCCGATTACATTTTCACTTACTTGTTGGGGTCTCTAGCAAATACCAATTGAATCGTAAAGTGCACCTGCTCAGTTTTTTCTTTGGATAAAATTATCATGCAACCTACCATTTCGTCCTAAAGGTCGTAAGACTTCGAGCCCCGCTCGTGTGAAATGAGTTCCTATTGTTTTCTGTTTAACGTAAAAGATTTACTGATAAGTGTCATAAATTAATAAAAGTACGTTTTATTACATTTTCAAGTACAAGCTAATGATATCCTAACTTACTTTTTCTTATGAATGATCTGCAATGAAGTACACATACATAGGTTTTATCCGTTACAAGAAACTGCATAAGATTTATGTAAACTTCCGCTTGATGAAAAAATATAAATAAAAGAACGGTTCTAAACAGAACTGGAAATATATTCACGATCGGATTTTGTGAATACTATTGCTGCCGTAAATTAAAATAATAGAATATTTTATTTGTTTGAAATATCTAAGCGCGGATTTTATTTATAAAAAATAAAATTCGGGTGTCTCTGTGTAGTTCGAGTAGAATATTAAAACCATTTATTTGATCGTTAAAGACAATTTTCATAAAAAAGTAATATGTATAACCTTACCTAGTTTATTTCCATGAAAATTGAAATAATTTTTATTTAACATATTTAAATCGAATATGCAGCCACTTTTTTGTAAATCTGACTTCGACATTTTATCGCTACATGCTAGTTGCGGTTGTATATATTTTCAATTTTAAGCACGTTTAACTGTTAAATTACAGAACATTTAATTGATCATTTGTCGAACTAAATGAAAGTAAAGTCACGCCTAGAACGCTTGTATCAATGAATGTTGCGATGCAACCCGTGATACAAGCTTTGCCTCATTTACGTGAAACTATTTTAAAAATTTTATTTTTTTGTTGTTGAAAGATTCGGCTTTTAAAAACATTATCTTAAATTATTTGACATTTTTACTTTAACTGCTTTTTAATTTTGATTTTTCTAAAAATTTTAAGTTTCTAAAATTGACAGCATTTTTGAAAATAGTATATTGTGTATCTATTATTAAAAGTAATAATTTTTGGACAAGCATGTAAATTATGGCTTAGGCTAACAAACGTCGAAGTCCAGGAACGTGCTTTTGCTACTGAATACCCTAATATTTTTTTTAAATTGCAATCAGTAGCACCTAAATTAAGAAATTTTTCATGATATTTTTCATTGTCACTGACATTCTAAAACTACTTGCTCTGTCTGGGACGAAAAAATTTCTCAAATTGTTTTCTGACCGGCGGGGTTGCTAGTCCTCAACCGGGACCTGCTCCAGGTGGCGGACCAGGGAATCCTTCCCACATAGTGGTGGTGATAGGGGGAAATGAAATAACCGGGGCGGACCAGAACTAACTCATAGCAATGGGAAGCGGCATTGTTATCACCTTATTAAGACGGAGAAAAAGACTTACGAACGGCTTAATTAAGGACACTTTTAGGTGACAATCAGGTTACAGGATTGTATCGACTAAAACACTTCGATGTGGAAGGCAATGGAAAACCACCACATTACCTTCCCTAGTTAATCATCATGGCGGCAAAATATGAAAGGTTTAACGTTACTGATAACTAAAAATGGAAACCAAGATCCGGCAAGAGTGAAAACTCATCACACTGCGGGGCCACCGCAGTCCTTAATCAGCGAAAGCCCCAACAGTACTAATACGGCTATCCGTATGGCAATATGGAATGCAAGAACCTTCTTTGAAGCTGGAGTCAAGAGATGAGTTGATTGGGAGTTGATATTCTGGGAATTAGTGAGGCCAGATGGACAGATCTCTCCGAATGGTGCAATCTATTATTCGGGCAGAGATGATAACCATAATAGTAGTGAAGTAGCGTTCATGATCGACAATAAAATAAAAACATCCATAGTAAATTTTCTTCCCATGTCAGGCAGAGTTATGGCTCTGCAACTCCTAACCAACCTAGGAAAGTTAAACCTAATCCAGGTATATGCTTCTACTCCTAAGGAGTGAAGACGATATAGAAAAGTTTTACGAAACGATTGAACTAACCTGGAAAAAATTTAAAACCAGGGATATCCTAATAATCATGGGCGACTAGAAAGAGAAAATTGCAAAAGGAAAAGCTGGAAAATAGATTGGGAAATATGGTCTTGGACAAAGTAACGAAAGAAAAGACTTGCTGCTACAATTCTGCAAAGAACACGATTACATAGTGAAGAACACATTTTACAAATTACCGAAAAGACAACTGGACACTTGAAAGGCACCATGATAAGAAATCAAATATACTACATAATTATAAATGACATATACAAAACCACAATCGAATCAGTCAAAACATATCTAGGAGCAAGATGCTGGGTCAGACCACAATTCAGTAATCGCCCAGTTCCGCTTAAGAAAATACCAACACCAATAGAAAAACAATTAATATTTGTCAATCTCTTAAACAAGCAAATAGTTAGACAGCAATTAAAAGGAATAATGCAGTCAAATCTGAGAGAAATCGAGAAAAAATAAGATAAAAGAGGAGACTCAAGTAAAGGAGACTCTAATAAAACTTGCCAGAGATAACCTATAAAAGAAACCGCCCCATAAACAACAGGACTGGAGAACGGATAAAATTATATCAATTATGCCTACACGAAGGGCAACTTAGTATAAAAATGAACAACTAAACAAACAAGTCAACGTTAAGATTAAGCATGAAATTTGTTAAACTAAAAGGAAATGGTTTGAAAATAACTGCGTTGAAATCAAAAATCTGGATGCTTAACTTAACCTCCATAAAGATATCAAAGGAATGAAAAATAGCAAACACAGAAAGCGGGCAAATATACTAATAGACCAACATGAAAACATTACAACCTAGTAGAAAACCTATAGACATGGAAGAAGTACGAGAAGAACTTTTTAAAGATGAGAAACAAATTGCCCACTTCGACAATATGCAACAGGAAACAGGTCCAGACATAGCAAAAGACGAAATGATTCAAATCAATCATAAAATAGAAAGTCACCTGGTTGAGATGAATTACCAACAGAAATCTTAAAACTGATACAGGAGTACCTTATTTGCTGGTGGAATTATTCAATGGAATTTTTAAACACGATGTCAGCCTGTAAGACTGGCTGATTTCCACGTTTGTTACTCTCCCCAAGAAGACAGGTGCAAGGCAATGCAATGAACTTCATACAATCAGCAGTTTTTATCAAGATAATCGATAACAGAATATATGTAAAATTAGAAACTTAAACACGACCTACTTGTAGTGATTCTAAAGGAAACACAATTGGATACTCGTGACATACTTATAGTAACCAACCTCTATAGTGACCAGAGAACAGTGGTACGTGTTGAGAGTAATACAACAGATGAAATAAGGGTAACACAACAGATAGAATGCAAATTAAGAGGGGCCTAAGACAGGTATGCGTGCTTTTTAATATATATTCAGTGAAAATAACGAAAAAAGTCTTAGAAGACGAGGAGATTGGAATCAAAATGGGAACCAAAATTAACAGTAAGCCAGCCAACAAAATTAGATACGCAGATGCCACTGTTCTGACAGCGAAAACATTGAAGGATCGTCAAAGTATATTGGACAGGGTAGTTTCAGCCAGTGAGGAAAAGAGATTGACTCTGAATCTCAAGAAAACTAAAGTTATGATAATATCAAAAAATCAAAGAGTAAATGGAAATCTGCTTATTCAAAACAATCCCGGGTATATAAATATGATTGTTTGGAAACAACTGTGAATACCAATCACGACGAGAATCGAGAAAGCATCGACTACGTTTTTAAAGATGAAAAACTTGTTCTTGGGTCATGATATAAAATTAAATCTAAAAACTGGATTAGTCAGATGCTACGTTTTCTCGGTTCTGTTATATGGGGTAGAGGCATGGATCCTAAACAAAAATAACATGAATAAACTGGAGGCATTCAAAATGTAGGTATATAGAAGGATACCCAAAGTACACTGGCTGATAAAGTGACAGATGTTGGGGTGTTAGAACGATTGAATAAAGAACGACAAATTTTAATTACAATCAAACAGCGAAAACCTGAGTACCTAGTTAATGTGATGAGAGGACAAAAATACCAGCTATTGCAGTTGATCATGTAGGGAAAAATTCAGGGCAGGAGGAATGTTATAAGACGGCATATCATGGGTTCTCAACCCAAAAGAGTGCACATCCACCCAATTGTTTAGAGCGGCAGCTCCAAAATACGCATTGCAATGATGATTGCTAAACTCCGCAGCGGAGATGATACTTAAAGAAGTTTTTTGATGGTTCCTCAGCAACGGACTAAAATACTGAAATAACGTAATTTGAGGCCTTAAATTGTCCAGAGAAAGTAGACATTCTTGAATGATTTGAGGACAAAAATATATTTTTTTAGATTTTTATTAAAAATGTTAACTTTTTTAAAGCATATTGAGTTTTTTAAATATTTCGACTCATTTTGAAAATTTCGAATTTAAAATTTTAATTTATTCTAAAGTTTTTTCACGATTTAGTTTTTTTCCAAATTCTGCCAAATTTTAACATTTTTTCAAAATTTTCTCATTTTTTAATTTCGTTTTTATTGAAAATTTTAACTTTTTTTGAAATTTTGAATTACTTGAAAATCTTAAACACATATTTTGACCTTTTTTTTTTTTTTGACTTGGTTTCAAATTTTAAAATATCTTGATGTAAACGCAATCAATTCGAAGTACCTTTATTTGAAAACTTTGTCCATTTTCGAAATCTCCTACCGTTTTCCCGAAAATGACTATTTGTCGAAGTTTTGAGTATTTAGTCTATTAAGTGTGTACTTTAGTAATTGGTACGGAACCCTAATTCTGCGAAATCGACTCGCTCTTTGCTGACGTTATTATTTCATGTTTTATTTAATTATAGACTTGAGAAAAAAAAACTATTATTTAAAAAAAAAGTCAAAATGTCCATTCACTCCCTCAAATTATTATCTTTGACAAAATTCCAAATTCTAAAACTATTAATACACATTTTGCAAATTTCTGAAAAAGAAGTAATCATTTCTAGAAAAAGTCATAAATATGTCTTACAGCCAAATTTTAGGGAAAACCTATGAATTGCAGGTTTTCTAAAAAAAGGATTAACAGAAACCTTTTTAAAACCTTTTTCTAGAAATTTGAAAGTTTTCAGTTACATTTACAGAAGAAAAATTGCAAAAAAGATAAAATATTTAGATTTGAATGAATATTTCTAAAACGAAGTGGAAATTTTGAAAGATTTTTAAATAAATTTCAGTCGGTTATTTAAAATTATTTGCCTTTCTAGCAAAATCAAAAATCACGTGTAAGCTTAATTTTAACATTGGAAATGTTTATGTTGAGATATGGGGTGAAGTTTCGGGTTTTCGTTCAAGCTTGAAGAACAAGGTGTCGGTCGGTCGGACATACTCGGATCGCCAGTCGAGCGCTCTCGAGAGGCCGACATATTCACACACTCTATGAGAGAATGTTAAGTTTACAGTTCACCGCAGTGCACCATATTCGTTTAACCCAGTGACGTTTCATTGGATAAGGCTATCAGCTATGGATATTAAGAGTATGAAAAATAGCGAAAAGTGTAAGACATATTGAGAGCGTAAAAAACGTTTACGAGAGATTGAAAATAGAGAATCTAGTGAGTTAAGTACGAAAACACCACTAACAAAAACTGAACACAGTAGGCGGTATTGTGAGCATGTAAAGATGCGCAAACTTAAAAGTTCTGAAGTTTACACGGGTTACCCAAGTCAGCGGCCCTTTAGTGAGGGGTTATAATTCCATTATTATGCTGTAAACTCTTACCCTAAATCCAATTCACGTACTGTCTTGAAGTACTCAGTAAACGAATGTGGTAAAATATCTGCACTTATAATTTTTACGGCTCAAATAAATGTAAATTACTTTTACAATAAAGTTGACAAATTTTTGCTTGTAGATTAAATATATTTTATTATTTCATTGTTTTCGCTTTGTATTAAAATATTTCTTTCAAGAGCCATGAGCATAGATGCCTTAATATTATTTTGATTTAAATTATTTCGTAGTCTATTTGGTTATACGAGTATATTTCAATTTTAAAAATAATCTTTCAGAAGAAACTTGGCTAATGGAAATTGTAAATTTAGAAAAGATAAACATTGCAGAAATAACCTTAAAAATAGAAAAAAGTCGAAAGAAAAATATTTGAATATTCAAGTTTTCACTCGAAATCTCAAGTCGAATACTTCGATATTAAGGTCGAAAATAAAAAAAAATAGCTAAATAAGGCCAAAATTTTGAATTCAGAAAAGTTGCTAGAAAAATAGTAAAAAAAATAGACAATTTTAGGAAAATATTCCAGGATTTCAAAAAATTCATAATGTTCTAAAATTTCAAAACATAGGTCAACATTTTGAGGTTAAAGATAAAACTTTGCAACTAAATCAAAATCATTTGAAAAAAATTAAAATATTTCATTTAAAGTCAAGATTATAATTAAATGACTTGTGTTCTTAAAAAAAAAGAGTCTTGATAAAATTTAAAACCTTAAAAATATAAAATTAAAGCTTTAACACTGGTTGAAACCTTTATTGTAAGAGTAGAAAGTAAAGTTTAAATTTTGGGATTTTAAAATTTGAGGCAACCCACCACTCATGATTTAATAAAAAAGGGGGTTTTAAATTTCGAAAAAAAAGTTGACGTTTCAAAATTTCGATAAAAAATCTTGAGTTTTCGATTTTATATATTTGTAATTTAAAGAATTTTTTAGGTTGAGGTCAAAATTTCGAAAATAAGTCAAAATCTTTAGAAATATTTAGAATTTATTATTTAACATAAAAATTTTAAACAAAACATCAATATTTATTGACAGTTCAATTAAAATAAATGACATTTTGAAAGGTTGAGGAATTTTGTAAAAAAGTCATAATTTCAAGAAAATACGCTATATTTATTTTTTTAATGCAACAACTTGGGTTAGACTCGCAAGACTGATGTTCAAATTTTGAATCCGTTTGAAATCCGAAGTTTTAAGAAAAAACACAAAAATTGCAAGTTTGATGTAAAAATTTAAAAAAGTCGAAATTGTGGAAAAAATTTATTAAATTTCGGAAAGTCCAAAATTTGTGTTTATAATTATTTTGAAAGCATAAACGCATAATTTTGTAAAGAAGAGTAAAAATTTGGAGAGAGTACTTCAAATCTATTTTTCACAAATTTTCGACATTTTGAGTTTCGTTCAAATGAAAAAGTCAATAAGTTGACAATGAAAATTTTTTATGAACGTAAATCCCAAAGAAATTATCAGTGATTGACAACTGCAAGGTTTTAATACATTTGAATTGCTATCATAACAAACTTTCTGATGGAAAATTCTCATTTTTTGGATGTAGAATGGAAATTGTTACTGCTCTAGACTGTTTTATAAATTTGTGTATCTTAGTAATTCAAATCATCGTAAAAACGTGAAAGAAAATAGATTTCTGGAGGATTTTCTTTAGATTAGAAAATTTTAACCTCGCTGGATAAATAAGACGTCAAAATTACCCTTGAGGGATCAACCAAAATAATCAATAAGTAATCGAGTGCCGGGTTCGCTACGTTCTCTTCTAAAAAAAAAGTAGAGCACACTTGATACATTTGAACATCCGATAAAACTGTAACTGACATAAATTGAAATGTATTATTATTAAACGGCGCGAGTATAATTAAATACCATATATGTTGCTAAATTAAAGCCCTTATCGCTTCCCATTTTCGTTTTTAGATTCATCCAAGTGTTCAGTTCATTACGACAAGCGTATTTTTGATATTAAGAAATTTCATTATCTTTGCGATTCTGTGGAGGGAGATTCAAGTGACGTTATTGAATCATTGTCAGTATCAGCTAATTATTATTATTAATTAATTATGCAAGATCGCTTTAAAATAAAAGAACAGGTCCAACTGTCCTAAACATTTTTTAATTCACAAAAACCACACAACCCGGTCTAAGACAACTAATTAACTGTATTAAAGGTTTTAGAGCTTTCGGCAAAAAAAGGGAATTAATTTTATTTATTCCCATAATAGCCGAAAAATTAAACGATCATGCAAAGCGAAAATGGCAATCAGTACAACCAGTACAGCTCTAGTTTTAATTAGAAATAGGTGCAGTAACTTTAAACAATGTCCAGAGTTGTTAAATCCAGGGTGTCGAGCTAACATCATTACTTCAGCATTAGTTAAAAAATTGTAATTTTCTTTAAAAGAGTTTGAAGTAATGTACCATATGAATCAAATCACATCTAAACGAATTCACGTGTGATCTGGAGTAAGATAAACAAAATCACAGAACCAACCTCAATTTTTAAGATTGATAAATTTGCCATTCAACTGCCCTCTCATGTTTTTTTCGATGATCCTGATTTCAATGCGAAATAATCTAAATAGATTTATTAACTGAAACAAGTGTGTAGTATGAGGTGCCGTTCAGGACATAATAATTTTTTATGAATATTTAATAAATCAAACAATTTATATTAAATTTGAAATTATATATTATTTCTTTCTTGCAGTATATTTAATTTTAATGAATGTGGATATTTTAATCTTCTGTTAAAAATTTTATATAAATATTCTTAAATATCTCTTATAAAGATTTTATGTGATTTCAAAAATATTTATATAAAGTGTGATATATCAAACCACCGTAGCGGGCGCTAGAAGCGCTGGAACTTAAATTAAGGTTTGAAACTTTTTTTATTTTATTATTTATTTATTTATTATTATTTTGTTGTTATTATTATTATTATTATTATTATTAGCAGCATGCTGTCACTTTTTATGTCAGATTTTAGTGCTATTGATAAATATGTAAATATAATCAAGATTCAGGTGGCGACAACGAAAAATAAAATTGATATATAAATAATACCATACTCCATGCCCGATTCGTGCGGCTACTATCGCCTCTCACGGTCGTTTCATGTATCGCAGTTTATATAAATATTTTTAAAACCACATAAAACTTTCATATAAAATATTTAAATAGATTTATGTAAAATTTCTATCAGGAGAATATAAATATTCATTTTTACAGAAATGAAGTATATTTCAAGAACGAAACTATATATAATTTAAAATTTTACATATATTGTTTGATTTATTAAATATTCATGAAAAATAATTATGTTGTGAACGGCGCCTCATAGTGTACTGTTCCTTCGAATATTTAACAACAATCATTTTAAATACCCGAATAGTGATCGACATCGGCAGTTCAGATTTCTAGCCCAATATTCGGAATGCAGTAGACCCGTCTAAAAATGTTTGGAAGGTGTTATCGGAAAATCAATTTTGGCGAACTATAGAGTACTTCTCCCTTATAGTCCGAAACTTTTTGAAAAAGAACATCTTGTAATTTGAATAATTACATATAAAAATGATGAGATAAAATCTATACTTAAGATTATACAATATTAAACTTCACGAATTAAGCAACAACAAAATAATAATAATAAATAACACAAGGTTTATTACAGAATTAACGTAATACGTATTGTTGTAAATCAATACATATTTTATATAATTATTATTATTTACTACTTCGAAGATACATAGATAATTGTCGTGGTGAATTACAAGGGATGTCGGATAAAACAAGGGTCTTCGTCACTAAGATTCTAGCCTTAATAATCTAAATAAATAAAGGTTTCATATTTCAACACGATCGGTAAAGAGGTTATGAAATGATTAATTAAATTATATTTTATAACAACTTTGAAAGTCTGCAATTCGAAAAGTAAACATTTTTTATTAATTTTTTTTCGTAATTCGTATTTATTTATCATTCCGAATCAACTTCCAACGTTGTCTTTGAAATTTGTAAATACCCTGTATAACCTTGTATGTTAAATAAAGTGTTAATTATGTTTCTATTTGGTGTTATCATTTCCAATGTCTCCGTTGGTTGCAAGGATTGCGAAATCTGTGAATTTTTTTAGTTTGTTATCTTCACCAAATAAGAAAAAAAATTTACAATATTTGGAAAAAGCCTATTTTTTAATTAAATTTTTAAAGAAATATAGAAAATATTACATTTTGTTTTCAAAATTTTAAATAGTTAAATAGTTAAATAGTTACTGAATTATTTTAATTTCATTTGCTAAATTAAAGCTAATGGTAAGTAATCAGATTATAAGCAGTTGTATATTATATTACAATTGATATGTAAATTTTCCAACGTAATTTGCTTTGCTGAAAACCCGCATTGGCAACAAATTATTCCGTGTGTATCCGATGACCCGATGATAGAACAACATTTTAGGAACCATTCGAAGATAATATTTTTCAAAATTTTAAATATTTGTAAAAAGACAAAAAGTTTAGAAAATTTAAATTGCAACTTGTTTCTCAAAATTTCAACGTTTATTTCAATAGTCGACTTGTTAAACAATCAATATTTAGAAGAATAATTCGACTTTCTTTTGAGAATATTTTAACCTATTTCCCGAAATTTTCCTTAAAGTTGGCCCTTTTTTTCGAAGCTTCTGCAAAAGTTGACACTTTCTTGGAAATTTCCATTTTTTTACTAAATTTTGAACTATTTGTCGAAATTTCGATCTTTTTCTCAAAATGTGAATCTTTAATTCGAAATTTTGGTTTTTTGTTTAAAATTTGTGGGTTTTATGTAAACTTTCGATTTTTACCTCTGGTGGAACGGACTGGTCCTTGGTTATCTTCAAGAATTGAAGTACAGGAGACAAGATTTGTATTTCAGGTTTTTATTTTAAATTTGGTTTTCTGATAATTCTGTCTTTATCTCGAAACTAGGTTTTTTATTATAATTTATCTTCTTCTAAATACGACTTTTATACTCAAAATTTTGGTAATTTTGAATATTTTATGGAAATAACGGCTTCTGTTGAACTTATGACTATTTGAGAATTTCAACCTGTTTCTCAAAATTAGTGCTATTCTCAAAGTTTTAGAAAATTTTCACATAAAATGGACCCTTTTTCCGAAATTTGACTTCTTATCAAAATTCATTTATTTTTCTAAAATTGGATAAAATTTTATTAAAAATAGCAAAATTTTGAAAATAATATTTTTACACAATTTAGAGGAAAGATTTCTTGTAAATTTCAAGATTGTCATAATTTAAATGAGTCCCAGAGAAAAAGCTAACATTCGCGTTCCTATTCGCCCTCGCGAATGTTGGAAATGAATATTCGCATTCGCATTCGTATTCGCGAATGTGGGAAAACCAACATTAGTTACAACCTTAGTATTGAACCCTAGATTGAAGATAAGTTAAGAAGTTAAAACATAGCTTTGCCCTTTTTTAATTTCCATCTTTAATCTCTTATAGCATTTTTTATAAGAATAATATAAATAACGTGTTCTTTATCAAAGTCGACCTAAGCTATAAATTATTATTAATGGATTGGAAGAAAAACCGTCATATTTTAGAGAAGTTTTTTTTGAAAAGTTAACCTTTAAATTATAGACATAATTCTCATCAAAGGTGCCGACAATGATAATAATACAAATTAAAAGCCTCTCCTTCGACGAAAATTGGTAGCGGTTCCTAATAACTTCATAATATACAAAAAAACACCGCCAATTAGGGCTCCTTTCTGGAAGAAATAATCATTCGAAATTGCCATTGGGGACTCGATTAACATCACTTATTGAATCTAAACAGTTGTGCAACCGTAACTCATTCCTTCTACAGATTACGATTTCTGGATTAGACAAAAGCCATTACTTCAAATAATAAGCCGTGGTTGCCTCGTCTGGTTTGTTGTAGTCGGCTTTTATTGGATACTAAAGAATTTATAGCAGTTACTTCTAAATGCAGCGCAGCATACGAGCAGATAAAAATTTTACATATTGTTAATTCATAGAGCGGAGATTATAATTTACAAGCTTTAAAACATTTGTGCGGCAAAAGGAAATTGTTTTACTTTCATCGGCATGACCGACTGTGACTGTTATTAAATGGGCATAAAACGGAGCATTTCTTGGATATTTGTTCAAATGGAGAGGTATGCATGCCAAGGAATATTAGGTTTGAAGAAATTATATCAATCCATTCACTACGTTTCTGAACAATTAAATGGATTTTTGCAGGAGGGTTGTGCGCAGGATAACTTTGAGAAAAGGGGTTTATGTACTATCTAGCAGGTATGGAGGGAAATTCTATAGATCTTCAGAAGTCAAAATGAGAACAATTATTATGGGCCCGGAAAGGGTGGCCTAAGTGCTGGCCTAAACTTTAGGCAACCCACAACGAATCCAGAGAACAATTATTAAAAACTAAAAATCGATAGCATTTTTGATTCTGGTGAAAATGTTTAGTTTCGGTTGATCCAAAGTGAGCCTAAACTTTAAGACTAAACTCGGAACTGTCAGAAAAAAAAATAAAATTTGACTCAAAATTTCGACTTTAGAGCTGAAGTTTTAGAAGGAACTGTAATTACCAAGTTTCAATTAAAAGTTTTCTAACTCTAAAATTAGAAAAAGAGCTTCTGATATTTTGATCAAAATCACGTAAAAACGTATATCATTTGAAATTTACCATAAATAGGAATTTAAAAGTGAAAAAGAATATTTTGCGAATTTTATTTGTCCATAACTTATAAAATATCAGTAAGTAAGTGATATCAGTAGAGTAAGGTTTGATTTGGTATTGAAAATTTGCCTTTGTCCCCAAATGATCTTTTACTAAAAAAGGTTTCAGCTTATTTTCTCAAAATTTGACTACCTTTAATTTTTACTTAAAATTATGACTTTTCCTATATCTTATGATTTTTTTTTCGAAACTTCAACTTTCTTTTTGAGATTGTATTTTCTAAATATCTTCATTCTTATCAAAATTGTGGTTTTGTTTTCAATAGCATATTGCGTATCTAGTAGAGAAAGCGATACATTCTCGGACGGCAATGTAAATTGTGGCCGAGGTGTCAGTAGAAGCTAACAAGAAAGAAGTCCGAGAATGTACTTTAACTACGAGGTACTTATATTATTTTGTTTGGAATCACAATCAACATTATTTGAATTAAGGGATTTTTATAAATTCTTGACATTTTTTATTGCCATTTTTGTTGTAGGAGTAGGAGTAGGAGCTACTTTATGTGCCTATGACGGAAAACAACTTTCCTAAACTGAATCTGATGATTCCTTAGCGATGGACTAAAATACTGGAATAACGTATTTTGAAACCTAAAACTGCGTCGAGAAAGTAGATATTCTCGACCGATTTCAAAAATATTCGGTTTTTTTCCTAATAAAGTTTGTTAGGAATTTAAAATTGTTCCCCAATATCCACATTTTCAACACATTTTAACTTTTTTCTCGAATTCCTCTCCTTATTTCCTAATTATTTTCTCAAAGTTTGTCTTCTTTGAGAAAGTTCTCCTTTGTTGAAAAATTTGACTTTTTTAAAAAACGTCTGACTCGTTTAAAAATTTCGACGTTTTTCTGAAAATTTCAATTTTTTTCTCACAGTTTTTCTTTGTTTTAATTTTCAATAGTCTTAAAATTCGAAAATCTTACCTTTTTCAACATTTTCTTTTTTGAGAAAATACCCTTCTCTTATTTTATAAATTTCACAGAAAATCTTGATTTTTTTGAATGCTTATTTTCTGGAAAGTCGATTTTTTACTCTAAATTCGCTTTTTTCTGAAATTGTCATTTTTTTCCAAAAATTCGATATCTTTTTAAGTTTTGAACTATTTTTATTGGAAATTTTGACATTTTTCTCCAAATCCTAATATTTTGCTTAAAATTCAATTTTTCTATCCAAAATCCTTAATTATAATATTTTTTTCAAAATATTTATGTTTTTCTCAAAATTTGACAATTCTGAATTTGTTTCCAAATATAACTTGCTGAAGGGATTTGATTTCTAGAAATTTGATTTCAGTTCAAAATTCAACCTTTCATGATTTTGAACTTTTCAATTTTTTTCCCGAAATTAATGTTTTTACTTTCCTGATTATTTTATTTCCTCAAACCTGGTTTTATTCTCAAAAATATAACTGTATTTAAAATATACCGATTTTCTTTTAAACATTAACCTCTTTTTCGAAATCTCCAGGTTTTCCAAAATGCTCCTCTTTCTCGAAGTTTAATGTATTTCTTTGACTTTTTTTGAAAATTTAACTCTTGATGGAAAATTTCGCTTTATTTGCCAAAACTGTTAGTTCTTTTCAATATTTGTCTTTTTTTCTGGAAATATTGCGGCTTTCCTCAACATTTTATTTCTAGAAAATTTGTCTTTCGCTGGAAAAGTTTGCATTTTTTTAAGTTCTCTCTTTCTCCGAAATTTTGGGATTTATTTTTCGAATTTTCAAAATGATTTTTGTTTTCGAAGTTTTAACTTGTCGTAGGAGATATTTACATGCTTGATTTCTATATACAGATTGAATCAAATTTCCACTACAGGGATCTCGTAAACTATTAGAGATACAAGAAAGCCTAAATAGGCAGAAGTAGTGCAGAAGTTAATGCCTTACAATATTTCGCCCAGAAAACAATTGAATTCCAATTCGCCTTGATTTTATTTATCAAAAACTGAAAATAGCCTTTTTTAATAATCAGCTCTAACTTGTTTATTTGAAGTCGAAGTCCGATCCAAAAGAATCAAAAACTGTAATTAGTTGTATTTTAGGGCCTTTTTATTGACGTACGTTATTTTTTTCTTAATTTAAATGTCTCTGAGACAATTACATAATACAAACTTTGTTATTTCTTATGGGAGTCATATTGATTTTATTCCTTTTCGAATTACGCATATTTTTCTGATTAATTTAATGTATGTCAGGACATACTTCGAATGTGGCAAAGTGGCTTAAATAAGGTAGTTTATTATAAAAAAAATTATAGTATTTAGTGAAATCGCTTTAACTCTTAATAAAAAAGAAACAGTTCCTAAAAAAGCCATAGTTATTATTGAAAAACGAAAAATATTGCAACAAACTGTATAATATTGAAATATTTATTTATATTCGTAATGTGCATAATTCCCTTTGAATGACGTAATTCTCAGAACATTCCCAAGTATGCGTTCTAGACTTCTCGAGAAGTTAAGTATTCTAAGGCGGATAATGTGCCTAAATATGAGAGTTATTTCTAATGTTAGTTTGTTAGATATTTCACGTTACACGAGTAAAAGTATTCAAGGTTAAAAGAATTTTTGTAAAAATTGCCGACAAATTTTTTAGAACATCTACACGTTTTCAAAGAATTACACCATTTAAAGCGGTGTATGCATGTTACGATTATACTAATAACTGTTGCAATAATGTAAAATTTCTTGCAATTTCTTGCAATATTCTTGGTTTTTCAATAATTATCGTTACGTAAATTTCCTAAGCTTATTTTTAAACGTTAATCGATTATTTATAAAACAGTAATAGCCCGAATTTAAAATGTAGCACATCACTGAATATATACTTAAACTATATTTCAAATGAAGTATTATTTGGATCGTATTGCCATTTAAATTTTTTGAGGTAGTTGGAGTGGGGGAAGGGGGAAAGCGATGTCATCAAGAACTTGACGCCAAAAGTTATCCCCCTTAAAATAAAAATGTTTTTGGAGATTTTTCTGCTATTCTCCGTTTTTGAGTTATTAAGGGTGGCCACTTTTCGTTGAAAAACCCGTATATTCGCTCTCATGGTGGGGAGTGCAAATGCATCTTCTTGCACCCTTCCAGACGCCCATGAAAGCAACATGTGATTTTTAGAATGTCTGCACTTGGATTTGAAGAAAATTTAGTTGAGTATTATAACATCACAAATGTAATGCTTGATCAACTGATTAGTTATATGCCCATTTAGGTAAGTTATAACTATTTGCTTAGGTGATACCGTGCCTGCCGAGGCATGTTAAATTTTTCTGTCATTATAGTTCCTGTGCCCGGAGGAAGGAGACAAGACAAATGTCTGTCTAAACTGTGGACAAGAGGGACATCAAGCTAAAGCGTGCAATAATAATCCATATGGCGGTAAATGTCAGAAGGAAGGCCATAAGGATGACCAGACTAGGTGCCCCCATTTTAAAGCGATGATAGAGGAGGTTCGAAGGACGAAGCTGAAACACATTTAGAAATGACCTTACAACCCATTCGAATACTACAGACAAACCTAATGAGGTCTCACAACTGTCACGCTCTAGATGAGGAAGTAGAAAGACGAAAGGAGGTAGACATACTGGTAACCAGTGAACCAAATAAGAAGCGAGTAGCCAATAGTGAATGGATTAAGGATAAAAGATTGAATGTAGCGGTAAAATTCCTAAATAAACAACTAGAAGCTATAAAAGTAAGGGTGGCAAACGGATATGTAGGTATCCATTTAAGAGGGACTCGGATATTCTGCTGCTACAGTTTGCCCAGTATCACCTTGGACAATTTTAGAACAGAAATAAACGAGAGTGCCCAGGAAGGAGGCGATACTATTATCCTAGGGAACCTAAATGCCAAATCGCCACAGTGGGGTTCGCCGATTACAAATGACCGGGGTGAACACCTTACCGAATGTCTGGCATCCCGAGATATGGGAGTTCATTACATGGGAGAACCACCAACTTTCTCCAGAGGAGGCACGGAATCATACATAGACGTGACTTGCTCGACACAAAATATCGCAGACAGGTGCTGGAAGACAAAATATTAAGCTACCACTATCCTATATACTTCGAAATCAGTCAGATAAAACGAAATACAGGCAATATGGGTATGGAGCGAATGATAACTATAAATGATTCGGAAGCCTTCGAAACGATGCTCCAGTGGAGGCTAGACGGCGGTAACGATAATGCGAATGATCCTGTCAAATGTGCAGAACTGCTGCGAAAAATATGCCTGGCCAGCCAGGTTGGTGGTAAGGGAAACCGAAAACGAGTGCCCTAATGTTGGAATGCTGAAATCGACATCCAAAGAAGGAAGTTTATAGAAGCTAGACGCAAATTGACCAGAATGAAAAAAAAAGTAACCAAGAAGTGGCATTAGAAGTGGCAATAGAAGAATATAAAGGGCAAAAACGTGATCTGAGCAAAGCAATAAGACCGTTTAATAAGGAACACTGGGGGAAGCTGTGTAATGAACTAGACGACGACATCTGCGGCGCAGGTTTTAAGATAGTGACAGCAAAATTAACAATCAAAATGCCGGTAGAGCTCACAACGGATAAGAAGAAAAAAATAATAAATTAACGGTTTCCGACAGAAAGTGAACACAACCAAGCAAGGATCCACAATGCACCACTAGGACCGTTTACAAAGGGGCAATTGCAGGAAGCGGTAGGCCAAATGAAATCTGGTAAGGCTCCAGGGGTAGATGGAATCCCGCTAGAAGCCATTAAGAAAGCAATTGGGGTCGCACCCGACTGGCTACTAAATATCCTTAATGGAGTACTAAGAGAACAGATATTTCCAATTGCGTGGAAGGTAGCTAAAATAATCCTAATATTAAAACGAGGAAAGGCATCACAGGATCCGGGAGCTTACTGACCCATATGTCTGCTGAACACTATTAGTAAATTGAACGAAACCCTGATAAAAGTGAGATTGGTGAAGGAGATTGATAAAGGACTGTACCCAAATCAGTATGAATTCAAAAGATCGTTCATACAAGCCATCCAGACGGTCACCAGATTAAGCGAGCAGGCAAGGAAAAGGGGGTGTGCTCTGATCACTTTTAACGTGACAAATGTCTAATAATGAACGAGCCAAAAAGAAAAAGTATAGCCCTATTGAGTTAACATTGTGGGAAGAAGTTACCTCAAAGAAAGAAGACTGTAAATAAACCGAAAAGAAGAAATTAAGGTATTAGCGGGGGTTCCACAGAGCTGGGTCCTGGGGCCAACTTCGTGACGGCGTACTGCGATTGAAATTGATAGCAAGGGCAACAACTATAGGCTTTGCAGATGATCTGGCTCTGATAGTTACTGCGGAGGATGAGCAGGAGTTAAAATTCCGAGTGAATGAATTACTGTTTCGCATAAGCACATGGATGAACGAAAACAATTTGAAGTTGGTTCCATATAAAACGAAGGCGGTCATTATGAAAGAACCAAGCAAAAAGAAATAATACCTATTTTTAATTTTAAGAAATAAAAATTGTACTAAAGAGAGCAGTAAGGTTCTTGGGAGTCATGATAGAAGATAACAACACATACGGCAAACATATCCGCACGGTAAAAAAAGGCGGAACAGAAAGCAGCAGCTTTGGCTAGATTAATGTCGAACATAGGCGGACCACGGACCGTTAAACGGCAAATCCTGAGCAAGGCGGTGTACTCAATTTTGCTGTATGCAGCCCCGGTTTGGCACCCAGCTGTTAAGAAAAAGTGCTACAGGTCGGCAATAGAGAAGGTTCAGCGTAAACTTCTGCTGAGAGTACCGTGTTCATATCGGACAGTTTCAACGAAGGCCCTGCAAGTCGTAGGTGGAACTATACCTATCAATTTACAGGTGAAGGAGAGGTACCTTATACATCAAAGAGGAAGGAAAATCTCCAAGCAAGAAAGGGCCACGATAAGAGAAGAACTTCTGGATGAATGGCAAAGTCGATGGGAAGAGAACACCTCGGTGGCCCAGCGGACAAAGCGATGTATCCCTAATATAAGACTCTGGATGCAGTGTAAATAACTGCAGGTGGACTACTTTACGACGCAGATACTTACTGGACATGGGCGTTTTAGAAGTTATGCAAAAATGATAGGGAAAACCTAAAGTGGACAGTGTAGATATTACCCAAATAAGGACATAGTAGAACATACAGTTGACAGTGACCAACTTTGGAGCTGAAATAATGTCCCGCAACAGAGGCTGGATGGAATGCCATTAAAAAGATGTCGAGGACAATAATGGTGACGAGGGAACGAGAGGAGAGACAGTATTACAGGCAACTACCACTTTTAAAGATGTGCCTTAAAGCAGTACCAAAATGGATAGTGAAGAAAGGAGTTTTTTCAAGTTGGTGAAAACCCAACTTGTCAAAAAGAGCGGTGTCTATAAATAGATTTTTCCCTATGATAAAAAAAGTAGCTACTAAACAAGTAACCAAACATTTAAATCATTGCTGCTTGATACACTTTTTGTTTGATTGTATACCTGTATATAAATGAAATATTTATAACTTGCAGGTTCAGTTCTGGTTTCGGTCAAAACCAAACTGAAAGCTGAAATTCGGTTTCGGTTTCGGCCAAAAATCTAGTTAGGGTAGGTCTCTAATTTTAATCTAAAATTTTGTAAATGTTTTTTGGAATTGTATGATTAAATTTATACACTTTCAGGTTTTTTAAGGTATTATGGATTTTTTCAAAATTTCCGCTTTAGCTTTAACATGTTATCTTTTTTTGAAAGTTATGAAAGTTCTTGTTAAACTTTTTTTTTGAAATTTTGACTTTATACAAGTTATTGTATTTTTTTATTAGAATTTGAAAAAAAACCTGTGTACTAAAATGAAGCTTTCTAGGTTTTCCTAATTAAGTTATTTGCCATGTTTTTAGTCTGTTAGATAAAAATATCAACAATGAATGGTTCGGTTTTTGTTGACTTTGAAATAGCCGAAATAGAGCCGAAAATAGTCTTACAATATAGCATTGATGCTAGATCATGGATTCTTGTAAAAAATGGTGTCGAAAAAGCGTTGAAGCAGTAGTTTCTCGTGATTCAGTGATCATGGAATTTCACTACAAGTAACACTTTGAACATACATTATGTACAGAGGGCAGTATCCTTATTCCAGTATCCGTGCTAAAGGATCCTTATGTGCTACAGTAACCAACACTGCAACGATGGTGAAAAACGGCCATAGGTGAGCAATACTTATTTAAAAAGGTTTTTGACTTATTTGCACATAAAGTCATCAAATCAAACATTAATATTCAGTACATTAATCAAATTCAGACAATCACCTGCGTTGTCGAAAGAAATAAATATGTAAATTGATGACCACTCATCTTAACAATCAACAAAAAACAAACACACTCATTGACTCATTGCGATTCCGCTGTCGCGCCATCAATAAAACTGCCGGTTTTCATTGCATCCGTCCGATATCTGTTAATTTTCCAAAATTGATTGATAAATAACTATGATTAGCTATGCATGGACTAACATGTCGATAAAGTGCCGAGATAACTTGAAGATTCGCCTTCCATGGAGCGCTTTTTCTTCGGTCGATGACTCGATTCTTATTGCGCTATGTCGTCCTGTTTGTACCATAAGAGGAAACATACCGTATGCGGTCATGTTTATGATATCATGAGAATCGTATTCTAACAACTCGTCAACAATTTATTTACCTCCTCGAAGACAGCATCATTTTTCAGGTTGAAAGCAAACCAAATATTGTTCCGAGGACTTATTAGGGTATAGCTTTAATAAAATAAACAATACATCCTTAGAGAGGAGTTTGCAGCTTCGATGGTTCTGTAATAAGTTTGCAGTAGATCTTTTTATTCTGTTTCTTACAAGATGAATTTATATGTGAATACACAGTGTCTTGGACTGTCTATCGACTTAGAAATAATGAGAGTTCGACTTTATTTCAAACAAAGAAGATAATAACACAGTGTACGTTAAGGTAAAATGGAGATATTCTAATATTTCAAAAAGGATTCATGTGGTGAAAATCAATCATGTCCTTCATCTAATTATTCTTGTTGACAAAAGAATGGGAGAACATACCTAAAAAAAGTAAGGTAAAAGCTATAAAATGATAAATATTATTAAAATGATATTCATTACCTCATGATCATTAACAATGTGTCCAGATTTTCTTCTCATATAAAAGCATCATGCCCTTTGTCCAAATCTGTCCATATCTAAATGATGGTGAGCTGTTCTTTTAATTTTCAACTTAAATTAAGAAAGTAGACTTTTTAAAAAGCTTAATTTTTCAGTGGTTTACCTTTTTTAGAAATTTTGTATTTAAATTCATAAATTTAGTAAACATTTCACCTTCTGGTAAATTTTGTCGCTTTTATTTTTTTGAAGAATGGCCTTTTGATTTTTATCCTAAAATTTCGACATACTATTCGAAATTTCTATATTCTGAATGTGAATTTAAATGCTACCGTTTCTTAGCAAATATTTAGTTTATACGAAACATTCCGATTTATTCTTCTACTTTCAATAGCGCATTTTTTCTCCTATTTTTTTTTTAATTTCTGAAGTCAACTCAAAATTGTGCTTTTTTAAAAGAGTGGATTTGGTTTTTGGAAATTTCGAGTTGAATCCCGAAATACTTCTTATCCTGAGATCTCAATTTTAAACTTGAGGGTTTTATAATAAATTTATTTTGTATCGCAAATTTCTTTTTTCTTTCCTCCACATTGTTGTTTAAACTCGACTTCCAATTCGAAACTTGTCAACTTCATTTTTAATTTTTAATTTTTCAAAACTTTACTCCCGAAGTGTTCTGTTTAACTCACGAATTGAAATGTAAATTTTCTACAAAAAAATTAAATTTTAAAATTTAAGTCCAAAGTTTGACTGAAAATCTTTCAATTTCAAAACTTCAGCTTTCATTTTGAAATTTCAACGTGGCGCACATATTTCTGGTGAATGAAGTTAAAACAGCTTTAAAATCAAAGTTTCGACTTCGGTTTCGAATCTTTAGCATTTTATTTATTAAAATTGAAAATAAATGAGTCTAAATGTGAACCTCCGGCTTCAGTTTAGAAATTTTAAATTTTTCGTTTTTCGAAATTACTAGAAAATATTAGAATTTTTTTCGAAATGTGCAGATTTAATCACAAAATTTTGAAAACACTGCTGAAATTATAGTTTAGATATTGAAATCAAAATCCGACAAAAGTACACATGTCCCATTTTAATCTGAAATTGAGAAAATCTATACTAATGTTATAAAGAGAGAAGGAAATATGAACGAAATGGCCTAAATACGTACTTGGCGGATTTCAAAAATTTAAGCCTTGAGTGGGGTATAAACGAACATTTGAGTAAATATTGAGAAAAAACAAAAACATTTTTTTATAACTCAAAAATTCTTTTTTCAAAAATCATCAAAAAGCTCGAAAAAAATCAAAATTTTAAAAAACTAAAAAAGCGAAAAATTTGTAAACAGAATTTTCGAAAGAAGACAAAATATTCGTTAGATTCAAATTTTCGAAATAACAAAAAAAAAAGTCGATAGAAGAAAGGGCCACAATTTCAAAATCTTAGCTTTCGAAAAAGTAAAATCTTAGAAAGAAAACCAAAATTTTAAAAAAGGTTCTAATTTTCAAAAAATATAAAAATTATGGAAACAAACAAAAGTTTAGAAGAATTTTGAAAAATACTCAATAATTTAGGAAAAGTACCCTATAAGAAAAAAATAGCAAAAAACACATTTTGAAATAAAATCGTGGAAGCGAGAAAAAGACGAAATTGCGACTAGTGGAACGAAATTTTGAAATAATCAAAATTCTAAAGGAGTTAAGATTTTTACAAAAAAATAAATATTTTTAATAGGATTGGACGTTTTACTGAAAAAACTTAGAAAAGTCAGTTGTCAATTTTTTAAAAAATGGTCGAAATTATCGTAAAAAGTAAAAATAATGAAAAAGAATATAAATTTTGCAATACAGTACAAAGTTTCAGAATAGGCGAAATCTTCCCGCCGCTAAAAAGTTAAAAATCTTGAAAAAGATTCCCCATTTTAAAGAAAAGTTAACATTTTTAAAAAACTAATATCTTTTTATGTGTCCATTGTTAAGAGAGTATAGTAGTTCTGAATTTTTAAAAAAAGTGAAAATACTAAAATAGGTCAAGTTTTTAAAAAATTCTAACCTTAAAAAAATTAAAATTTTCTCGAAAATTAAACGTTTTTACTACAGATTTTTAAAAAACGAATTTCTCAAAAATTAATTAAAAAAGAGTAAAAACATTGAGAAAAAAATCAACATCTTGCAAAAATGTTGAAATTTTTAGGTCGATATTTCGAAAAATAAAACAAATTTTCTTCTGAAATTCACAGAGTCGATATTTTTTAAGGAATTCAAAAATCTAAAAAACGTTAAATTTTAGTGGAAATTTTCAGTACAATTAAAGTTTTCAAAAGTATGTAAATAAAAATTTGACCAGAGACAAAATTTTCAAAGTTATATTTTTGAAAAATTAAAATATACAAAAAATAATTAAAATTTCTGGAGAAAAAAATATGACAATTTCGAAGAACGAAGTTGTAGCAAAAATTTTAAAGAAGTCAAATTTTGAAAGGGTTGATAATTTCAGGATCGGAAAATGTCGAATTTATACACATTTTCATTTTTTAAATTTATTAGTGACAAAACCAAAATAGGTTTACACTGTCAGAGAAATAATACAATTGCATTCTATGATAAGGTGCCCATTAAAGAATAAGCCAAACATTACCCCTACATTCGACAATGTTGTTATAAACGAAGTGATTAAACATTTTTTTAATTTGATATGAGGAGGTTTAACGCAGACCTGCATCACTTGCTGCGTAGAGATTATAAATATCGATTTTTTTTGTTAAAAGTCTCACTCTATAGAAAGTAGACATTTTTAAATAGAGTCGATAGTACTAAAAGACAAAATTTTCAATAAAAGTAAAAATTTTCAAATATAAATTACCGATTTAATAAAAAAAAAGTCGAAATTATCAAAAAATATGTTTTAAGTCGAATTTTTCAAAAAAGTCTTACTCCCAATAAAATTGAAATGTTCAAAAAGGTTGAAGTTTCGAGTAAATGTTAAGATTCTGAAAAAAATTAGATTTTCGCCTAAAATTAAAAATTAAAAAAAGCAAAAATTGTTGAGAAAATTCAAGATATTCAAAAAGAGTCACACCTTATTTCATATCGACAAGATAAGAATTAAAAATTTGCATACATCAAATACCGTTTCTCCTTTTCTTATAATAGCTCTGAGACACCCTGCACAAACCAAATTCGTTCTTTGCAGATGCAATTGATCAATTTTCGATCACACACGATGCTAGTTTTCTTATTATATTTCGACATTAAAGTAAAAATTTCGAGTTTAAAAAAGAGTAAACCGCAAGTTTTAAATAAAAATTTTTAACCATCCTTTTTTTTACTTTTTCTCAATATTAAAACTTCAAATTTTATCTGGAAATTTGAAATTATTATGAATAATAAATTAAGGTAAAGTTTTTTATTGATTTGCCTCCTTTGACGCCTGAAGGAATACGAATACCCTAATTAAAATATACAACATTTATTTATATTTTATTGGGAATAAATTTTATTTTTAGCTTGATATAATTTTATTTGCTACGTAAAAAATATAGATATTTTGATTGTAATTAAGCCAGGTGTATGCCATTTTTTTGAATAGAAACTCAATATTATGAAAATCATAGAAGTAGTACAGTTTTCCATAGTTTGGGAAACACTCCTCTGGAGAATTACTGAAATGTTGACAATTATCTCAAAATAATTTTTAGGTTCCCCTGCAGTTTTTTTAAAGATTTTCTCCTCATACTTTCCAGTTCAGTTTGCTATGGTCTTCTTTAAATTATATTTAAAAATTTAAAATTCACTTGCCTTTTGTAATTTTAAATGGTCAGGAATGTCAGACGTGCTGCAGGTGAAAATATTTACCAACAACCACAAACCGGTATCGGTCTTCCTTTGATTAATCCAAATTTTATGGTAGCCTTAAATATGTTCAACTGGTCACGCACATAATACTGACCAGATTTATATCCCTTTGAGTGATTTGTAACTGACTTTTGACTGTTCTTACGAGAAAAATTTATTCTTATTGAAGCAATATTGCTAAAAATGACAACCGGGTTATGCACAATGTAACTTAAGTCACAAAAGTCACTAGTAGTGAGAAATTCTTTGAATAATAGGTTGCGCAGCAATATCCATTAAATTTAAGCAACCGATATGGCTTTAGATATGTTACACTTAACAAATATTGTAAATTAAATGTTCTGTAATAAAACAGTCGAATGCAGTACAGTTGAAAATATGTACAGCCAACAATCATAGACTGGTCCTGCCCTTCCTTGCCCTCTCGGTTACAATAAACATTTCCAGCTTATAGCCATTAGTCAGCCAGGTAAATACGAAATGGGTCTCTTACAGAGAGATTTGTAACTAAAATCCAACTGTATCATAAGAGAAACATACTACACGTAAAAAGTCATGACAACGTCATTGACTTTCGGAGAATGACGTCATTATTATTTTATTTAACCCAATTTTTTTTTTGTTTTTTCGCTTGATGCACAAAGCAAGATTTCTCGTCCTGCTTGCTAGCTTCTTTTATTGTCATGTCACGTCATATATGTAATACTTCTATATGGCGTGTTGTGTATAATCGCCACTACAAAAGGCGTTGTCAAAAAGGTGAGATGAAAGTATATGTCGTACTCTTTGGAGGACAAGCATTCATTCTATTATATCGGGAACAGGTGACAAGATGGGCGGGAACATTAATCAATGAATGACAACAAAGATAACTGACGAGAAGCGGGATTGGTTAATAAATTCTGTCCTCCATAAAGACAAACATATATATCCATCGCGTCTTTTGAACACAATCGAAGGTACAAAACACGCCATATAGAAGTATTACATATATGTGTCACGTATATTTTCCTTCTTGTCTTGCCAATTTCTTGCTGGTTTAATTCCTATTTTGTAAGCAAAAATCTTGCCTTCTTTTTGTTCTTACTGGTTTGTTTGTTTTTCGCATGAGCTTTAACAAAATGGGTTCAGAATTGATTGCGACACAATCAGTTTAGAATTTGAGTCATTGATAAAAGATGTAAAGACAGAATGAAATGGAAAACTGAAGACCTGAGCTTTCAAAAATGGATCCAAAATTTATAAATATTCCAAATTTAGAAATGATAATTTAAATTTCGGAAAACAGAAAAAAATGGTACTAAAACTAACTTTTTTAGACTGTAGGTCTTAAATTTACACAGGAAATTTCGAGGAAAAATGTTGATACTAGCAATAGAGAAAAGACTTATAATTAAAAACACTTTTTTATTAGTTTCGTGTTTTTTTCCTGGAATATTTACTCGACATTTTAGATTTGGTGCCAAATTTTTTTGGGAAAAATTTAAAAACATTTTATTTGAATTAAAAAACTGACTCATTGCGACGAAATATTTAACTTGAATATATCTTATTTGAATACAAAAATAACTTATTTGGGTTCCCCCTGCCAGAGTAATATAATAATAATGTATTCAGAGTAATACTGAGTTAATACATGTAGGCAACTTTAAATACAAATTGAGTATAATTTAATATATAAAAACTGCCCAGCCTGTAATATCCATTTTTACCCCCTTACGGGCTGAATTTTGAAATATTCCCTCTTAGTACTCACTTACATATTACGGGGAACACTCTCATGAAATTTTTATGCTTCTAGACCCACTTTGTCTCTCAGTCAACGCTTAGACATTCATTAAGTAAATTTAAAACTTTTTCTGGAGCTTCCAATTTTTTTTCGGAATTTGACGATTAAATTTAAAAATTAATTTTTCATTAAGAATTTGAACTTCAGTATCAAATTTTTTGACCCCTAATTCAAATTTTAGATTTTGTATTGAAGAATAAAGTAAAAATGATAATTTCAAAATCTCAAGAAAAAGTTGAAATAGAGAAAATTGGACAAAAACTTGGGATTTGTGGAAAAAATAAAATTCTGAAAAATGCTTTAAAGCCATTTAAAATTGTAATATCAGATTTTTTGAGTTAAAACTGGAAATTTTAACAGTTTGAAAAAATATTAAATTTTTTAAAATATAATTAAATTTTTCACAAATTATTATGGTGTATTACTTAATTTTTTTACTTCAAGGACAATTTTAAATTTACTTTCGACATTTAAGAACTTCCGATACTTAAAAACTATTTTCTAAAATTCATTTTAAATTTTATATTTCAAGATTAAAAAATCAAAGTTTTAAGAACAAATCAAAATTTTGAGCTTAGCATACTGGAAGAATTTTGTAATTAAAGTAAAAAAGTTGAAAAAAAAATCGAGATTACAAGTTTATGTTTAAAATTACAACATGATTAATCAAGGAATAAAAACTGAAATATTCAGATAAAAATTAAAATTTCCGAAATTAAATTAAAAGTATATGAAATAATCAAGAGCGCTGAAGAAAATCGAAATTTTGGAAAGATTTGGATTTTTTTATGTTGAGATACCTACCTAACTGTTGTTATTTTGTAAAAAATTCAGCATTGATTTTTTAAACTTCGAGTTCATTTTTTTTCAAATTTGAAGGAGTCGCCAGAAATATTTACTTTTAAGAAAGTTGTTTGTTCAAAAAGTTGAGCAAATACTATTCTACAGAAACGTTTGTTACAAGAAAACGGAAAAAGGCAAGATTTATTTCATTTTGCTAAGTTCTTGACAAGAAATCTTGATCTTACTAAATGAAATTCTTGTCTTGTCTTGTTGTTGCTCACCAATTTCAGGTCTTGTTCTTGCAGCAAGAATAATACAAGAACAAGGAAAAGCAAGACAAGAACAAAACACTAGTTTTTGAATGGATTTTACATCGCTTAAATAATGAAATAAATAATATAATAATTTCCATAATAATTTGAGTCAAAAAATGCTATATTTATTTTAAAACTTTCGGGGACGATTAGGTTTGGAATAAAATTCAAGCGTTTTAAAAAGAATCGCTTGAAGGTGAAAATTGTAAACGGCCCTCCAATAACAGTTCAAACGACACTACAAATATTGATGATGACTTCATTAATTTTCGAATAACGACGTTATCATCATTTTAATTTGAAGAAAAAGCTCAATTTTTTTCAGTTGTTTTTAAAAATTTTTGGCTCGCGAATAAAATTGCTGTTCAAGTTACCAACTTTTTTATACCACAATTTAAGCGATGCAAGAAGCTATTTAAAACAAATAAAAGATAAGGGTTATCTCTTTAAAAAAAGGTTGATGACGATATAATTTCCCGAAATTACAACATCCTCCATATTTGCATGTTAGAAGGCTCTTTTCTTAATTGTTAAATCGGCAGTTTGGTCCAAAGTTTAACATCACTCTGTGTACTTAGTTAATATACATATAAATTGCTAATTAGTAACCATTAATGCGGCTTAGCGCCCAATACAGCCTATATTCTTTGCTAAACGATTATTCTCAGTTCACGCTGTAATCTTTATGTGGATCTTCCTGTCTAAAATGATCACTTCTTTACTTACTCATGAGCTGACCTGACAACCTATAAAAACAACTTTGATTTTGCAAAGAACATATGATTTAAAAACTATTTTAATTTTAATTTGAATTCATAACTTGTACCATTACATCCCCTCTTGAGGTAATTGAGGTTGGCAACTTGTAAGCAGTGTTGTGTTGTTAGTAATGCTCCAGGTAAAATAAATGGCTTATAAAGCCATCAAACAGTCGTTTTATCAATGTTTGTCTGCAGCACTAACATGATACATCTTTTATACTGTGACATCAAATAAACGATTAAAGTTATCATAAATTTACTATAATAGCTGCCAAGGTGATGACCTTAAGGTCAGAGTTATTTAAGGACCAAATAAAAAATTCTTACTGTGTAGATGTTAAGTATATTTCGCAACAATGTTAGCATGCCTAAAAAGGTGCATATAACAAAAGAAAGAAAAAGGAAAGGACAGAACAATATACTGCCTGGAGTTTCTATAGATTATTGGGCTGAAATTTAGTTTGCTTCATAGTTGGTGTACGAGATAGGAGCTTTTAATTTTCAAGTTTTTTAAAAATTATTATTACTTATTGAAAATGTTTGCTAGGTAATGATTTAAAAATATTTAAGAGTGATCACTCACTAAAGTGATACTCTAAATGTAGCCCGCTTCTCTTTCTAATTTTTGCCACATACCAAACGCTTATTGTCCACTGGGCAGATTGCAGATCTCACTAAGAGTACAAAAAATAGTTGGTGTACTATATAACAAGCTTATTACTGTACGATAAAATAATAATCAAAAGTCTAAGTCTAATTCCGAATAGATAGTCGATTCCTTTTTGAGAAAAAAAAACTGTTTATTTTCTAGGCAGCTATTCAACACAGCGCCTCATCTTGGTTCTGTAAAGTATGAAATTGAAGCTCCAAGCTGATGATTATCAGTTTGCCGATAGGTTTTGCATAATTATTGCTATTATCTAGTGCTAAGTACGTTGTTATCTAGTAAAAAGAGATAATATGTCCATTACGCATTTGTTACCGCATGGTCACCTTCTGCTAGGACAATTACGGAGGTAGATGGTAAACGCGAACAGGTTTTTGCTACCACACGTATTATTTACTGCCTTATTTTGTGTTTAAATTAAAAGGAAAGCATACGTTACAGCGTGTTATACGGTTAATGACATTTTAGTGCTGTAATTACTTGCAAATATTTTGCATACGCGCGGAGACCGTATGATGATGGGAGTTTAATTTGTTAGATTACTAAAGGTTGTAATTCATCCACTGGACTCATATGTAAAATGTTATCTGTAACTAACAAAATAATAAATAGAAAAGTTCCAATGCATTAACAGACTCATCATGTAGAGCTAAAACTAATTAATTAGGTCACTACCCATATTTTTATAGCAGGTTCGTTTCATAACCTACCAGTGTGCGTTAGGCATGTCTATAGACTCACCATAACAGAGAATATTTGGAAATGCAACCACCAAAGGTCCTAGTAGAATACAATAAATTATTTTCAGTTTCTTAAAATTTGGATTTTTATGTCCATACAAATTTCTTAAAATTTCGGCTATTCTTGATTTCCACTTTATTTTTTGTTGAACATTTCGATCCTGTTTCGAAACTTCGACTCCCCCAAAATTTCAACTTTTTTCTAAATTACACTTTCTTTGACAAATTTTACATTATTTGAAATATACTTAAGTATGGTTTTTCTGAAAGTTTCTTTTTAAATCATATTTTTTTAATATTGGCGTTTTCCAGAGTGTAGTCTAATTAAAACTGCAGTTTTTCAATATATTGTGTTTTTCTTAATATTTCGGTTTTTCCAGAACTTCGACCTTTCCCCATCGTTTCAAATTTTCTAAATACCGCCTTTGTTTAAAAATTTGACTATTTTTGAAGATGTAGGCCCTAACAAAAATTGATTTTTACATTTGTTAAAAATTTTATTCTCTATTAATTTTTATTTTAAATTCTTTTGCTTGTTGATGATTAATAAATAATTTCACTTTTTTTTTAAATTTCGATTTATTTAGAAAACTTTTACCTGTTTGCAAAATTCGATAACTTTATAAATGTCTACTTTTTATTAAATATTTTAAACAAAGTAGAATTTTTCAAAAATGCCAAAACAATATTTTTAGATTCAAAATGTATCAATCAATCTAAATTTTTAAGAAAAATAAAATTTTTGAAAGAAAGTCGTAATTTTTAAGTCATATGTTCGAGAGAAATGAAAATTTCAAAGAAATAATTGAAATTTTCAAGAAAAAGCCAAAAATGTAAATATGATTTTCAAATAATCAACGTTTTTAAATCCAAAGAAGGTTTTTACACCTTTACCACATTGCCAATTAATCAATAATTACATGACTTTCTTCAAAATGTTCACCGTTTCTTAAAATTTCCATTTCTGTCTAAATTTAACTTTTTTTAAATTACAACTTTTATAAATTTTTATCCTTTTTTAAAATTTTCACCTTTTTAAAGTTTTGACATTTATTTGGCTTTGACGGAAAGAGTAACCGTATTATATCTTTGCAACAATGCGAATAGGATGCGGAAATAACAATAGATGGGGATTAACCGACTTCTTCAATAAACAAAGTTGACTTTTTTAAAACTTCCACTGCTTTTGGAAGTGAATACTTCTTAACACGCTTTAAGCGATTTTAGACAGGGAAAAACTATGGTGGTGCGTTACCATAAAGTTATTTCGCGTTACCAACATCCTTTCTCTAATTATGTAACTATGAGTAAGACGAGCAAATGTATTTAAAAACGCATAATCGACAGCAGGGTTCGAACCTGCGACCTATCAGATCTATGAAGCAAAATCTGTCGCCTCAACCAGATAAGAGCCAAGGTGTATTGGCCGATGGAAAGTATATGAAATTTAAATCGGTTTAAAACGTGTATAATAATCTCAATGAAAACTACTTCGCAATTGATGGTTAAAAATTGTGACAGTAATTACAATACCTATTAATATTACAGTAAATACTTCTCTAAATCATTATAACCATAATATTTTCATAGGGTTAGTTGGAAAAGGGTAGCTCTTTCTACCGTCTCACTTAAGTAGTCAATCGAACATTTATTTTTAACTGTATATTCACTGTGTATATTCACTTTTTCCTTTCAAAATTTGTCCTATTTGTGAAAGTTCGAAATTTTTTCGAAATATCGCCTTTTGTTAAATTCGTCCTTTTTCACAATATTTGTTTTTTAAAATTTTAAATTTACTTTTAAAAATTGACTTCTTTGATTAAAATCTGACACCCTCAAGATTTTAAATAATTATCTAAATATTCTTCGGTTTTTTAATCAAAATACTACCATTTCTAAAAATTCGACTTTTTTGAAAATTTTCGACCTTTTAAAATCAGAAGTTTTGCAAAAATTTGTGATTAGTTTAGCAAAATTTGCATTTTTTTAATATTTGATGAATCTTTTCATAAAAAGTAAACATTTAAAAAAATGTTTAATGAAAATTTTAAATCTTTCTGAAAAACGAAACATTTTTTAGAATTTAATTTTGGAATGTTCAACCGTTTTTTTTTTACTTCAATTTTCTGAAAATTCTAACTTTCTTCTGAACATTTTCACATTTATCTTAATATTGGAGAAAATGGGCAGCTTGTTTCACAATGACGTAAGCAGTCAACATAAAATAAATATGCAGCCGTTCGGTTCTTTTCAAAATTTGACCATTTTTCAAAATTTCAATATTTTTGTCGTAATTTAGCTTTTCTTATAATTCGTTTTTGTTTTTGGAAATTTTGCCTTTTTTAGTTAGCAGCTTTTTAAAAGCGACTATTCTCAAAACTTGATTAATTTTCCAAATTTGTCTTTCTGTATAAAAATTTCATTTTGATTTTTATCCAAAATTTCGATATTCAACATAGTATGTGTTCTCATAATTCCATTTTTTGATTTTTTCTTTCAAAAATCGCCTATTTTCAAAATTTAGTTGTTTTTCTAACTACTGGTCTTTTTCTGAAAGATGTCTTTCCGGAAACTAGGTCTCAAGGTTCTCCCTATTTTCCTATTTTCAATTTTTATCTCAAAATGTCAGTTTTATGTTTTTGGAACTTTGGAACAACTCTTTCCTAAAAATTGACTTTTTCTTTTATACGATAATATACACAGTTTTGTTTGACAAGAAAAAAACCGGCCCACAAAAATGTAAAATTTCAGTAGATATTTTATTTTTGATAAAATATGGATAAATATGTTCTATTATACCGGGTGCTTTTTTTAGTTGGGAGGTTACCTTTATATGGAGTACTACTTATTATAAAGGCAAACTGATTTTGTCGATGGGGCTAATCGGGGGTAAACTATCTTCTAAAAATATTTTCAGCTTCCCCCCACTACCGGTTGTACCGGAAGTAGACACCAACTTTCTTATTTTAAATAGCAACCTCCAAATTTTATATTTTATTTGGATTTTACGTAAAAAAATAAGTTAATGTATACATGTTTATTGCTATCTTTGATAGTTTTAAAGATATTTTAATTATTCGAAAAAAAAATGACAGAAAAGAGGGTTATTTTGACTCTTTGTATCTTTTTTATTATTTGCAGTAAAAACATGAAATTTAAATTGAAGACACGAAATATTATAAAGATTATAATAACATAATCAGATTTTACATTTATTATAAAAGGTGATGAAAATTTTATAATCTTTGCTGTTTCTGTTTTATTAAAAAAAACTCTGGGTAACATGGGTAATTTTGTTATTAGTGAAGATGGAAAGTCGGTTAAATAAGCAAAGTAGTGCGAAATTTAGGCCAATTAACAGGGCCTTAGGAAAAATTTGAAAACCGTCTTATTTAGGTGTGACAGTGAAAAACGTCCTTTTTTAAAATCTGCTGTTACTTCTTTATTTTGACAAAAACTAAAATTATTTACATTTTACCTCCAAAAAGGTTTCGAGTGGCGTAGCTGTTTGTTTTTTTTGTTGAATAATCTCTAAACAAATTATGGCAGCCTTGTTTTTTCTTATGGACACCATATTGAATTATTCCATTTTCGGATTTAGCAAAATTTTTTGAGAAATTTGATATGTAAAATGTCAAATGTCAAAAGAGACTAATAAGCACCGTTATAAAAAAAATGTATTTGTTATTTTTTTCAAATAGTAGGTAAAAATAAATGAGGCTTTAAAAATGTATAAGATGCAATAATAACTAATGAACATAAATAAATGTTCTTTGGGATGCATGTATAACTTGATTTTAGTAATAAACCAAATAAATTTAACCTTTAACGTGTTTGGCTTTAATGGGTAATAAGTCGCTCAGACAGTTTAAAAATTGATACTCTTTTGAATGTCGATAAACAATTAATTTCAATTTATTTCGGATTTGTAAAAAATGTTGTCGATATTGAAAATTTTAATAATTGGAAAGATCTAGAGATCTAGAGAATTACAAGCTGTTTTAGGTTTTTTCTCTATGGACACAAGAACATGGTCGAAAATTATTAAAAGTTTCACAGAATATGTATTTAAAACTTTTTAAACATTTTTTCTGATATTTTGTTGTGTTCATTTGTTCAGTTTAGTTACGTTTATTTTCAATTTTATATTAAAATGTTAATAAGTACATTCTTACACTATCTTGTATTACATTACTGCTTTTTTTATTATAATAATTATTTTTTCATAGCCCACTAATTTAAAAAAAATACCATAAACACTGTTTTTCTGTGACGACGCCTATGTTACATTTTTGACATATAACTTGTGATATATCAAATTACTCAGATAATAATGCTGAATTAGAAAATATAAAAATCGAATATAAAGTTTATAAACAAAACAAATTTGCCACAATTTTCTCAGAGATTATTTAAGACAAAAATAATTAGCTATGCCACTAAAAAGTTTTTTGAAGGTAAAACAAAAATAATTTTGTTTTTTGTCAATCAAACCACTAATAAAGAAGTTACACAAGATTTTAAAAAATAATTTTTTCTTAATAAAATCTAAATAAGGCGGTATTCAATTGTTTTCCTAATGGCATGTTAATGGGCAGAAAATTCCTTACCACTATGTTTAAATGTAAAAAAAAATAAAAGGGTGGTCTGGGGCCGCAGGGATGACAGCTACTCTCAGTACAAATATGACAACATATGTCATGTTGTATACATTTATTGACTTGTTTTTTATTTTTCCTAGAAATAACTATCTAAAAAATTATTTAGAGTGGATAGTCTTCATTAAAACGCACTGTATAATTTAAGATAAAATATATTATTGATCAGTATGCAGTGGTAGTTTTAAAATTGTCAGATTTTAACTATCGGTTTCTCAACAACCGTTTTTTGCGTTAGTTTTATTCTGAAATAGTCGAAAAAATTGTGCGCAAGAAAAGGACACTCATTTACGAGAAAATATAAATATCGTTTACCTGTTAACGCACAGTTATTCTTTTTCGTCTGTTATTCGTGTATCTATGAATTTTCCGTTCAATTCGGAATAATTAATTAGAAACTAAATTTTTGGCTACTAGATGTTCTAATAAAAGTTGTCAAGAAAGCTGTAAAGAATCCATATACACGATAAAGAAATATGGCATTCGTTACGGGATCCTAGCAATGAAGAAAGAAAATTAAAGTTTTTGTAGCTGCAAATGTGTCGCCTATGCTACAATTTAACATCATATTTTCACCTTATCTAAGAAACATGGCATTCGTTATTGCCACCTGGCGATGAAGAAAGAAAATTATTTTTTTTTTACCTACAAATGTGTCGCCCATGGTATAATTTACCATCATATTTTCACCTGGTCTAAATCACCCTTTATTCTTGAGATATTGCACTGTGCTATTGCAAACTGTATATTAAAAAAAATATATAATGTAGAAAAGGTTAAATGTTGGAGTTTTCCGCAAATATTTAGAATTTTTTAATTTAAATAACCATCTCGGAAGTAGATTTATTGAAAGCATTATTTTGAAATTTTTAATTGAGAAAAATTATACAAAATAAGGTTTAGACAAAACAGTTTAAATTTGTAATTATTTAACAGTCTGTTTAAATTGAAGATGAAAAAAACATTAGGCCGTTAGTAATATTACTGCTAATAAAAAAGAAATGCTAAAACTTTTTTTACATACCTAGTCCGAATTCAAACTGACTCAACTTTCTTCTAACGAATAGGATACAAAGTTCTAGAAAGAATCTTGTCATTGGCAATATTGATATATAATAAAAAATCGAAAACATATAACATATAAACATATAAAAAATTCGATAACAAATTTTGTTACATCTTGATACGTATTTAGAAAATTAACTCAGTTTAAAGTAAGTAGAATGAGAATAAGTGGTCCAATTATTTCATAAAAAACCCCCGCCGAGGTGAAACCTAAACATGACAGAAAGCGCAATTAATAAACGTACACATACATTGAGATAAATCCCTAGGGCATGAATAATACATCAAAAGTATAATGCCATGACCCCCCCATGTATTTCAGCCACAGATAATGGGTAAGGCGCATACCTATGTACCAGATATACGCCTAAAATTAATCTATGTTCGCGAGATGACACAAAGCGATTTTGTGTGCAAGTTTAATCAGGTTCCACTTCTCATTTTTAAAATGGTACCGGTAAAAGGTAGCCACACTCGAAATTTATGTCAGCAGTAAAACTCCCGCCGGGTAACGAATGCGTTTCTCACAAAAACTTCACCGCGATTCGCCCAAATTGTCATATAATAAGTTGGCGCCAGAGCGATTTCCACACAAAGCTTTATTAGGGGCCGCTTTTGCAAATTGGACTTTAAAAATGTTTGGGGAATTCTATTTGTTAAGGGTACGAGGTATTACTTGGAACTAAAATGATGAAAGGGACTGAACTTAACCGTGTTTAGCGTCGCTTTATACGGATTATGGTAGGTTGTTTTATTGGGGTTTCTTGCTCAATAAATCAAATTGAATTTGGCCAAACTTCTCTCTTTCAACTTTAACGAATGCTTAAAGGCAGTTTGAAAAAGTTGCTAAATTACCAGTAAGAAAACGATTGGTCGTTTGATCAGTTCTAGTTCAATAGCGTAAAATAATTCAATACTATTTCCATTATAAAAAAAACGAACAGATAAGGTTTAGAACTATAACCTATAAAAACTTGAATAGGTGAGTAACATGAAACTACTTATACCAAATAAAATAAAAATTTAAGAAAATAAATTTACTAGATAGGTAACGTTCAGTGGCTGATTAAGCTTGGTTGGAACTCCCCAAATAATTATTTTTTATGCTATGTTTTTCTATAAAATGTAGTTAAGTTCTGCGAAAACCACTTCTTGCAGAAAAAGAAGATGCCAGCCACTTTCTGGGGGCACCTGTGTGTTCCACATGTTACACACCCTTAAATTAGCTCCTCAAAATTGTCTTGTAACAGATGGTGCAGTTGAAATACATATTCATTAGTAATCATAATCATAACTTATATGGACTCCTTTAAACGACTTCAGATTGTGGAAGGATTTCTAAGAACTTTGCTAGGAGATATATTTCCATCGTCCGAATAAAAAGATACCTACACTATGTGCGTCCTAAGCTTCTCTAGAAGTGGAATATTTAGTAACATATTAATATATGACCTATATAAATAAACGCGAGTCACCCCTAACTTAATCAATCATAAATTTGATATAAAACAAGTAAGATTTATCTGTGAAATAGTGCTTCAAAACCAACATTGTATTGAATTGGTAACTCCTAGAATTATAACAAAAATTTCTATTCGAATAGTAATAATATCTTGTCACGTATCCATTTTCCGTTTTTTCTATTTTAGCCTACTACTTATTAGTCATGACATTCTGCAGCAATTATTTTCTCTAGACAAGCTTAAATATATAGAATAATTTGTGTTAGTTATTTCTTGACAGCATGTAACGCGGTTACTTATTCATCAGTTCGGTAATTTGGAACGCTTTATGCTATGTAGGTGTTGAATTTGGGAGAAAACACTTTCTTACTAAAAGCCTTCTTACCATAAATTCGACATCTCTGCCATCCAAACATAACTGCTTTGGCAATGAAATAATGGAATTGTAATTAAAAAAAAATTATAAAATATGGTCTCATTAGTACACTAGACAATCTTATTAGGGAGCATAAAAAATCTAAAATGATGCTTTTTAAAAGGCAAATGAAACCTCAAGTACCTAGTTTTTACATCTTCAGTTTAAAGTTTTTTGGGCTTAGCAGCGTGAGAAAAATTATAAGAAAACCGTTGAACAAAAATGTTTTCCAATATTTGCTTTCACCTTTAAACAGGTCTACGAACTTTACTAATTCTGCTTCAATTTCTCATCTCATTATGAAGTATTTCAAAATACTTTATTTCACTTTAATTTGGATGATCTCCGAGTACTGTACGATGATATATAGCTGAGTTATCGTTATTCAAAGCATCAATGTCATTTTTTGGCTTTGCTAACGAATAACTTGGAAAATAATATTTATACAGAAAACGTAAGTAGAGTTTTGTAAACTAAAAAATATTCTACAGAGATTAAGAGATAGAGGAGTTAAGGGAACATCAGATACAGATATGCGCTTTGCAAGAAGTTAAAAGAAAGGGAAAGGGAAAATACTGATTGGTGATTAGGACTTGATATACAGTGGCGTGGAAAAGAACCTCAGATCCAAAGAAGGACTGGCTTTAATGATACATAAGAAATATATCAACAAATTGGAGGATGTCAATATAAGTCACAGAGAACACTTACAGCCAAAATGACACTAAATAAAATCATAGTCAACGTGGTAGGAATATAGGGTCCAGAGGATTGCAAGCTGAAGAAAAAAGAGAATATTTTTATGAAAAACTGTGGGAAGTGGTCAACGCAACACAAGAGGGGAAATAATTGGGATGGGAAACGCGAGTTGGAAATTCAGCAATAACAGTTGTAGGACAAATATTTAATGAGAACCTTAGCATTGAAAACAGAAATCTCATGGTGATTTCTGTTCCATGAATAAATTAAGAAGAAACATAACTTTTTTTGATCGTAAGTATACCAATACAAATATATTTTTCATAATTCAAGTCAATGAATCAAATCGTGGATGTAAGAGGTATGAGGTGGTCAAATATAGGCAGTGGCCATAATCTTACGTTTGCTGAATTTCGTATAAAAATTGGTAAGACAGCAAATGAAAATAAAACACGTTAGAAAAGAAAATAGAAATAAGTAGAGAAAGCATAAGAGAAAATTCGGTTAAACAATTATTACACCAAAAGAGTCCAAAAGCAAAAATAACCTCAAACAATGTCAAAGTGAGGAGTTATAAGAGAGTCGAAATATTCAGGAAACAAAAAAGGAGTATTGGGAAAGATTTACTAATAGAGAAAATAAATAAAAAAACTAATCAAATATCCACACATTAACAAAGGAACGTGGGTCAAACATTTTAAGGAACTATACAAGCGATACGAAAAAAATCTAATTCCTGAGACCCCAGAAATAACAACAAATCAGACAACAACAATTACGGAAAGAGAAGTGGAAGAAGCTACGGGGAAACTTAGGAACAGAAAGTCCCAGGTCAGAACCTGAAATATGGAGGAAAATCAATAAGGAAACAATTGAAAACCCCAATACAAAAAATAATAAAATATGATTTCCAGACGAATGGAGAACCACTTTTCAAGGAAGAAGATAGAAAAAGACCAAAGAATTACACAGGAATAAATACTTTGAACACTACATTAAAATTAATAACAAGAATAATTGTCAAAAACTAAATGAAAGAACGAGGCTAGAAGGGACTTAGATTCGACGAATCGTATAAAGAGGCTGTTTTATTAAAAAACCACTGAAAGATGTCATTGAAGCACAATATATGAATGTACCAGCATGTGTGCCTGATAGGCTAGGAAAAAGCATTTGATAGAGTGCCAATAAAATACATCCAACACTTACTTCATGATCGAGGAATACCGATAGTTTAATCGGAACTATATTGAAAATATGGACAAGAAAAAAGAACTCACAGCAAGACTAGAAAAGGAAACTAATATGGGATGGGCATAAGACAAGGCGACTCATTAACTCAATACCTCTTTAATATCACAATGGATGAAGAATGAAATAATTAAGTAGGTTAAAAAAAAAGAAATTACAAAATGGGAAATAAAAGAGATGAAGATCGTATGCTGCTCAGATGATGTAATTATAGTTGCTGAAAATAAGAATGATCTACAGAAATTGTTGCACTCGTTCTATCTCTCTGCTCTAAAACATAATATATAAATCTCTACTAAAAACCGAAGACAGTAATAATTGTAAAGCAGCCTCTCAGGTATAAACTGGTGATTGAAAATAGCATGATCGAACAAATAATGAAAACTAAGTACCGGGGAATCGAACTACCAAGCTGCGGCAGAGTTGAAGAAGAGGCACAAAAGCAAGTAAGCAAGGCAGATAGAGCAAGTGTAACCCTACACGATATCATATGGAAAAACAATTTCCTATCAGTGAACACCAAATCCAGAATATATAAAACAGTAGTCAGCCCTATTATGACGTTCACGTCGGAAACCAGATTAGATACCAAAGTGATGCAGAGAAAGTTAGAGACGGCCGAAATAAATGTCCGGAGAAAAATTATCAACAAAACATTGAGAGATAGATTAAGAAATAAAAACATAAGCGAGACATGAAAAGTGGATAATATCAAGAAGTGGATCAAAAATTGAAGACTAATGGGGAACGAACATATTAACAGAATGAATGAAAATAGAGTCGTCAGAATAGCTAGAAATAGATCACCGAATGGCAAAAGAACTTTGCCGATGACAATCAGATAATCATGCCTGAATTAAAGACGAAAGAAGAAAAGAGGAAGGAGACGAAGAAAAAGAAAAAGAAGGACAAGAAGAAGATTAAAAGAAGGAAAGCATTTTCTTCAGGTTATATTTGTAGAAATTAATTACCAAAACCAAAAATGTCTTTTTTGTTTTGAATCACACAGCGCTCAAAGGGCAATAAAATTAAACAAGATGAAATTAATAGAAGAGCTTTTTAACGAGATCAAGGCTTGGATTTACTTTTTTAATTTTTTCTATTATCACCTGCGATCACGGAATATTAAATTCTTTTTAAAAAGAATATACTTGTATCTATTACCTTCGCAGACAAGTAAGCCGAATATTTTTGAAAGAACATAACAATGGGACTTAACGATAAAGTCCCAATGTTAAATGTGTGAAAATTAATATACAAAATTATGTAGAACAACCACCTGAGCGAAACAAGCAATAGAGCAGCCAATTTATTGTTAGCCTAGCTGTCAAAGGAAAATTTTAAGAACCATGTTAGCAAAATTTACCCTTCGTTATTTTTCAAAAAAGTTTCCTTGCGTTAAATACATTCCTTTGCCTAAATAGCAGAAAGAAAAAAAAAGTATTATTCGATTGTGCGCAAGTGGTTTCAATTGATGCTTAAGGTTGAAAAAGGAAAGTGTAGACTTAATGGAGTTGAGTAGAATCGAACTTACATTCTAGATGTAGGGATAGAACCAGCCTATATTAGCTACTTTTACATAAACGCATCAATTTGTTACTATATGAAAACTTGTCAGTCGTATCCTGCAAGTAGTTTTCAGATTGAATTGGTCAAGTTGTGTTGACAAATTAACAAATGACAATTGTTGTCAGAAAGAAACCACCATTTTGATTCAGCTACAAACGAGTTTTTGTGTGGGGAGTTAAGCCAAATTTTTTCGTTTTACAATGACTATTTCCAGGTATATGGAAATCCGTAAAATGAAAATCAAAGTTTGTATTGTATTTCTCGTGAAGATCTTTACCCTAGGATGTGGGATGACCCGTAGGATTGGGTACCTCGCGTAAGATTTGACTCCCAATATGCTAGGGCTGCATTCCACTTTAGGTAGGCTCACGTGCTTATTCATCCCCCATCTGTGGTCATTTTTCATGATTTTTGAACTCGTAAACATTATCAGCTTTTCTGACTAATAAACGCTGATCATAACGATTAATAGAACATCATAATACGACCCCGCCTTTTTCAATGCTTCCCAGCCTGCCTTGAGAAAGCCCATGCGTGTATTAAATTGTTTCGTTTTGATTTTGCCAGGCTTCTCAGATTAAAGTTGTTAGTGACAAGTAGCTGGTTACCAGGAAAGACTGTCGTCAAAGTCTTGAATATATTTCCACATCAAGAGGAAGTTCGATCCTTATCCAAGACCAGCTTTAGGCGATGAGTATATTTACAATTTTTTTTATTCTCGCTTGCCGAATTGTACATTATTTCTCGTGCCTACAACTTAACGTCAAGTTGGATTTTTTCCTTATTTTCAATCTTGAAGTTTTTATTGGAATTTTTCCATTAAAAAATAAAATGTCAAAATAAAAGTCGAAAATCTACGTTTTAATTGTAAAACAAATTATCAGGGTGTACACTTTTGGTTTTACTGACAATTTACATCTGTCTTCTAATACCTACGTATTTTTAACATTTCTGGAAGGTAAACAAAACGAAGATGCGTCTATTGACCCCACATTTGGTACGAGCGAATTTGCATATATCTGTCCTCTGTGACACGATCTCGTTATTTATTTTGGACCTATTTCGCTGCCACCGTGACAATATCCGCCGATTATAAGACGTAATGGTTTTGTTATTTCGTGATTTACAAGGTTGCCGAGGCATGTACAACCTGAGAAGCAAGCGGCGCTTAAGGAAGAAAACAAGAACGTCTGCCCTACGCCTACACGTTCATAGATAGACTCGCTTTTTGTCGTTCAGGCTTAGAATATCCTACAACATTTAGACGCCAGTGAGTCATGAGATGTAAGCTGCAACAGCCCGCAGACGTTATGTAGTTACATCTGATTTATATTTGTATTGAATTCCTACTTAATAACACAGGTTACAGTTGTTATTAGAATATTTAATCGAATGATTAATTACGAAACATGAGCAGGTTAATAGCGACGAGTTAACTTGGAGAATGAACACAAAAATGATAACATATGGAAGATTACAATTAAGTTGTGGTAGTTTGTTTCAATTAGCATACATACATATCTCGTATGACAGTCAAAACTCAGTTAGGAATCACTCAATGTGATTTAGTAATTTAAGATATCTCGAATATTTATATAGCTGATTAATGCATATGTTTGAAACCTTTACAGCTACACTAACCTTATTGAAGTCAAAAATAGGAAGAATAATGTTGTTGGTTTTCAATATTTTCAACTGTAGTAAGTTTAAAAGCTTAATTACAGAACATTTAATTATCAACCTTGGATATTATAGGACTGTTAATTTCTAGAATTATTTCAAACTTCTGGGAATTTTAGTATCATTTGTCCTGAATATAATTTGAGTTATCAATTTTAAATCGAAGTTTCGATCTTTGTTTTTCACAATTTTTCCCGCAGTGTTCCGAGAACAATGTCTACATTTTAAAACACTCCAAATTTTGATGTAAGTTTCTAATGAAATATAACCAACAAAGTAATCATTTATAAGAGCCGTATATTTCGAAAATTTCAAGCATAGCATAATTTTATTTGGAGAATATAAACGTTTTTCTCATATTCACATCAAGAAACGTGCCACAGTTTACCCAGATGAATTTGATTGTTCCATTGTCCACAAAACTTGTGATATTTTCTTATTCTCTCGTTTAAATGTTTGAAACATCTGATAGGTATCAGCAGCGTCTTAATAAATAATACGGTTCAGTTTGATGGGATGGAATTTTTGGCCGCCACTTGTCTTGAAAGGTCTAAACCAGTAATCATTTAAACACTGACGGATCATAATGACATCACTATAATACCGATCGCATTATGAAACGTTAAATGTGTAATCTGCCGACATAAAAGTTCAAAATGATAGTTATTACGTTTTCGTCGATGTTACGTTTTCCTTAGATCAATGTGTACCAGTTGTTCTCCTTACAGTGAAAAGGGATAACAATGGTAATACTTATTTGAATATACTAGGTCGGGCTCGACGTGCCAGAATGTAGTTTGATTTAATAGTTGACACACTAAATATGTAATCAAGAAAGCTCCCACGACCAGACTCACAAAATATGCATACATACATACAGGAAGTCCGAAATTGGAGAATGTCCAATGTTTGACATTTAGCCTGAAACGTAGGGAACCAAAATTCAAAGCAGAGGGCCACGGTAACCCAGTATTCTTACGTATTACTGGTTCACAATTAAGCACTGTGGATTTTTAAGAGTTTTGTTGAAAATAACACTTAAGACTTATTTGTAGAACTGTATATCTAATTTAAAACTTCTTACACTTACTAATGCTCACTTATAGTATTATTCCGCACATACAAGAATATTTAATATCTCGAAGTCTCGAACGCACAATTACGCCATCTCCTTAATAGCCCCAATTACTAGTAAACATTCGAAAGACATCTCAAAACTATGAGTAATTTTTTCAGTTGCGCATTTCTCTAAGACCTTCTAGTAAACATCTACCATAGTAGATAATTTTTAACTTCACGATTCATTACAGTATGTTAATCAAAGCACGGATAAACTTATTGGCGAGAAGGTTTCGCTGGTAAATATTCACGTAAAATATTTCATATCAGATAATTTTCAAAGGCAAAACTAATGAATCCTTTGTGTTGTGGTGCATAATTACATATTTTACTTATTACATGTCTACTGCTATATTTCTATAATAATTAAAAATCTCAGTCTGCTGAAGGTAACAATTTTGTACACACAGAACTCTGGCGAAATGAAGGACAGAAAAGACAAGGTTTTTATAAATTTTAATTTTATTTTTTTGGCACAACTTCGAATTTGATAGCTCGAAACAAAAGATTTTATTTCATATCATTATTGAGCGAATTGTTTTTCGAAAATGTTGTGTTGTTCGTTAATGTTGAATTTACACTTTTTTTTTTTAATTTCGATTATGACTTGAAGCTTTTCTTGAATTTTGACATTAACCGCAAAATATCAAGCTTAAAAAAGTTCTTAGTATTTATTGTGGGTTTTGTTTAAGAATACAAATCTTTTCTCAAATATTTTTGACGTACAATCCACTCACAAAGGATTACCCTACGAAGCATTTGAAGTACTCCGAGTAGAATGTAAAAATAAAGATAAATAAGGATAGAATATTATTATATTGTTGACAAAAATTTCGTTCCGTAACAAATTTTACAGTTTGGAACTGCTAGAGACTGAAGTCCTCAATATTGATATTTTTACGACAAAAATTGAGTGCCTTGCTTTCAAACCCTTCACTTTTTTTGTCAAATAACAATTTTTATATATTTGCTCTAAAATTTATATTTTAAATTCAACATTTGTAGAGGTGTCTATTGATTTCAAAATTATTTAGAAAAATCCACTTTTTCCAAAAATTCGAAGTTGGCAATAAAATAAAATACAATTCTGATTATAAAACAAAAATTCTAGCTTTATTCTTATCCTTTTTACAAAATTTTGACGGTCATTTCAAATAATCAGGACCTTGTATCAAAATTTCGAATGGTTACTCGAAAATACAAGTTTGTTTTTTCAATATTCTGACTCTCAACTGAAAATATGGATTCGTTCAAATAATTTTATTTAAAAATTTTATTTAAGAAATTTCTATTTCAAAATTAAAATATCGACGTCCAAATTTTGAAAATTCTTTGCTGCACTTATTTAACAATTATTGAAAAGCTTTAAAACTTTGACTTTTCTTACAACGATTTATTATTATTAAGATCTAGTCTTTTCCTATTTGGATCTTAAACTTCAAATTTTGTTATTACATCAACAATATCGAACAGGGGCGTTCCGACATCTTCAGTTGCTATGTGTTTATTGGAATTTATTCCTTACATTGTTTTTTTCTGGCGAGTTTGGGGACTGAGAGAAGCTGCATATTCCAATAATTTAAAATATCAACTGTATTTATTTCGATAGAAACGAAAACAGCAATTTAAAAGAATATAAAAAAAATACACTTGGGGGACATGGGACCAAATCAAATTAAAGGGTCTTATAAAGTTTTTTAAAAAATGAATATTAAAATTCAGAATTTCGAGTTTAAATTGAGTTTTGACCATGTAGTTTTAAGAAAAATTAAATTGATATAATTTATACACAGAGTATTTCATTCATAATGGCATTTATTTTAAGGAAAGGTAGGGGAAAATGAGTTTGATAGGAATACGTGACTAAAAAAAATTCAGATATAATTAAGCTGAAAGAAAATATTTTCAAATCATAATTTAAAGCCTTTTTGGGCTGGCATTGACTCCAGTACTCCTAAGACCTAGCAAAATAGAAATAAGAAATGACGGCTTAGCGCAATTGGAAGTCGCGTGAAACAAATAAACAAAACACTGCTAGGTTATATCTAAATGATGACAGTAAAAATCATTGAATGCTACTGGTGGCACCGAGGGTTCCGAAAAAGTCGATATGTGATTCGCTTCTTAAAAAAAATTGGGGTGATAAGGAATTGCAGAAAAAAGCTAACGCAAAAAAAGATCAAATCGCGAGATTGGTGCAGCTTTGGAATAAACGCTGTAAGTTAAATTAAAAAGTAGTTAATACTCGAGAGGTGTTTTTCGATGTTTTGAGCTTTGTGATTCCGTGAGAAAAATATGTGATGCCGACGGAAAATTTATAAACCATGTGTTGTTTACTGACGAATCATCATTTTATTCTTAGAGCAGGCAGTTCTTAAATAGTTTGGGAAGGAGGCACTAGAGTATTAATTAAATACATTGCACCTATTCTGACCATGAGCTATGCTTGACACATTTTATTATAAACAACTTGAAAGATAGCCAACCTTAATATGCTTCCAAATTAAATAAACTGGTGCGTCACACCGTCATTTATTTTTTAGAATATTTAGATAAGTCATTTGGGTTCATTTTTTTTTGAATTTTCGTTTCACTTTTCGTCAGACCGATTGATCAACGAAACAAAAAAATATAAAAAAGTGATAAACGTATGGAAATACAAATATTGGTTCGCAAAAATAATTAATAAATTAAGATTTGTTGCCCATTAATTAGAAATGTTTCGCTCTAGCTTATCACTGCAGCTGGTGAGTGGATGATAACGTGATAATCGTCTATTGTAGTAAATTTATTATGATTAGTAGCGCTTGGCTTTGTGTGGTCAATAGGAAGATTTATGGCGATTTAAAAGGTCTAATAGTTTTTTTTTGGATTTCCTGCCTTTACTAAATACGTACGTAGTTAAAATTATGACTGAAACACCTTCTATTCAAAAAATCTAAAAATGTCATGTTTGATCTCAAAATTTGAAATTTTACCACTCTGATGTTCACTTTCTCCAAAAATTTCGGAAACTCGAGTATTTGCCTGAAAACTTCAATAATTTGTTAGGTTAACTTTAACTTCAAAATACGAAATTTCGAGATTAGATCGCAAATGTTGCTTTGAAATTTGTAAATTTTAGAGTTCCTTTTCCCCTAGAGAGTAAGTTTCAAGTTCGATAATAAAAATTTTTGACTAGAAATTTCGACTAACATCTAAATATTTCGGCGTTTTCTTTTCAAAATTAGAACCACGAACGTTATTCGTGTGTTAAATTTCAAAATATTTCCAAGAATATTTAGTGTTTGGCTGTTTTGACTGCAACTTTAATATTTTAATTTTTTTTTCCAAATTGATCAATAAAGGTATTGGGCTGGTGTCCAATTTTTTAAAGATTTGTAGTTTTTGTTTCTTGTACAGAGTGAAGGACCCACGGTCTTTAAAATTTCCGTGTTTATCTCAGGTTTCAGTTTCGGTCAGCTTAAATCTCATATATTATTTTGGATATTATTTATTTTGTATTATAAACTCCTGATTAAAGTCTTGAAGTAGGTCTCATACAACATTTTCCTTGGCAACGTTTTCTGAAGAAATATATGTCTTCAACTTTAACAAGTAAATAAATATCGACTTCCATGGATGTTGTGTTTATTATATTACACAATTCTGAATGGAATGAACCTATACAGACAAGGGAATTATTCTCGTAAAGCAAATTACGTCCACACCTGGGTGGGTGGTTGTTCCAAGAAAAAAGGAACATAATAGGGCGTAATTCTTAAAACTGTTAAAGGTAATGACACCCAGAAATCTGACACCCGTTTTACCTGACGTTCGAACGGTCATTGCCGCGGTCATGTACCTAAGTTTATCGTTTTCACAAAATTATATTTTCGACTTTCACCATAAATGTTGCACTTCTAAGAATTATTTTTTTGAATTGTAGATGCTGAAATATAGAGTACGATTACAAAAAAAGCCTTTCGCATAAAATTAAAAGAATACTGTATTTATTTTAATATAGTCGAGAAGGTTTCTCAGCTTCTACCAAATGACTTATTAGTAGAAACCGGACTTTAAGCAACATAAACAGTTTGAAATATGCACCAAAGGTGTCAAAATATGTAACTTTAAATAATAATGCTGTTAATTAGGGATGTAACGAATGTTGGTTTTCCCACATTCGCGAGTGCGAAAGCGAAAATTCATTTCCAACATGCTCGAATGTACTGGAACATATAAAATATTATGAGAAAAATCGAAATTTTCCAAATAAATCGAATTTGGAGAGAAAAACCCAGTTTCTAAGAATATTTCTCGTACAATTTCTATTCGTAGAAATACTATCCCCAAAATTGTTCTTTTAAGCAAAATTTTACTCAAATTCTACAAAAATAAACGATTTTTGATAAAAAGTCGAATTTTGGATAAAAAGCTTACTTTTAAGTAGAAAATTATTGAAACATACAACATTTAGTCGAAACTCCAAAAATAGAACGAATTTCGAGAAAAGGCCAACATTTTTATAAATATTTAAAAACTTCAGTACAGTCCAATTTTGAGAGAAAAAAAGAAACTTTTGAGTTTATACCCAAATTTATACTTTCTCAAAACTCGACTTTATAGTCGTAATTAAGAAAAAGCCTAATTATAATTAAAATTATAATCAAAATTTAGAGGAAAGGATGATTTTCGAGGTTAAAATCAAAGGTTTCAAATACCCAAACAGATTTTGGAAAAAATGAAAAGTTCGAGGAAAAGATCGACATTTTAGGAAAAAGGGGGAAGGAGAGACTGGATAATTAGCGCATTATTGGTTAGGTACGTCACCAATAGACCCCCAAGCCCATGATATAGCTATCTCAAAAGTCCATGAACCCCAGTTTAAGAAACCCTGCCTTAAGGGTAGAGACATACGAAGCGGTTTTCGCCGAGTCGTGTTTAAAGCTGCCAACGCGCGCGGTGTAAGTGAAGATGTTGCCAGTTTTTCCTGAAGCAATGGATTCTGACGATGAATTAATAATTTTAAATCAATTTACTATATTGTCGATTGAATAATAAAAAAAAGAAACTTCGTATGTGGAAATATCCAGTTGTTCAGAAACGCAAAGAAAAAAGTCAATTTTATACTCTATTTATGAGGACAATTCAAAGCGATGTCGCAAAATTTTTTAATTATTTACGTATGTCTTAAAATTCATTTAATGAATTAATGTGTTTGATAAAAGGGGACATATCTAAGCAAGATACAGTCATGAGACGTCTTCCAACTTATAATAACTCCACACATTTAGCTATTTTATTGCTTTTTTTTTATTGAGCCTCTTGCCTGCAAAGTGACTATTCGTTATCTGAATTTATGCAGTTACTAAGAAGCACAAGGAATATTTATTTCTCGTGTGAAAAAATCACAAAAATTGCACATAAGCAATATTTGACAACTACGCTTGATATTCACAGCTTAAAAACCGCTTGTCGTGTGAACACCACCGTAAAGCAGGTATAGACGATGGTACGCTTGAAGTCGTAAAAACGCTAGCTGCGCCTCGTCCGGACGAGGGTACGCTCGGCACAGCCTCGGCGTGACGCTGCGTGTGTTCACTACCATAAAATCCGATGGAATCAAATGCCGAGTCGGCTGCCGACTCGGCCGCCGACTCGGCGACAACCGCTTCGTGTATCTTTAGCCTAAAGGTTGCATTGTTATTTCATAAATAATTTCCCGTTTTATTGCCAAATACATTCGCAATATATTTGCATAATTTCTTGCGAATGCGAATGCGGACACTGATATTCTAAAATATCGAAATTTTTAGAAAAATTAACCTAAAATACCAGAATTTCGGAAACAAGGTGACATTAAAAGAAAAACGGTCGAAATTCCGATTGGAAATTTTCCAGGGAAAGTTAATTTTAAGAAAAAGTCAAATTTAAGTGGAGAATGGAAATTTGAGAACGAATGAAACGAATCGAAAATCTCGAAAGAGACGTATTTTGAGAAAAAAGACGAACTTCAAAATTTCTCACAAAAAGTTAAATTTGGAAATAAAATAGTTAAATTTTGAGAATAGCTATCTTTTAAAAAAACGAATTTTGAACCAAAAATGGAAATTTTGGGAAAAAGGCTAACATCGAAAAAAATTGAGATTTGTATATTATAAAAGTAGAAATTTCTGAAAGACAATTTTGAGAAAAATGTTGAAATTTGGAAAAAGTGTGAATTTCAAAGTAAAAATTTAGATTTGCAAAAACGAATTTGGAAAAAAATTGAAATTTCAAATAAAGGATCAAAATTAAAAAAAGACCAGTTCTAAAGAAGTAGTCCTCATTTCCAGAAATATTAAATACCGAATTTTGAAATAAATATGAAAACTTTGAGAAAAAGGCAAATTTTGAGCAAATAGTCGAAATATCTGAAAATTGTAATGCTAAGAAAAATAATGGAATTTCGAGGAAAGCCTTGAATTTGAGAATGGAAATTTTGAGACAAGGTCTAATTTTAAATTAGGTAAATTTCGAAACGAAAAAATGAAAATTTCTAGAAGAGGAATTCTGAGAAAAAATTAAAATTTTGCATAGAAATTCAAATATTTAGAGTAGACGTTTATGAAAAAAGAAAGAATTAAAAAATATATAAATATTAAGAAAAATATGAATTTTAAGGAATACAATAAAAATTTCTAAAAACAAAAATAAATTATGACAAAGAATTGGAGAAAAAGTTTTTGTGAGAAAAAGGTCGAAATCCAAAATATCTCAGACTTTCATTTTGTTAAGTTTTGAAGAAAAATGTGCCAATTTTGGGAAAAAGTCAAAAGTTTCTGGTTAGATATTTATTTGTTCTTAACTGCTTAGGTCAGAGGGAGACAAAAGCCTCAGCATGAGGTCAAAAAATAATCAGTATTAAGATAAATTTGGAAACAAGTTGAATTTTTCATAAATTTCGATTTAAAAAATCTCGAAAACTTTGAAATTTACAAAGAAGGTTTTATAGGATTTGTTTTTTTTTTTAGAAAAATTCACAATTTTCAAATTTTTTTCATCGAGATCGTCCGAATTTTGAGCAAAAGGCAAATTTTCATGAACCCTTCAAAATTTTCAGAAATTTGAATTTTAAAATGGTGGAAATTTCCAATAAAGGTCGAATTTTGCAAGACAGAAATTTAAAAAAAAAACACAAAATACTGACATCAAATTTTGAAGTTTTAAAAAGATTAAATTTTGATAAAAAAGTAATCAAATTTTAATAGTAAATTTAGGTTTCAAAATAGAAAGAGAAATTTGGCCAAAAAAAAACAAAAATGTTGAGATAAAAATTTTTTCATCGAGATCGTCCGAATTTTGAGCAAAAGGCAAATTTTTATTAAACCTTCAAAATTTGCAGAATTTCGGATTTTAAAATGGTGAAAATTTCCAATAAAGTCGACTTTTGGAAGACAGAAATTTTGAAGAAAAAAAAAAACAAAAAATGTTGACCTAAAATTTTGAAGTTTTAAAAAGATTAAATTTTGCTAAAAAAGTAATCAAATTTTAATAATAAATTTAGATTTCAAATTAGGAAGAGAAATTTTGCCAAAAAAAAAAGAAAAATGTTGAGATAAAATTTCAACATTTTGACAAGATTAGTTTTTAGTAAAAAATCAATCGAATTTTAAAATTAAATTCATATTGCAAAATAAAAAAAATGCCAAAAAATGCGAATTTTGAGAAGAAAGTTAATATTTCGATTGAATTTCAAAATTCCAAGGAAATGACGAATTTCGAAAACAAAATGGTAATTTCTGGAAAAGCCTACTTAATTGACTATACATTTTAGGTCAACTGCCTTAACCAAGGAAAGTAAATGCCCCACCGAGCACCTATGTTAATGTTAATGCATCATTTATTACATTATTAACTTTTTGTTTTGTAGAACCACAGCATTTGGGAGCAGATTATGTACCTATCCAACTCGGTGATTCAAAGGTACTAAAATAAGAGTTGATCTTTGTTTTTTCTCAGCAAGGATTAAAATTTTTCTGAACTATAAGCTTAAGACCAATATTTCAAAATTTCTGGCTTCCTTTTGTCAAATGACACAACATTTCAGAGCCTGGGCAATTTTTCAAAATATTTTCCAAAATCACTTCAAGTTTCCGCGGGCCTACTTCTAGCATTGCGAAGTTTATTTGGCCTATTTTATTCATTGACTGAATATATCAAAAAATATTGAAAATAAAGCGAAAATATGCGTCATAATTAGATTTTAGTTTAAATATTCAATAACCGGTAAAAATGGATTGAATATGTATTTGCATATCCAAATGTACAAATGCATATAATTCGGTATCTACTCATTAGTCATTTTGCTCTAAAATATTTTCACAACGTCTTAAAATGAATATATAAAATCAGTTTTCGTAACTCACGAGCGATCCTTTAAGTAGTTTAAAAATATTAATTATTGAAAGACAAAACTCCACAGCTTCTGATATTTATAGGTTTATAAATGCTAGATGCTGTCTACATAGGTAGAATAGAAAGTAATTTTATATTAGTCCTTATTAATGGAAACTCAGAAGAATGAAATTTAGCAAGACATTTATTATATACAGAAGGTAAACTTATAAACGAGAACAAAGTAGAAGTACTACTGACCTGCTCCAATGCATAAAAAGTAATTTTATTAGAACCCATAGAAATTTACAAATAATATATTTAATTATGACAACGTACACTGTTAAGTGAACACCTGGACACGCCTTTAATAAAAATTTTGGATAAACCAAGACTAGATTAAACGAAATATTCTTATAGAAATCTGTGATCGATTAAATGAGTAAAATATTCAGTCCTTTAGTATGGAAGTAACAGTCGATTTTAAGCTTATGCACTTTCCGGATGGTTTCGTTCAAAATGTATTTCATGTAAATGTTTAAACGAAAATTCAAGATGCTGAGAAATAAATAAACTGTGGTGTGCGTTCGACTCTACAGTCACAACATAAATCCTTTTGTTTATTGCCTGCCAGTTAATTAGTTTTGAAAGACAACCTATTAACTTTAAAATAGAAGATAATAAATTCGGGTCATCTCGTTAAATTAGTGCAGCTAAAATTGAAGCAACCGTGAACTTGGCTTATGAAAAAGTGTCAGTCTTGACATAAAGTCTGCCATGTAAGTACAGCAACGTGATCAAAAGAAGCGTTAAAGGTGGGGAATTCGCACATTAATTTGCCGCCTGTATATGAAATTGCTTTTAATGCATAGCTGTGATTTAATTAATTAGGGAATAAAAACGACTATAAGTAATTTATTTTATTATGTTAAACCCAAATTAGGATTTTGTTCATAATAAGCAACTAAAATAGAAATTTTCTTATGGGATTGTGAAACTTGTATTAAATAGCAGTAAATGTTAGTAGGTTCTTTCATTTGTCACGTAGTGCTCAATAACTTGGTTGGAATTTTTCAGCAGGGAATGTTAAAGGGTGTCTCTCATACATGGACAATTCGCTTGGTAGTTACGAAATAAAATGTCAGTTTAAACTTTTATTTCCACAACTTCAGTTGGAGTGTTAATCTACAGGGAAAGTCACTAAGCGGGAATCGGTCTTTGGTAGGCGTATCATTCAAAATATCGAAAAATGTTTCGAATAAAAGTTGTTCGAAATAAAGTTCTCCACAACCTAAAATCATTGCCAAATATGGCGGCCTTCCGGTTGCACCGGAAATGAACACAACTTTCTTATTTTAAATAGAACACCTATATATTTTTACATTTTTGGATTTCTTGGTAAAAATGAATATGAATTTATTAAGACGACATAGGCCCTACCAAAGACCGATTCCCGCTTAGTGACTCACCCTGTATACTTAGTGTTCAAAATGAACCCTGCACCATTATTAACCTTTTTATTATTAAAGATACAACTTCTGTTAAATTAGCAAAGTTAGGTATTTTCGAACGCTGATTATTTTGGTGATACCAAAAATCAAATGTTACTCAGTCTGATCACAAAGTTACAATTTTTTAGATGGTATATTTTGTGTTTTCAGAATATCCATTGCTATAAGCTATTTGTTTAATTACCCTAATTTCTCGAATAACATTTTCTTCATTCATTGGTACCATATAAGCTCCATTTATATCATATCAATTAACAAATTAACATCTAAAAAACAACACAACTTAGCTATTAATTCTATTTCTCCTAAACAACCAAAGACATAACAGAGTATTTTGCTGTTACATATTTTGGAAATATTTCGAAAAAGATAAGTAATATACTTTCTCATACATCCCAAGCGACAGATAGCTTTAAATCATATAATTCGTTAAATAACATGATTTTTACCGCAAAAGAAAAAATTCCACGACTTGGTTAATCTGGTATTTATAAATTACATTGCTCTGAGTGTAATGCTAGGTCAAACGTCACTTAATTTTTACATTAGATACAGCCAATATCTTGCTGGCTTCAGAAATAAACCTCAAGAAAGATCAACTTTTGCAAAGCGTCTATTAGAAATACAACATAAACTTACATGCGCGAATCCAGTAGAAGTATTACATATTTGTAATAACACTAAAAAACTTAATTTTTTTAGAAGCCATAAAAATTCATAAATATTTACAGTCTAGTCAATTTACACTTATGAACGAGCAGCTTGATCTTCTGAACACACTCTAATTGAAGCTTTGGACGAGAATTCGAATTAGACGGAGTATTTCTGTCATCGGTGGAGCTTTTTAGCATAACAACGTCTAAGCAACTTGCTGGTGTAACCGCCGATGATGATGTAAAGCGAAACCTGGTCCGGTCTTAGTAAATATTTATCGAAACATCATGGAATTTTTAATAGCTGTTGCTATTTTAATCGTTATTAAAGTTGAACAGTTATGAATCTTGCAGAATTCCACAAAGTAAAAGTTGGAAATATCATTTACTTCCAGTTGTTCACAACATTGGATTTTTTGACATTTCAAGGTATTTTAATTTGTCTCGTTCTCTAAATTTTAATTTATTCTCATAATTCGATATATTGTACATAAACTTAACTTTCTCTAGTAAAATTCAAAGGTTTTCTCAAAATTCTCACTATTTCCAAAAAATTCAATTTTTTTACATATTTATCAATTCCTCTCATAATGTTAACTTTTTGTACACATTTACCTTTTTTACATAGATTTATTTAAACATTGGAAGTTTTGATAAAAATGCTCCAAATTTAACGAAAAAGTTCAAAATTCCCAAAATAGGAAAAATATCCAAAATTTTTACGTTGTAAGTTATAACTTAAACCAGAAATTTTGATAAAGCACTCAAAATTATCCGCTTATAAATCTAAAGTGTTTGGATAAAACAATCTTTGTAAAAAATATTGTTGGGAGCTATCGGTTCAAATGATTATCGGCTCGAACGATTACTTGTTGAATTGTACACACTTTATTTCCAAACTAAATTTGGAACACTATAACTAAATGATTAACTCACTTATTGACTTCTAACTATTAACCCACTAATTAACTACACTGACTGACTGCCTCGAGGGAAAGGCGACCGCCTTATATAGTTCTCGCTTCCGGGTTCGTTTGTCGAAATTTCCGGAACGCTTATCTGCCCTTTGCTTCATTATCAAGGCCGCTTTCCCTTATCAGATCTTTCTACAAAATTATAATAAATTATATAATTTACATTTCGTTAGAATATTATTTTTGGAGTTCATTGGCAAATATTTAAATAAATTAACAAGAACCTTAAGTTTGTACATGATATTTTGAGAAAAAACAAAAGTTCGAAAACTTAAAAAACAAATGTTGAAAACAAAATTCGGAACTTTGAGAAGAAGTAAGGAAAACTTAACATTAATAAAATATGTGTTTTTTACGTAATGTTCAAAAATATTCTGAGGCGAAATTTTGGAATTAAAATCAAAATTTTGCAAAAAATTATTCCTTTCTAGAAAAAGGCAAATTTCTTGCCTTTAAAACAAAAATTTTAAATTTTTTATACCTTATGTCCACAGCTAGACAATTTAAAATTTGACGATTGTAGAAATTTTTTGCACAAATTTAGAGTTTTTTTAGAAATAAACACCATTCTCCTAAATTCGTAACCTTTGTAGAAGCTTTAGCTTTAGCTTTAAGCGAAGTTTAAAAGAAAATCGAAATTTCTACATTATAGTAACAATTTTGAAAGCCAGTATATTTTTCTCCTCTGCTTAGTTCAAAATTCCAATAATTTTATTTTTAATTATCTTAAAATTCCAGATTCAAATATAAAAATTCGGATAAAAGTCAATTTTGCTCTCGAAATTTGGACTTTTTATAAATTTCTTAGAGCGAAAAAAATTTAACCTTTATATTTGTATTAGACGATATTTCGAGGAAAAGAATTAAAGTTCTTTTATGTGATTTTCAGCTTTTTTTCTTTAAAAATTTAATTTTCCTTAACTTTTAGGTTTTAACGAACTTTGGAAAATTACTTATTTAAACTTAGATATTTCAAAATAAAAGTTAAGAAGAAGAAGTTTTGAGAACACTTATGTCAAACTTTTGAGTTTTGTTTTCAAAATATTGAATGGTCCCAAAACTTTGATTTTATTTTTAAATTTAAATTTTTTTGGAAAATTTTCCAATTTTTTTTCGAAATTTGGAAGGTTCTCTTAAAACACAATTTTTAAAAATAAATTTCAGGTTTTTCTCGACATATGTACTTTTTCATTAAAATTTTGAGTTTAAATTCGAAAAGTTATTTCGTAAATTTAGTTTTCTCTTTTTAAGCTTTGCTGCCTAAATGCCCTTCAGAATTTAGATCTTTCTACTTTTTTGTTTTCATATACAAACCAATTTTTATAACAAGATATTTATTTATTTATTACATTTTGGGGATTGAAACGGGTTTATCCCGAAAAAAGCTTTTTTTCGCTAAATTCAGTTTTTTTTTCTAAACATTATTAAATTATTCCTTAAAAAAGTTATAATTTTGAATTTAATGTTAACATTTACACTTTATAGTTGAAATTTTAAAAATAATCTCGTAGTAATCTTATAGTTTTTAGTTTTTTAAAATCTAGAATTTGGTTCCTAAAATATGTCTAACTATAAAAATAAATTATTTAAATTTTTACAATTTTTCGGCTCAAAAATTTTTCCTAGAATTTTGACCTGAAGCTAGCATTTAAACTTTTGAAGGAAAAGTCGGCATTTTGAAAAATATTCAAAACTTTCAATTTAATCTTCTAACAAAATATTTTCAAAAGTCCAAATTTCCAAAATAATTTTCTTAAATTTATTAATAAAATTTAATCTCCACATCTTTCTTTTGAATTCAAATTTTGTGATTCCTTTTTCATTTTTAAAACTATCAAACCTTTTAAATTTTGGTTACCTTTTTTGCTACTTTAATCTCAATATTCTAGCCTTAGTTTCTGTTCGGAAAAAAGCGAAATATGGATAGAAAGTTAAATCAAGGTCAAAAGGAGAAAATTTGGAATTTGGAATTGTAGGGAAAAAGTTGAATTCGTAAAAAATCTATTTCGACGAAATATTCATTCATTAAATAATATTTATCTTTAAGTTTATTCGAATATCAAAATTTTGATATCATTCTTGACGTTTTTGTTGTAATCTCAAAAAAGTCGAAATTTACAGAAAAAATTATATATTTTAGAGGTAAAAGATCTGAAATTTCCAATTAAAATTTGAAATTTGACGAAAAGAAACTTGAAATTACAAAAGTAAATTTCGACGAAACATGTAAAGTAAATGCTGTGTGATTTTTTTTTAAATTTCAACATTTTTCTTTTGATTTTAAAGTAGTGCCTGCAGGTTAATCAAAAAAAAGCTGAAATTTTCAGATAAGTGTTCAATCTCGAGAGTTCGACTGTAATTTGGAAAGTTGGACGTACATACATCTAAAAATTTTCACTTTAGTCGCCAAAAACATGTAAATTACAAGAAAAAACATAAAGTTTCAAGACCAAAATCCGTTTTCTCTTATAGAAGAGTACATTGTAACTGTAATGGGGATATTTTGAGTTTGAGATCAAAACTAATAAAAATATAGAAAATTTTAGGAAAAGTCAATTTTGTGAGAAAATAAATATTTTCAAAATGTATTTTCCTTAAATTATTCGATTATTTTCTTTTGACTTTGAAAATCAAATTATTCCTAATCTTAGAAATTTAAGAAATAATATTTAAATAAGTTGAATTTTATTAAAAATATCCAATATTTAAGCTAAATTAGAAATTTGAACTTTTCCCTCAAGAAATTTTTAAACTTGGTATTTGGACTATTTTTATTAAACTTGCCATTTAAATGTGAAATTCGTATTTTCTTCCGATTTTTTCGACATTTTATCCCAAATTCGTACTTTTATTGATATCTTATGAATTTAATTAATTAATTAGACGGAGGGGGAGGATATTATCAAATTTTCAAAAGGGCTACTCAAGGACGCGTGTCGTGGCCCCAGTGGTAACTACTTTATAGGTTTGGTAACTTAAATAATCATAACTAATAAACTTTATTAACGATAAATATAACGAGATATATAAAAATTCCACAATGTTTATATAAATATTTGATATGACTGAACCTGGTTTCGCTTTTCAGTATCGTAGGTGGTTATACCAGTAGTTTGTTTAGCCGTTATTCTGCTAACAAGCTTCATGGATCACAGACTCCTAGGAATTCTCATGCAAAGTTTCCATTAGGGATGTGTCCAGAAGATCTGGCTGCTCGTTTCTAAGTGTAAATTACCTGAATTGTAAATATTTGTGAAGTTCAATGCTTTCCAAGAAATTAGGTTTGTTAGTATTATTGCAAATATGTGTTACATTATTACATTATTATTATATTACATATTTGCAAATATGTATTATACATTTGCAATAATACTAAGAACGTTAATTTCTTGGAAGTCATAGAAATTCACGAATATTTACTTACAATCGAGACAATTTACACTTATGAACGAGTAGCTTGATCTCCTGGACACACTCCTAATTGAGGCTTTGGATGAGAACTCGGATTAGACGGAATATTCGTAGGAGTCTGTGATCCATGGAGCTTGTTAGCATAATAACGGCTAAACAAACTACTGGTATAACCGCCGACAATGTTGAAAAGCAAAACCAGGTCCGGTCATAGCAAATATTTATAGAAATATTCTGGAATATTTTATATCTCTTGTTATTTATCGTTAATAGAGTTTATTAGTTATGAATAATAAAGAATTCTACACACTAAGAGTTAAAAATGTCAATTAACTTAAATAGCCCATGAATTAAAAATAAAAGTGAAAAAGAAAATCTTATAAATATACGTAATAAGAGGCAACATTATATAATAATCGCGTCATTTTATGACAAATATTTATAACATTTTCTCTCTTTCGATTTTCAGAACGGATATCTGCATGTTACATTCTATTATTTTAAGTAGATCATAAACTTCTATTCTTTTTAATGTCTAATTTCAGAACGACCTTTCTCGCTTATTCGTAGGGGACGTCCATTGTCCACAAGACCAGCTAAAAATTACCCCTAAAATAAGACAAAAAATACCTTATCAGTGAAAATGTTAATGAAATCAGTTAAGTGATTGACGAGAACGGAAAGAGATTGAATCTAAAAATGAATGGAGTAACAACTCCTCTAACGGGACTTCACCCCACTGCGTAAGTTACACAAACTAATCAGGAATCGTTCACCAAAGTAAGTAAGTAAGTAAGTAAGACTTTACAGAAGAAGAGACAGAAAAGTGCGGTGATATACCGTAGACTCTGAAATTTTTATGGAAACATATTACGCAGTATTCTGGAGCCAGATGTTAAATTGGAACGACAAAAAAGATACCTAAATTTTTCACTGAAAAATGACATCTCTCTCTTTTAGTTGACTGCCAGTGCAGAGAATATGCAGGATGTCGCAATTTTTGATTAATTTTTCCAATACTAATTTCTATCGACGCGCAATTTATCAGAATAAAAGCATATTAATTTTGGAAATGAATTAGTACACTATGGCCCCTGCCGATTGTCTGCCGATTATTTTCAATTCTCGCTGTAATCCTTGAGCGTATCTTCGTGTCTCATCGCTTCTCTTTGGTCCTCTCTGATTGTAAATGGCATTATTATATGCAAAAATGACTTGGAATGGGCGCATTTTTTTCTTTTATCACCAATTTCTGTTTCCTTCTTTACTTTGAAGACCACCCACACCGACATTTTTCCAAATCTCATTAAATCGTTCGTTGACGACTCAAGTAAATTTTACTTCCTTTGTTGCCCCCAAAAAGGAAACAATAAAAAATCTGATAATATTATTATAAAATGGTTTCATTTATTTTGTCTACATATCTCAAGAGCACTTGTCGCTCCACATTATACTCATAATATATTTGGATTTAATGGGCACTGACCTCTAAGCATTACCATTTTAAGAGGATTCCCACGTCAATTCCAAACCAATCGTAAGCTTGCAAATAAGCGATGAAATTAGATGCACACATTCGCGGTAAGTCGATATCTCGTTGCGTGGAGTCACAACTTGGGACATGCAGTGGGCTATACGGCCCCGCTGCCCACCTACGTCCGCATCTTTAATAACATGCAAATCGCAAGGCGATTGCAACGTCCGTTTAAATGCTTTGAGCCGTCAAGTCTGTTGCTTCCGTGACTTTTACGCGACTTGACAGGCGACGAAATCCGCGAGACTTAGCGAAAGCGTTAAAGTTGGGTAAAGTTTTAAGCTTCCGAATGCAGAAACGAAGTGGAAATAAAAAAAAAGGTGACGCGAGAGAAGCCGCATAACCCACCTACAAATCCGCATATAATTAGCTGTCAGAAAGTAAAACTTAGCATATGGTTCAATAAAAATTTAGCTTGCAGGGTGTGTGGTGACAATAAGCCATGCAAAGCACACGAAAAAGAATGTAAATAAAACTCATGGGACTATTTACTACTACTACGCGGAATCAGTACTATATTTTGTTCCAAACTTCTCAATTATTGTGAATTTCTAAATAAATCATTTACGGGGCAATATTTCTGAAAAAATGTTAGTTGTAAGGCGCTGATATCAATGTGGAGCACACCACCAAAGGTGGTAGCACGTGATTATCTTACATCCATCCGTGAGGCTGACAGTCGTTTTTTTTTTAATTCTAATCTTCTATGCGTTTCTAGAACTTTGACCTGGGCCTATAATGGAGCAGTGTTGGACCGCTGCCTCCTGTTTGATGCACTCAAGAGAAAATAATTATTTAATAACGATAATTTCTGAAAGTATTAACTTTTAATTTAAAACTTGTCTTTTTAGACACGTCTTGACTTAAAATTATAATCAGTTTAGTTTTATTACAATGTTTTTTCATTCACAAGTTGAAAGATATTTAAACTTTTTAAATAAATAAAATTTGCTATGAAATTTCTGAAAAAAAAAATTTACAAACAAATACTCATCAACTCATTATGTAGTCATATCAATACCTTTTGCTCAGAAATTAGTCAAAAATTTTAATTTACTCATAAAGTTTAAATATTTTCCAACACAATATTCTGAAACTATTAAAATTTTATTTTTATTTATTTTCAGAAATTTAGGTTTTTATCGAAATTTCGGCTTTTTCAAACATTCAAAATTTAACTTTAGGTACAAAGTTTACCTTTCTCTAGAAAATCTCGACTCTTAAATTTCAATTTTTAGAATAAGCATCATTTTCTCTTTCCCCATTCTTACCAAAATTTTACCTTTTCTGAAAATTTTGATTTATTTTTTAATTTTACTAGATCTTTTTTTAAATTTCGACTTTTATCCTAGAATCTAGACATTTCTCTCGAAATGTGGATCTTTTTCTTGTAATTTCAATTTTCTTTTAATTTTGACTTTTTTCTAATAACATTTTTAAGTTTTTCTGACATTCGATTTCTTCACAAAGTTAAAATCTTTATCTAGAAATCAATTTCTTAAGTTTCTGCACATCACAATTTTTTCCTTGAAATTCGTCTCTATAATTTTGGTGTTTTTTTTAATGAAAATTGGTGTTTTTGTTGAAAGTATCAACTTCCTTTCAAAACTTGATTGTTTTTTCTTAAAATTTTACTTTTCGAGGGAAACGTATTGGACGTTTTTCTAAATTCGATCGAAAATAATAAAATTAGGAACAATTTTATTAAGCTCTCCCTCCTTAGTTTTACACGCCACGGATCCACCTTAAATAACATTTTATAGTTGATTTCATAGAGCATCGAAATCTAAATAGGTGGGCCAAATTTAAGTTATTTACCCTGTCACACTTTAAAAACTAAATAAAAAACCATCTTTTCGAATTTATTTGGACATCCTGTATCTCTAAAACGAAGCTTCTCTCGGTATAGGATTATATAAAACATTTTACATATTTTTGGACGATGAATAAGCTGTTAAAATTTTTCAACCTAACCTGTATACAAAATTGAACCTTCGTAAAATGTGATTTTCTGTGAAAAATTTTTTATTTTGTTGAGTCTGTAATTTTTCCTAACATTTGTTAAAAGATCTTTACCTGAAAATTTAACTGCTTCAGAATTTTTCGTTTCTTTACTTTCTAAATGTTGACATTTTTCTCGGATTTTTTCGCCTTTTGAGTTTGGCATTACTTCTGAAATACAGAAATTCTACGGTTTAGGATATTTTTTAGTTGTTACTAGTTCCTTTAGTATTATTTTGATTTTCTGGTCAGCAAGTCTAAATTCGGCAATTCACATTTTTACCCACTCGTTTTAATTTTGTTTCAGTATATCACACTCTGCTGCTATAAGCTTGCGTATCAGTCATTCTCGATTTGATTTGAATTATTTCGTGGTTATATTAAGGGACAAGGTCATTTCCCTGGGGATTGTCAATTTGGATAGGGGACCATTATCTTGAGAGTATACCTGCTCGTTGTTTGTTTTGAACTTTTGCTATATGTATATGAGGGGTGCAACGGAGCGATATGACCATCTCTTCGCGATCACCATTACTTGGCTTTAAGACAATTGTGGATGTTGACAAGTGTGACTCTCCGAGTTGGCTCCGGAAACTGAGCAAATATATTTATTCTATCTTTTCTACTTCAGTTAGTCTTAAATATTTCTCCATTTCGTTTAAATTACGGTCATACCATTGTGGGGTAAATAAGCTACTAATAAATATAGTAATATTTTGCAACAACCTTTTACAGGTGTAGTCAGACAGTTGCTAACACTGAATCGTTTTTAACTTTTCATAAAAGCTAACGTGCTTTTCGCTGATAATGAACTAGAATGTTTTACTAAAGCTCTATGGCTTCAGAATTATAGTCGATATATGGTTTGCTGCAGCAGCAGCTCGGAAAAATTCATATCTGGTTTCATATAATCATCCAGTAACATGGACCGCAGGTTTTGAATTTATTCGTACGTCGAAACCCTTTACCAAAGCTCATGTCATGTCCAGTTTAATCAAGTTTATCTGCATGAAACCAAATTACGCTGGAATTGTTAACTGTACCTCACATTATTAGGTTTTATTTTGCTATATTCCTCTGAATGCCTTGATACATCAAAGACGTTACACTCAGAAAATACATAAAGTTAGGAAAAAGGTCAATATTTCTTAATGCCAGCACTTTTAGGATTCGACTAGTGTGAGTTCAAGCTTTAAATATTAGATCTGAATGATTTATATGTTCATACATTTATCGAGTAAAGACAATTTCCAATAAAGCACAATTTTTTAAGCAATACAATATTATTAATGTTTCATTATTTTTAATATCTAAGCTTTCTCGCACAATAATTAATGTTGTGGTCAATAGATAAGATCTATTGATTATTTATGGAAAATATTTTCGTTCATTTTTTTTAACACAAAATCCCAAAATTCATTTTCGATGGCTCATGTCTTTCTCCAGTAAATAGAAAGTTGTTTTTCCTAAGTGCGCCTTTTGGCTGTAGGAGGTTTAATAAAAGAGACTATTTCTGTTAACAAAAAAGTGTATAATTTAAAAATAAAATGTATTATATAGTAGTTCCGCGTGTTCTTTGGACAAACTTATTATATACTGATTTCGAGAAAAAAAATTATGCGAATGTCAAGCTGCAAGGGTAGTGTAGTTAGGGTGAATTAAAAACGTTGCCTTCAAGTTAAAGTAAAAATATATTCTGCAGAATTATATTATTAGGTTTAGATTGTATTATAGATTAAAAAAATATATATGTATATAGGTACATAGAGCAAGAGTAGATTTTCCGTATAAAAATAACGCGATTTAGCCACATTTATCTTATACCAAAAGTTAATATTAACAGATACACAGGGTGTCAAAGTTGAAAATAAAATTGTGATTTTTTCGCGTAACTGATGAACACATTGCACTATAGATAAGAAATTTGGTATAGGGGAGTTCCTTTGGTCAAGAAATTCTAATTTGCTAACAGATTGTCAGTAACTCATTACCTTGTATTATTCTAAAGCATCATAACTTGTTTTTGCCTTTCTGTACACTTATTTTAAATAGATACTTTTATTTATCTATATTTTTACGTAAAAAAGTATACTTTTTAAATGTTGATACAAGCAACCGTTTTCAAGATACTTGCCTTCAAAGTTTGCCGTACGTTTATTTTAAGTTATGTAAATGTGAATTTTTCGCAGTAGGTTTCAAAATAAAAGTAGTAAAACTGATTCTAAAAGAGTTTATAATAAATATTACTTTACTGACATTATTATTACACATACTTTTTTAAATTTATAAAAAAAATTTAAATAAAAAATCAAAACAAAATTTATTTTCAAAAATAAGTATGCGGGAAATTACTTTTTCATGTAAAGGGATTGTAAACAATTAAAAATCTGGCCATCTCTTATTGAAACTCATTTCCAAATATCTACTTTGACCATCCAGAATATTGAAATTTTCTTGTGCGGACTCGGACATATCTCACATCTCTCTGTTAGAAAATCAATTACGTCTTTATTTTTTGGATTTTCTTTATTGAGATTTTCAAAATTTAGGTAATAATATTATTAGCGAAATAATATTTGACATAAATCACTTTCAAAGCTGTCTTTTGATTACTTTTTTTTTCAAACCTTCTTCGAAAATTTAATATCTTAGTAACTTAAAACCAAGGCACATCAAGCTTTAAAGACAAATATCTTGGAAACGGTTGCTCGTATCAACTTTGAGAAAGTACATCGTTTTTACGTAAAAAATGTGGTGAAATTAATTTACCCATTCAAAACTAATATACGTGGGTGCACAAAAAAGTTATGATGTTTTAGTATTATGCAGTATAGCGTAGGTAGCGCCCCCAATCAGCTATTGGTAATCTGTTAGCAAATTAGAGCTTGTCGACTTAAGAAACTTCGTTGTGCCAAATTTCGTGCCTATATTACAATTCATTCCATAGTTATACGAAAAAATCGATTTTTTTTTCAACTTTGACACCCTGTATCTCTGTTAATATCAACTTTTGGTATAAGGTAAATTTATGTAAATCACATTATTTGTATTCGAAAAATGCACCATTGCTATGTGTACCGTTACTTATGGTCCACCCTGTATATATATTTATGACAATTTTAAAAAAATAAGAATATATCAGAAACTTATTATTTGTAAAAAAAAGAATCAATAATACAAGTTGAAGTGAATTACTTACCAGATTATCACGAAACCCTTCAGAACATGGAGCAAGTTCCATACCAAATTTCTCTTACCTAAAACAATAAAAAAATATATATATTATAGTCTTCTATTGTAAGAATAATCAGGTTCATGAGAGGGGTGAAATGCAAAAGTTCTCATTTATTAACTAAAAGCAGATAGTAAAAACACACTCCCTGGAACCAATTTTAAAGATACCTTGAAGCTTCATTACTTTATCTTGTGCCTTAATTTTACCACGACTAATATTTCTTCGCATACAACGTCTGATTTAAACGAAACAAGTAGTGCGGATTTGACCAGTGGTGGATTATCCATAAAGAAACTAAGCGATGCCTAGGGATGCGACGCTGCAATAGAGCGCGCTCGAATGCACATAACCTTTAATCGTGATGATAAATACTATTTATCACTCAGCGCGTCAATCAACAAAAATGATTTGGAGTAGCGTCAATCACAATTTGCCTAGATGGTCTAGAGTGCTGTCAACATATAATCCGTCACTGAATGAACCAGTATTATGTTCTCAAGATTTTGTCTGTTTTAAGTTTGTTCAACTGCTGTCCGCCTCAAAATACTCAAAGATTCTCTTGTAGATTAACATTTTTAAGAGAAATTAAAATTCATCAGTAATATTTTATTTTTCCAGCTTAATTTTGTCTTCATACTTGTAAACTTGTACCTAATTGATTAAATATGCTACAGTTGCTACAAATTCCAAGAACTGACCAGATGTGATAACGAAGGCATTTACGGCCAGTCAATATAAGATGTAATTATTTCGGAATTGAACCATCTCAAAAAAAAATTACTAAAAGTGTTGTACGTTTCACCAACTAGCGTAGGGGGGCTTCTTCAGGAATAAAGGAAACAATAAATGAAAATAGCAAAAATACAACAAAATTATACAAGAAATGTAGATGTCCTTGGTAGTCAAAATTTCAACAAACCGAAGCTCATCGCAGATGCAAACTGGCCAGATATCTAGAGAAGCAAATTTCAAAAAAGATGACGACAGAAAATGTTTGTAAGTGTCCTGACTACAGTTATGTACAGTGAAAATGCATACTGGAAAAGAAGTTTTTCACTAAACGAGTGAAATTCGAGAAATATACACTAATGTTATTGACATTCAAAAGAAAAAAAGGATAAAGACAAAGTAATTAGGTTCTCAAAAGAAGAAATTTCTGATACTGCAGGGATATATACATCCAAATTGGTATAGGTTGCGACGGAACTGTCGTAAAAACTACCTTGAAAGATGGATGTATTTGACTACGGGAATCACGTTTTAAGCACTCCCTACAATAATTTAAATTCCTTTTCTATGGTTATAAATTATGTTACATTTTTTTCGAGTAATACATTATTCAGAGTGCCATTAAAAAGGGTTGACAATCGCCAGCTAGCGGGGTAAAAAGAAAGGTAGACGAGATGTTATATGTAGAGCTTTCCTAGTTCTAGTGGTAATCTACTTCACTAAACCGCTGGTTACTTCTCTGTAATGAGAATTACACAATCAATCAGAAGATAAATTCAGTGTTCGACTCTTACTAAGAGATAACCTAATAAAATCAACATTTTGAGAAAACGTATAAAATAGTAAAAAAGTACCGAGGTATTTTCGAATTTAAAATGAATATTATAAAAGAAAATATTAATTTACGGTTTAAATCAGCATCCAATATTTTAGAAGGGTAATCGAAATTTCCCAAAAATTTTATTGCCCAAAATTTTGAGTGTAAATATAAAATTTTAAAAGTTTACAATGATGGAAGAATTTTTCAGATTAATGTCTAAATTTAACGGAAAAGAAGCCATCATATCTAAAAAAAAATGTATTAGGTTTAACTTCAAATTTTAATATTTCATTTTACAAAAAAATTTCCACTTTTCAGGATATAGAATTTTTTTTTATTTTGTTGGAAACCTTAAGTGTTTTTCTAAATTTGGTTCAAAATCCCAAGTGTAAATGTCGAATGAAGTTTTCACTCACGAAAAAAAGATAAAATTTCAAGAGCAGAGTTAGTATTTTTAGGAAAAGTATACATTTTTCAAGAACAGGAAGAAAAATAAAATTATTAAAAAATTTTTTTTTATTACATTTAACTCCAATTCAAATTTTACATTTTCTATATTTCTAGATCTTAGACAAAAAATTGATTTCTTTTACTCCAAATTTATGATCAAGATTTTTAATATTCGAACTTTCGAGAACCTGTTTTTACAAATTTCAAGTTTTTGTCGAAATTTAAACTTTATTCCGGAATTTGATAACTTCGGATTAAATGTTTTTAACTTGAAAATCATAAATATTCTATAAATCTCAAGATAAAAGTCGAGATTTCGTGAACGAAATTTGAAAATTTTTAGTTAATCTTGCAATTTCAGCTCTTTTCTATAATTTTCGATGTTGAAATTTCGAGTTTTATTGTCAGCTTGTGGTAAAATTTATCAATATCCACGTTCCAATATTTCCTAATTAAATTCGAAATTCGGGAATAAGCTTAAAATCTGAAGAATGCTTTTAAGAATAGAAATAAGTTTAATTTTTGAAGATTCGACTTTAAACTTGTAAAGCTTTAACTTTCAATTCGAAATATAAACTCATGTAAAGAAATGCTTCTCTACACTTCAGCCTTAACATTAAGCGCTCCCGGAAACTTGGCACCCAAATAAGAAATTTGAACGTTTTTCTTATAAACTAAACATTTTTAAAGTTTATAATATTCTTGTTCCCAATCTTGAATTTTCTCTCAAATTTTCTATTTTGTTAGGTTTTCCAGCTTTAAACTTTAAAATTGTACAGTGTGAGTCATTAGTAAGGTAAAGCCTTGTAGCTCCTACAATTTCTTCAATAACAAAAATCTTTTTGGTACAAGGGTACAATAACATGCGAAGTATATTTTAAAATTGTTTTTAACTATATAGTTTAAACATATACAGAGTGGTGCACTAAAGTTGCCTGTTTTCAAACGAAACACCCTGAATATTTTTGCCTATTTAAATTGGCTATAAAACGATGATCAGTCCAGCCTTGCTTGTATGTTTATCTTATATATTAAAAGATAATTTTAAAATGTGTGTCACATGCTAGTGTATCTTTTTACAAAAAAGATTTTTGTTACCAACAAAATTCTAGGAGTAACAGGTCTTTACCGTGCCAACGACTCACACGGTATATACTTCTAAAAATTCAACTTTAAAATACAAATGTTCGATTTCATTTTATAAATGCTCAACATTTTTAAAAATTGGAACTATTTACTTAATTCTGGGTTTATAACAGGCAATTTGAAAATTTGGGCTTATTTTTTCAACAGGAATTCCACTTCTACAATATTACCATATTAATTGGCGGTTTCTTCGCCAGTTGCTTCTTTCCCAAGACCAGATTTTCAGTAACATTTTTCGTTAAGGATTCACAATCCTTTATAGATTGCCCCAAAGAGGATTTCATTGGATCTTAATTTGTCAATAACGGTTTATGAGTCAACACTCACCCCTCTATTAGTCGTCAGAAAATGAAGCTATAGGATTCTCTCTAGGATTTTTTTATCTACTGTCAAAATTAATACTGACATTTTAATGTGTCATTCCCTGGGTGATTTTGAGGTGACCTAATTGTTTCTCATTTTCCAACAATCGCAGCCGCATACTTTATTTCAACTTAACATTTCGCCACGCATTACTCCCATTTAACACAAACAAAGCTATTCTTGATGGTAGACTCCTATTCATCGGAAATATCATTTTTATTAATTTTATTTAACATTTCTGGGACCCCTTTAATAATGAAAGTTCGCCATATTTGGAGACATTTTGTAAACTATGACTAGGTGATTTCAAAATTATTTTAAAACGTCACCCCATGATACCTTACAAAATAGAGTTTGGTTTATTTGACATAGAACACAAAGCTGATTCAAAGGTAAACTGCCCGAAACGTAAAACTTTAATGTTGTTTCTATTTATCGTTCATTTTTACGATAGTTTTCAAGTGTGTTTTCAGTGAGTGTTAAATAAAAAATAGCGATTGATAAATTGAAATCTAACGCAATCTCTGTTTGGGATATCTATGAAAGATTGCCAATCCTTAGCGAAAAAAGTAACTAAAAGTATGGGCTTGTGAAAGCAAAAACTGGGAAAGAAAATCCCAATCGATATAAATTGAAATAACCAAACTTCGCAAATAAGCTACGAGATATATCTACAATTCGATTAAGCTTTCGAATTTTCGAGTTTTCCTCCAAAATTTTAGGTTTTAACAATTTTTGAATTTCTTCTTTACATGCTTCCTTTAAAATCAAAATATTATCGACTTTTCCTTAATAATTTGATCTTTAATATATAAAAAAAATTGAATTTGGACCTCGATACTTCGACTAATCGTGGTATTAAACAAGTTCTCTTAAATATAAAGAAAAAAGTGGGTAGTAATGGACCCTACTGACAGAAGTGAAAACCTAAAATTATGATATAACATTGTTGTTTTTTTAATTTTCAAATTGTAACATTTCACACCATACATATAATTAATATTTTACATTGAATTTTCAGACAATGCTTTCAAGTCGAAATGTAAACTTATAAGAAAAATAAAATAAAAAATATGGGTAGTAATGAAGACTGCTGACAAAATTGAAAAACTAAAACTATGATATAACAGTGTTTTTTCAGAATTTTTAAAATGTAATATCTAAAATAAAAATTTAATAATTTGTAAATTAAAATTGTTTTCTATAGTTCTTTTATCTTTTTTTGTATGCTTTAATTAAACTAAGTAAATGTTTAAAACATTTTTTGTCCATTGTTAAAAATGTTCACAATTGCCCTACAATTGTCTCCTCGATGTTCATAATTCATTAGATTTCAACTCCCTTCCCTATAACCAAGCTCTCAACCACTAACGAAATTTTACCTTTGTATATTCCTGTTTAAAGAAACGGCAACTGGTAAATAATATAAAGTTTCATATGGTTTCTTTGTAATTTTTATCTGTACGAGTCTCCAGTCTCAAAAAAAAATTAGTTTCATAACTCAAATAATTTCCAAAGTTGACAAATCAAAAATATAAACAAAAACATTACTAAGTTGGTAGCAAGCAAAAACTAAAAGTTCTACCAGCAACATGAAATGCCTAGAGCACGTTAAATGGTAGTTTCGCCTAAATTGTGGGAATGAGATTCCTGTTTTAATCACGCAGGCTTCATTTCGAATTGACGCCTGCCCGAAATTTGTCAGCCTTTTTTCTTTTCTGATAGTAGTATTATTAGATCTAATAAATGTTCAAACCTATTGGTCTATGCATTATAGAATCCTTGTATTCTGGGAACTCTCCTAGAGAGCAACCGCTTCGCTGGGTGGTAGTGTTTCAACTGTTGGTAGTTCAGCTACCTATGATTCACTATACACGCCTGGAGGACTGCATGAATTTGTAGTCTAGGTTGCATTCTTCTTGTATACGACATTGTTAGCGATGGCCATGGTTTCTCTATGGACCAATAGGTGGTAGTACTAAGAGTCACTCGCTTGACGCCTGTGAAATGTTTAAGTACTTACATTTGTTAGCATTCGAGTTGGATATACCAAACTGACGAGATCTAACAAGATCGAAACCGGTATTTGGTTTCCAAACTTCGAATCTAATAAATGTTCAAACCTATCGGTCTGTGCGTTATAGACTACTACTAAAGTCGAAAAAACTCTAAAATTTCTAAGCAGCATTTTATTTTCAAAATTTTGAACTTAGATATAAAACTTTGATAAAAGTGGATATTTTGAAATATGTTTGAATTTGAAAAAAAATGTCCACTCTAAATAAGTGTTAACGTAAATATTATTATCTAAAAAACTTTCAAGGCAAAAATAGGTAAAAACTCGGTTGAAACGTGGGGAATAAGAAAAAAAGTTTGGGAAAAAAATTGAAATCTCGGAGGAGAAACTGCATTAATTGCTATTAACGACTTTTGTAGAAAATCGAACTTTGAAATCAGTCTTCCAAGATTAAAGAACAGTGAGAACATTATTTTTTAGAAATAAAAAATCGAAATTTTTAGAAAAAGTGTTATGTTCGGACTCAAAGTGAAAATTTCGATAAAAAACTCAGTTTGAAATTGAAATGTAAAAAATCTAAATTAAAAGCAGTTTCCACGATTGTATATTTGCAAGTAAATTTAGAATGTATTTATTACAATCCTTGTTCCGTATTCATGAATTCCTTATTCACGTTGTATGTGGGGAACTAATCCCCGGTCTCTGGGAACTTTGTATTGTTATTATTAATTTAGTAGCCTTCCTTTTAACACCCTCGTTGGTCTCCCATCGCAAAAAGCCCCAAGTCTCGACTATTCTGAAATGTTTTATTTAAATAGCTTGAAATTCGACATAGATATTGTACAAGAACCAATCGAAAGAGTTTGCGTAATCACTGAAAGCTAAAACGACAAATACCAAATGCCGACTATCGCAATAAAAGCTCCTGTGCTCCGAAAAGCTCTACCTTATATTACGCTATGCATTATATTGTTCGAGATGCAATATTGCATTCGCTTTTATCAAGAATGAATAAATCAGCGTATGCAGATAAGGCGCAAACCCAGTAAATGGATTTTGCACATAACAATCCAAAGTACATCCTCCGGTTACCGGTAATGGAATATAAACTACTTTAACTGAATTCCATCGAAAGATGTACTGCAGCTAGCTGAGAATTCACGCGAAATAACTCTTAAAAGTGAAGATATTTTTGTTGTTTTCTGATTGAAAATATTACTTCGGAAAGTTATCTATTGAGGTCGATTGGAGCTGAAAACTTTATACTTCAACGTTCTTAAGTTTGTTTCTTATTTGTTCGTTTAGAGGGACATTGGATGGGTGAAAACTTATAGGGACGGTCCTTGAAAAGGATTTCCCGTTAAGTTGATTTTAGTAATCCTCTTACAGTCGAAAAGCCCGGCCACAGCAAAGGAAGAGTATTAGACAGGTTGTCTGCTCGGACATCAATTTGAAACCTCTAAAGTTTTAGAGCACAATTATTGTGGTAAAATATTCCTTTTTGCAAAATTAATTTTAATACTATTGTATTGCGCATACTGTCTGCGGACGGATAAGAGTTGACTCCCGTCTGTGTAAATTTACCTGATCTGCAAAAAGGCATGGTACGAACTGGCTCCCGGACTTTCTCATCTTTAATCCATGATAAACTTCATATAATTTTCTCAAATTTTATATTGCTGGACATTTTATCATTAATTATTTGGTAGTTTAAAATTTAAAAAAAATGGACGAAATGTATTGTTATAGATAAAATATTAAATTTTAACACAAAGAAAAACCTTCTTAATTTAAAGAATATCAAACAACTAGTTTTTATAAAATTAATTATTATGATATTTACATAATAAATTGACTTATACTAGAATCTACGAAAACTTTTCTTTTCTAGGTAATGTATATTAAAACTTTTTTTTATTGTTAACACTTCAATTTTAGAATATATCAAGCCCAAAGTATAAAATCCAGGAAAAAAATAATTATTCAAAAACTAATGCATGTACTATGAAAAAGGTTCATAGACATTAATGGTTCTTTTCAATGAGGAAAAATGTAAATATTCTTCGTCATTTAGGAAAAAATCTGCAATAATTTACACATATTTGTAAAATCAAAAACTGGTAAACCGTGATGTAGATTCAAGAGTTGAAACTTAAAATTGCATTTTTTTTCTAAATTTTAATTCCAAATTAAAAAAAATATCGTAAATTAAATCTTCAGCAAAAATTCCAAATTCAATTTGGTAATCTATAAAAACTACTTTATATCGAATTGTTCAGAAAATTTTCAAATCTCGACTTTGAACCAAAGATTTTGGAAGTCAATGTTATAAATTTTGTTTGTTTTTTTTTTTGTTTTTTCAACATGAAATTTTTGATCTAAATTTGTAATTCAATTGCGAAAGAAGATTTCTCTGAAAATTCTGACTTTATCCTCAAAGTTTCAGGTAAAATAAATGTTTTCTGAAATCTTACTTCAACCCAACTTCGACTTCATTCAGAATTTTCCTTTGAAATTTTAAGTTCTACGCTGCAATTTCGATATAACATTTGACGAATACAGACTACTTGCGCTCGGACAAATTGCGCCCCTCTGTGTTGTTGACCCATTGGTTCCCCGCATGTTTTAGCCTGATACCACCCAAACCTTTTGCGCCTTTGATTAATTTTTTATATGGATTCTTATTTACCAACATATTTAAAATAAATTAAAATGTTGGTCTAATCAGGTAAGATACTGAAAATCAAACTATTTCTGTTTTGTTATGTTTATTATTTGCCGAGAATTATTAAAGGAAAGGTACTTTGTAATTTTACAACTGAAAATTTAATTTTGAAATTTTCGAAAGAAATCGTAGGTCAAAGTTCAAAAAAAAACATTTTTTCCAAAATTCGCAAAAAAGGTCAACATCTTGAAAAATAGGTTAAGATTTTAAAAAAAGTTTAAAATTTTTATAAAATTTTCGAAATTTTCAAAAAAAGACAAAATTGGCTTGAATTTGTATTAATAAAATTATTCATTCAAAATGTCAAGAAATGTTAAAGTCCAACTTTTTTAAAAAAATCAAAATTTCCAGGAAAGGCAAAATTTTGAAAAAGTTGACTATTTCAGAATGTGAACCTGTTTTAAAATGTTCTTGAAATTTCTATTTTTTTGACTTTTCGAAAAATTCTCTTTCCAAAATTTTTAATTTTTCTCAAAATTTCGAAATTTTAAATAAAATATTATTTCTTTTTTAAATGCCGCTCTTTAAATTGCCAATTTTTAACATTTTGAATGAATTGTATAACGCAAATTCAAGACAATTTTAACTCTTTTGAATATTTCAAAAATATTTTGTCAAAGTTTCGAACTTTTTATCAAAATTTTAAATGAATGTCCAAGATGTTCATTTTTTCCAAATTTGATTAATTTGAAATACCTTTTTTTGAAAACTTCAACCTTGTCTGCTTAATATGTTAACTTTTTTCAAGATTTTTATTTTAAAAGTCAAATGTAACATTTAAAAGGTCTTTATATCTCAATTTTTTCCAGTACATTTCGATATTTTACTTCTATTTCGATATAAACTCGAAATTTCAATCTTGATCCCGAAATTTCAATTTTTTGTCGGATTTTTGTTTATAAATTCATTGTTTATTTGAAATATAATGTGCAATGGTAGTTTCAATTTTCACACTTTTCTAAAATGTTCAATTAAAAAAAATGCGAATTATGTTTTTTTGGAAACTGTCTTTTTTCCAAAATCTTGGGGTTATATTTTTAATTTTTACTTTTGTTTTTTTAAAAGTATGTCTACTTAAATTTAAACTTGTTCTAGAATTTTTGGTTTTATTTGCTGTGACTGGATAAACAAGCTGGATCAATTGTTGTATCAATTATAATTCAGAAACTCTGTTTGAGAATAGACATTGAAAATGTCAGTGAGATAGAACAGTTCAAAGTCTCAGCAGGTTGTTAAATACTAGGTATAACCCCGATTTCGTCAGTGGATTTAAATGAAACTCACCAAAATTAAAGAACTTGAATTGACGGATCAATTTATTTGTTTTAATGTTGTAATTTGTCTCTGCAATAGATGGTGCTGCTGATCAAATATTTTCTTATTAATGAAAATAGTTGTGAAGATTGCAGTCTTCTTTTGACTAAAGGGTTATTTACCAAACCTTACAAGTATGGTCATATTTCAAAACAAAAGATCTATCTAAATTTACGAAATTATTCTGTAAGTTTCATTTCAAATAATAACATTTTATTTCAGGCACACCCTATTATAAAGTTGAAAACATGGAAAATATGACAAAAGAATAAAACAAAATCGATGTAAGAGATTTTTTATTAAACAATATCTTGTCCCCTGAAACCAAGAAAGATTAAAAAACACAACTAAGGCTGTTCTAGCGCGTTTCGATAGCCAAGCAATCATCTTCAGAGAGATACAATATCCTGCCAAAAAAGGTTTTTACACCGGTTGTCCCGTAACGTTATGTTTAAATTTTAGGAGCCTAAAATAAACCTAATCCTAATACTAAAAACCCCCAAAGTAGCAGGTCGATGTTCACTTGTTCAAAAGTTATAGGCCTATAAAATTATCCAGTCACTAAGCAAAGCTAAGAGATTTTTTTTTTTTAATTTATGTCACAAACTGTTAAGAAAGAAGAACTTAGAGATCTATGTAGTTATACAAGAGTGCCTAACAGGATCAAATTAAAATTTAACTCAAAATTTAACGTGACTATCTTAATATTTAAATAAGTAAACCAGACGACAAAGGCAAATTCACTAATTACTGATTTCAGGTACTACAATTCGTTTAATAATTTACAATTTCTTACTGATAAATTATTACCTCTTTTAGAAGAAGTTCCTCTCTATTGAGAAGGGATATATGGTTTAAAATGAAAGGCGCCACCACATTTTGGAATACATTTTCGAAATTTTCTCAGTAACAATTATCCACAATGGATTGGTTGGGGATCCTGTTGCATGGCTACCTAGGAGACCCTCTGAACTTTTAGTTGTGGCTATATATAAAAAAATTAGTTTACAGTAGAGTTTTAAACACGACAGAAGAATTAATTGAACGCATTCAGCAATCTGCTCAACAAATTCGGATAAACCGACTTCAAATAAGAAGTGCCACTTTGTCCATTGGATTACGCGCACAGGTCTGTATTCAGCAAGGAGAACCGCATTCGAAAACGTAATTTATTTTTAATGTTTAAATAATAAATATAATAATTTGAGTTATTATTTAAAAAATATTTTGGTTACTTGATTTTCATTAAATTAAATAGGTGTGTGTTAAATTTCATAGGTTTGCAACTTTTAAACAAAAGGAGATCGACCTACAATTTTTGGATTTTTTAATCATAGAATTAAGTCTAGTTTATGCTCCCAGAATTTAAAAATAACCATAAGGGCAGCCTGTATTTTTCATATAAAATTTGTGTTTTCGTTACACTCTTTAAAATGCGGGAGATTTTTTCCCAAATACAGATGTACCAAAATATGGAAGAACTTGAAAAATACGGGAGATCTGATCACTAGCACCTCAGAAAAGCCGAGGATTATAGAATAAGAATAGTATACGCCCTATATTGGCCATGTATGAAAATTTGGTTGAAATGCGTCTACAAAGTGAACTAGCTCCAACTATTTCTTTTCTTTCTCCAGTTGAAAATCATTTGTCAATTCCTCAAACTTGTCGAACGTTGATTAATCAACAAAGCAAGATATTATAATAGCAATTGGAATTCATTTATTTTGTTTAAATGCTACAAAAAACCCACCTGGAATATTTTCAGATTTCTCCTACACCATTTTTTTAAATATGAATGAACAAACTAAAAATGACATTAAAATTAATTGAAACCTGCAAGTTTTGACATTTATTGACAGCTATTTAGGAGCCACATTGATTTATTTTGATCCTTACTGGTAGTAGATTTCCTTCACACTTACCCTCTAGTGGCTTTTTTGACATCGTTTTTTCCGACCGTGCACTACCTTTACTCTATAATCCGTAGTCATGCCATATCGCGTTATGACGGTGTCAAACTGTCAGACTTCCTCTAATAGAATCAATCGTACCTGCAAATATTAAGCTTATACCCTCATTGTTAGATGACGCCGTCCTAATGTCGTCATTGCCAAGTTTCGCATTTATTTACATAGAAAATGAGTCATGCCGTATGCGCGAAATCTGGTAACACTAAAGTGGACACAAAAAAACAAGCACACTTTCGCATTTAGATATTGGTGAGGATTTTACTGTGTCAATTGTTAAATAATGCTCATGCATCAAGAACTAGTAACGCAACTCAAAGAAATACCTACTAAATTAGAATAAGCCAAGTGAAGTTTCTTATGACACAAAAGAGTTAATTCAAGAGGAATGAAATTGATTATGTTGGTTTCCATTGAAAGCGCCTGAGAAGAATTCCGTCTAAGCATATGATGGATCATTTAAATTTGTTTATGGTTGCATTTAGCAGGACTTAATGACATTCGTAACCGTTAATTTTATAAGACCATTAAACATAATACTCTAATGTGTTAATTCAGAATGCACACGCGATATCGTAATTTCAAGAGAACCTTAGTTAAAAGAACATTTTATATGAATAGAGTTGTGTTCCATCAACAAAATCCATATTATTGCCGCTTGACGACATTATGACCTGCAATTTTCGAAGGTTGCAACTATTTAGTTTTTTTTTTTACCCAAGGTATAATTTGTCCAACTTTGATTTTTATTAGCCAATAGAATCAAGACCTCATACGTAAGGCAGTAACAATAAAATAGGTATAACTATTTATTTTGGAATGCAAATATGAAAAAAAAAATGTTTGGATTACCATAATTCATGATTACATAATGCACAGATAAATAGAAATGAACATTTATCAGATTTGGAGTTTGGGAACCAAAGATCGGTTTCGATTTTACTAGGGTAAACCACCCTTATTCCGACCACGTCCAGTAGTCAAACACTAGCACTTTTTAATTTTAAAATAAGCAGAATTTTAATGTGTCTCTTGTACAATTTATTTTGTCATGCTGGTTAATCCACTTTCCATCTATAATAAAATCTGTGTTTAGTTAAGCAACGGCAAGATCTTGTTATGGTCGATGAAAAGTGAGTGTATTTTCGTTTGATACATTTTGACAAGTTGTACTACATTTTCTGTTAGATCCGTGCTTGGTATAAATAAGAGCTGATTTTATTTTAGTTATTGGTTGCATAACTTGTTTCTGTAAAGAATATAAATGGTAAATACTGTAAGGGCTCTATTTCAATAATGATAGTAACAAATATTGCATATTATCTTATTTTTATGAGGTGTTCGAACATTGGGAAAAAAATCAACAGAAAACCAAATGTCGACCGGTTGGTCGACTAAAGGAATGTTGAAATACAAATCTTGTCCCCTGAAACCAAAAAAGATTAAAAAACACATCACAGGTTGCTCTAACGCGTTTCGATGGCCAGGCAATTATCTTCAGAGAGATATCACCAGTATCTTTCTGAAGATGATAACTTGGCTATCGAAACGCCTTAGAGCAACCTTTGTTGTGTTTTTAATCTTTCTTTGTTTCAGGGGACAAGATTTGTATTTCAATTTTTGGAGATAACCAAGGACCACTCCGTTCCACCAAAAAAAAAAAGAAATGTTAGTTTAGAAAAATTAAGGAATAAAGCCAAACAAAAAAGAAATTTATTTTGGCCAGCACTTATTTGTACCCCGTACATAAAGAGGAACAAGAAAGAAAACTATGGAGAAAATCAAAAAGAGCGATAGATTTCAAAAGTTCAGTGAAGAAAAAAGATGCAAGCCAAACACAACAAAAAACATGGAAAATGCCTAATGAAAAAATCAAATGTTTCTCGTATGATAAAAAATTTATGTGATGTCGATAAAGACAGCTAATGACTAATAAGATGTAACAGTTGCGTAAGATGGTAGATACTACTCTATGTTCACCAAATTGTTATGCCATATGAGGATGCCCAATCCATAGGCCATGCACATTTTTATTGCTCCTAGAGTGCTAATATGTTATTATTTGCGGCAGCTTATTTTGTTTTGTAAGCATTATACAAAATATCCCAAAATTACCGGAGGAGCTCGCAATTACTTTTTTTGTAATAATTTAAGACAAAAACCTTAATAAACTTTATGCCTAATCTTCAACCATTTTCAAGCTACACTTTACTGAAGTTTTGTAAAAAAATCCTTTATGACGCTAAACTGTTATTAAAAGTGTAGATAGGTACCTGAACCTAATAAATTGGGAGATATTTAAGTCATTTTTTATTAATAAGACAAATATCCAAAATACTTCCTTTTAATTTGCAAACACAAATCATATGATATTTACCTTCTTAAAAATTCTGCACAGGACTTTGCATTATCTTTGGTGTACCGTGAGCAAGGTTTTGAGTTTTGATTGTTTTAACCTCTGATTCGTTTAGGGTATGAATAAGGTCCATACTGTAAACATATTTCAAACGATGCAACGGTTTTAAATCAGGCGATCGGACAGGCTAGTTCATGGATCACCACGTGCACGTCCCACCCACTTATTTGAAAAATTTCTATTTAATATTTTTTTTACATGTAATAAATAACGTGATACAGGATTATTGAGTTAAAATCACAAGCTACGACGTTGTAATGAGGGCATTGTTTTGACTGACTGTTTCCAGCTCCTATTATCACAGAAACTTTTATAAAGTCTAACTCGAAAGTGGTTGGAGATTCGACATGATTGTATTAAGACTTTTGTGTCAGAATGTTATAAAGCATCTTCTGCTAATTTTAAATTACCTGTATATAAATAATAAAGTACTTAGGTATTGCATTTCCATGTTTTTTTTATTCAATTTTTTCTTTTAATTTCGTTTATGTTAAAATATTATACAAATTTTATACTTGATTGTTAGTTTTAATACCAAGCCCTACCTATTTTTTAAAGTTACAAATATTACTAATTAATATTGCCTTTATTTAAAAGTAGTGAAAATCAAGTAGACGACTATTAGGTTCCTTATGGTCTCCTTTGAATCTTCAATGGTCGACTACTGGAGGTTTAGCTGTTTTTTGATATATTATTTTTTTCTAATTTTTCTGAAATAAAATAATAACAGAGGGTTCACATTTAAAAAATAAACTGTATAATCTATTTCTATGTCAAAACATTAATCAAATACGTCATGAGACAAATTTTTGGTAAATTGATGAAGTCAAAATTTGCCTTAAGTGGTCGGCTATTGGCATGTTTACTTTATGTTGCACTATTGCAACCTATGGCATATTCTATTCTATTCAGATAATTGTGGAAATCGTTAAAAACTTTCTCATTATACACTCAAAGTCAAGAATTGATTGCTTTGTGATGAAGCGCCTCAGGATTCGTTCACAGTTTGCCAAAAAAATTTTGAACGGTTATAGTCAAGTTTACGTTTTAAAATAGTGTTACCATATATTATTATTATGTTATTATTTATTGGAGTAAATGACCAATCACAAATATGTAAACATTTTTATTGCTATTATTGTTATTTAATAAATTATGTTTCTTCTGATATAATATCTAGCTAAACCAAGGGAAGCATTCGTTTAACAAATGTGCTTATTCAAATAAGCAAGTTTATTGGCCGAATATGTTTACTAGCCCTAAGGTGTTTAATTGACCAACCCAAACATTTATATAAATAGTCTCGGTAATTTACGTTTCAGCACGTAATCAATCCTTTCCTGAAGTTTCATTACGGAAATAGACGCGTGGAGTTCAGCGCATAAAGACTTAATAATTTACGGTTATACGTATTCAAGCAACGTATTTTGGGGTGTCTAAGCTTTTAATATGATGCCACAAGTCACATGTCGCTTCTTCCTCCTAATCGTTTCTACTGTCAGAATTAACTCCTCTGGAGAAGATCACCTAATTTGATTTCCAGTTATTATTATTGTGTACAGTCCTTAATGTAGCAATTATGTTATTTCTCTTCTATTTATTCTCATCAGCAAAGTTCCATTTCAAACTGATTTTTTATAAAATTATTCAATGAGAAATTTAGCATTTAGACGCCAGCCGACAACGAGGAGAAAATGGTTCAGGAGCCTTACTTTGGCCTATTTCATTGCAAAACTGGTTGTTCGTAAATTTGAGGTATTGAAAATTGGTGAAATGCTTTTTTTGTTATTGCGTAATACTGTATAGAAGATGAACTTCCTTTTTAGGTCATCATTTTATACATTTTGAAGTTATGAAAAGTAGAACTGAATATTAAACTACTTTTTTGCTCATCAAAATTATGAACAACTTATTTTAGTTGTGGAAAGTCAAATTGTATACTAAAACTTCTTTTTTGATGCTAGAACAAAGTACTGCAGGGCTTCGCGGAGAATGTAGTTCTTACCAGTGGCATGTCGCGCCTTTTACGAATGGAAAGCTGATTGGACAAGAATTAGCAACTAGATATATTTTTTCATATTGCTTTATATTTTCTCCTATGGTTTGAGATGCCTTCAAAAAATTTTATTTCTCTCTAATGTGATATTACTTAATACAAAAGTGCCTACCTTAATTAAAATTAAGGTAGATCCTAATTTATTTTGCAAATTCATACCGAAGTTAGTCAGAATCACTCAAAGTTTTTAGAAAAAAAAATGAAATAATTTCGAATCGAAAGTAAAAATGTCGGGAATGAATTAAAAAAACAACCACTTTACATTAAAATGTTTGAAAGAAAATCAAAAATTCTATAAATATTGCTACAAAAGTTATTTTAAAAAAATTATATATTCAAGTATAAATTTTACTTTCGGTCGAAATAAAAAGAATAAGTTTTCAGAAAAACTCCAAATACATGAAGCGAACTCAAAATTTATCATAAAATTTCAACTTTGAAGTTTACATTTTAGAAAGAAAAATGATTTGTAATAAACATTTAAGGACAAAAATGTAATTTGCAGAAATATTCGAAATTCATAGCCAAAATATTCTGAAATTTTCGAACCTAAATTATAAACACGAATTTTTAAAAATAAGTCGATTTTCCAGAAACGTACTAAGGCCATATTAGGAATTAACTTTTATTTCTAATCTTCGAAAAAAAGTTCGAAATTTCGAGTAAATAGCCAAAACTTTAGGATTAAGGTTGAAAATAAATAAATAATTTTACTAAAAATTGTAGAAGTTAAATTTTATAAAATTTTGTAATAAAAACTGCAAATACTTGTAGTTTAAAAAAGAATTTGAGCTTTAACTCGATATGTATGTAAATTAACTCAGTTAATCAGGAAATTTGAAAAGGGAAAATATTTTAAATTTACGTTCCAAATTTCTAGCCGACATAAAACTTTGGTATTAAAGTTATAAATTTTTAGAAACCAAGTAAATCTTTCATTTTTTACTTACGAGATATATGACAAACCAAGTAAATCTTTCATTTTTTACTTACGAGATATATGACAAAATTAAAAAATAAATCAGTTAAAAAAATTAAACGTATAAATTAGTTTCAAAAGAAACAGCATTTAGAACAAAAATTTGCAATTAATATGAAATAAATTCTTGAGATTTCGAATGGGCGATTCCCAATCTCAAAGCTTCCACTTTAAACATAATAATTTTTTTCTCGAAGTTTACATTTTTAAACGAAAGAAATTGTTGAATCTACGAATTTAAAAGTTAAGTGTAGCTTATAAAAAATCCATAGAAATTTAAAAAAAAAATCAAAATTTTGAAAAAAACTCACTTTTAGCACGAAATGTTGGAAAAAATTTGAAATTTGTAAAAGAATTTTTAAGTTCTCGAGATTACAAATTTTAGGATTTACCTCAATCTTTTATAGTTCCCAATATTCTACTTCTTTTATTTCTTTCACCTTGAAATCCTTATTGACTCCATTTGAATTACACATTTTTTTGTTTTAGTTGATTGCTAACCCATTTTGTACTTTACTGACGAAAAGTCTTAAGAAGTGAAATCCATTCCTAAATGAAAACATTAAAATTCGTGAATACCGCACGCCTTGAGTTAATCAAATAAAACTTTATCATTTTATCATAATTATTACGGGTCACTATCAGCCACGAGCAATGAACGGGGTGACAGGGTGAAATCCACCTATAAGTGAAAAACAGGAAAAACTTCGTAACTACCAAACGCCATGAGGTAACCAAATTAAACTTTGCCATTTTATCCTAATAAATACAAACGATTAACATCTGAAAACTGAATGACTGACAAAGGGTCCCAGGGGTGAAATCTACCCCTAAGTGAAAGAGATTAGAAAATTCGTAACTACCAAACGCCTTGAGCTAACCAAATTAGTCTTTACAATTTTATTCTAAACAATATAGGTGGTTAGCATCTTAAAGCTCATTTACAGACGAAGTGTTCAAGGGGGTAAAATCTACCCCTAAGTGAAAAAACAATTTGTCAACTTAGAATTTTTACCGTGTACCTTTGTTACCACTCGAGTTTAATGAATTGAGCTACCACAAAAGGGATTGTGATTCCCAGTCTCTAACAATAACAATCCTTGCTCCATATTGCTAGTCGGTGACTACATAACTGATAATTCCTTTTTTATGAATTTTTTGTGGCAGTTTAATATCTGTTAGTGCTGTAAAGAAGATATTATAGCTTTTGAAATAGTACTCATATACTTGGGTTCAGCTTTGAATTAATTTTATTTTAAAATTGAGAACATCAGCCATAATTCTATTGTGTTATTTTACTTATTTACCTCATTATTTTTAAACCATTACTCCAAAGTTAATCGCGAGTATTCGTCACACTTTGGTTTAATTTTGCTCTTTCGTGGTGTAAGTTTGGTCAATAAATTGATTCAGATTTTTAAAACCTTATTTCATACGAATATTAATTGCGGCCCAATGACGATCTTAAGCAAATCGACTTTATATGGTTGGGGCCGCAATTACTTGCTTAACATTTTCAGAACTGCCGATATATTTGTAATATATTATAACTAATAAAACAAGAGTTACTGAGAAGTTTATAAAATAAGTTTTAGCACACCCAATAAGTCGTATTATGTCAACATAAGTTATTTTGTTATTGGGGGCGTATGTTTTTATAATGTGTAGGTTTTAGAGGCTAGTATTTTGTAGGGGTTGAAATTTGCCTTCGTCGTTTAAATAAAGTTAATAATTCTGTATTCAGAATAAGCCACATCAACTGTTTTGTACGATAAAGGTAGTAAACACGATTTTAAATATTAATAACATTTTACATGATACATTATGACCCAAATAATTTGGATGAATTATAAATGAATACCCCAATTAAATTTGCATATATTATGCGTATAAAATAATATTTTCCAATTTTTATTTTTCACAGAAACTTGGTTTATTCTCGGAGATAAGTATAACAAATACATCGACTTTTTGAAATCTCTGGGTTTTTTGAAACCCAAAAAAATAACAATTTAATATTTAAATATTTAAAAATAATGTTTTATGTTCCAAATAATTTATATAAATTATAAATACCCCAATTACGTTTGTATGTATTACAAGTAGGAAATAACATTTAACTTCATTTAGCCTTCAAGAGAACATAGTTTACATGGAAAGGCGCAATAAATATGTCGACTTTTTGAAGCCTCACCTTAAAGTGTCCTGTGTTTTGAGGCCTACACGAGGCAACAGATTAACCAATGGCTTGTATAGGATTTACAGAAATATTACACTAGTGTTCACAGGAATTTTAACCGGATCACTTGGTGCATACCTTTTTGTGGAGTATAAAAACGTAAGCATCATAGTTTTATTGAGGAGCTTCCTCATATTTGTTATGACCGTCATATGCTTGTTAAGAGCGGTAGCTTATGGCACAAAATCTATGGAGGCTTTCTGCGAAGGAATCTTAGAAATCCAAGATGGTGTCTACTCGAGTGGTATGAATAAAATAGTAAAAATATATGAAAAGTATTGCCACAGAATTATGAAGTTGAACAAAGTCTTCTTTTACTATGCTAACTTCAACATAGGTGCCTACGTGGCTGGCTGTTGCTATGTTTACGCAATATCCTGGAATCCAAAAAAATCAAAAACACGACAAACTATCCTCAATACTTATCTGGGATTCGACAAAAACAAATACTATTGGACTGCGTTTTCTATTGAGGCAGCATTCACTTTTATTCAGTCATACATGTATGCCACATGCCAATGTTTACAGTATGCTTCATTTGCATTTATTTTAAGCTTGCTAAAAATTTTGCAGCATATTTTTGAAGATTTCAACTCGTACAGCGCACAGCTTAAAGAACAAGGCACAGCATCTCTCGAACAGGCTAAAATTGAATTAATTGGAAAATGCGTAAGGTTTCATACCAAAATTATATGGTAGGTTTTATAACATTTGAAAATTAACGGTTTTATGTAAATTAATATGGACGTTTACAACTTTCCATTTTTTATATTTTATAAATAATCTTATGTTGATTTTTGATGTATTTAGGATTATCTTCTTAGATAATTTTGCACTTACAGTATGTTTTATTTATAATAAAATTCAGATGTTGACTGAGCGCATTTACCACTGCTGCCCATTTTATTTTTTACTTATCAGCTTCTATTTTCTTCAAACACATATTTTATTTCTTTTTAAGTTCTGAATAAAAAATTTGCATATGTTGTAAGCTCCACTTCTAATGAAAAGGGTCACTAAAATTATCTATAAAATATTTTTTCATTGGTGCAATAAATTCATTAATTTTGATCTTTTTGGTAATGACCTTTTGAAATTTTCTCTAACACTTAATTTTAAAAGGTCTATACTGCGAAATGTTTCGAAAAGGAACTCTACAGGAAAGGAAGACTTATGGTAAAGTTCGATATAGATAGAAATAAGTACGTCTCTACGATGTAACGAAAGTCTTAGCAGCAATTATTATTATTGCTTCATTTGGCATGAAGCGAAAACGTTCTTAGTAGAATACAGTCGAAAGTGAGTTACACTTTACTCGATGAAATTTATATCCGTTAAGTATTCTGAGCCTAACTAATAGCAATAAGTTGGAAATGTTTAGAGCCATCATATCATCCAGATAATGCCAAGGAAGATAGAAAATAGGTCTAGAATTGTGGGTTGTAAAAATTTTCAACTATGACACATTCAATTGTTGCACTACAGACCATTTAACTGACAGATACAATTACTTCGTAATTATTTTCTTACTTAAAAACATCCTGTTTTTTAATTTGGACAAAAAATTGTTTGAAATATAAAATTTTAATGTTGAAAAATGCATTTGTTTCGTATTTTAGGTTTGTGGATATTTTTAACGAAATACAGCAATATATATGTCTTTTAGAATTTATGTGCAGTCCAATACAAATTGCAATTGTTATTATGTTCTACGCCAAGGAAATACAAAAAGTAAGTTTCTTCTTGAAGTAAGTTTCTAATTATAATGTATTGATAAAAAATCAACCAAGCAAACAAATATCGAATTTATTTTTTTTGATGAGACCTATGATACCTAAGATATTCACTTGATTTTTCCAAAAATTTTTCAGTTGCAGCTCGAAGTTTTCAGAACCAAAGCAGAGTTCTCGAAACGATTTGAAACTTGTCTAAAAAGTCTAAAACAGAAAAAGTGGAAAAAGTATACAAATTGAAGGTGATGCTCATAATTTTTACAAAAAGTTGAAATGAAGTCGTTGTTATAGCAATGAGAGTAAACAATTTTAACAGTTCAAAATTTTTAAAAAAATTTGCAATTTTCAAGTTTGAGCTTCAATTCAAAAAATGTGAAAATCTTTAGAAAAAATGGAAAGGTCAAGAAAAATTGCCAAATGTAACGTAAGATTTTCAAAAAACATTTGAATGATTTTGATATTTGTTGGCATAAATTTACGAATATTTTTTTTGAAACATCAAAGATGAAATTGTACCTTTCATACTGTAAGGGGGAGCTACTCGGCCTGTGAAAATAATAATTCAAGTCATTAAGGTTGACCGTCAAATTAAAATTTAAATTTTATCGTCCTACAATATCAAAGATAAAATCTTGAAAATCAAATTATACTTTCCATCAAAATTTTGAGAAAATATTTGATAATCAAAACAAACCGAAAATATAATATTTCAATAGTTATGCCATTGATTTTAACCACCAACCCTCATAAAGACAGAAAGGCTAAAAAAATTATTCGATCTTTTAAAAGAGCCAATTGCTTTCCCGCCTTAAGAGGAAAGTTGTAAGTTAAGCATTACCCAACCAGAAAGGAAACTTTGCCAAGTGAAAGTGGCACAAAAACGACAAAATAGTCGAGGCAGAAGAACAGTAGAAGTCAAAATTAAACATTTTCAGATACGAAATTCTAGAAAAAAAAATTGAAAAAGAGTGGTATGTTTCCTTCGTACGTGGTTTCTTAATCGATATTGGTTTAAACCACTTGTGTGTTTTTGTACCTCAGTGGCCTCGTGTGCACAGAAGAAGCCAAATATGTTCAAAGGAAATGTTGTGTCTGATTTTATGTTGTTACTTGCCAAAGCTAATTATTAAAGGTGGACATGAACTTACACACTTTTTATGTTCGCGTGTTCGCATCTTGACTAAATAGCTCGTTATTTTGATATACACTACAACATTAGAACAGAAAAAATGAAAATAATGAAATAAACAACTTTTAGGCGGCAAAGGCTTAGATGCATATCCTTTTATAACAGACTAAATATTGTGGTATTGCAACTATTTTTATAAAGATTAAATCAAATTTTTCTCAATGGTTAGTTGGGATCTATGTCACCGGAAAAATCGCCCTTCTAAGGAGCGAGAAGCATGTAATTTCCATTGCATTCAAATCTATGTTCAAAGAGGGTCTATATTTCTCAAATTCCATGATAGGTGTTAAACCCACAGTTTCCACAGCCGTGACCCTAGCAACTGGGTGCTCGCCTTTATCACCCAATGACTCCTTAATCCTAACAATTTACTTTGCAAGCGTTCAAGTAAATTCCGAATATATTAGCGAAATGAAAAATGATATCGCGTTACTATTAGGATTGATTTTTATACCTTATAAACGTACTTCACATATTTTAGGGTAACTACAGCTATGAGATCATGACATTTTCCGTTCACCTAGTTGTACAAGTTTTCCAAATATACGCCATATACTACGCGGCGCATCAAGTAATAGTACAGGTAAAACAACTTATCATTAATACAATTATTATAAGAACCCATGACATGTACCTTTCAGAGTGAAGGCATCGGCGGTGTAATTCTAAAATCCAACTGGCCCGAGCAAAGCGTGCAAATTCAAAAATGCTTTCAAATGATAGTTTTGCGATCACAGAGGGCGTTACAACTAAACATCGGGCCTTTCTATGAGATGTCCGTCGTGGCATTTTTAGCAGTAAGCACAATAATTGATACATGACATATAAAATATGTGTTCATTTTAGATTGCAAAAAGTGTATATTCCTACGTTCTCCTTTTCAATGGAGATACGGGCATATTTAAAATCGATTAGCCAGGTGCAGAAATGCAGCCTAAAGCCCAGTCCAATGTTTAATTAGAAGCTTATGAAACATTTTAGGTACACGATCTTTTTAACTGGGAAATGTGGAGAGAATTAGGATGACTGTGAAACTCGATTCTAGAGATTATTACCATAGTGTTTCCCCATGTCAATTAAATATGGTCCAGGCTATTAAAAACATACAAATAAATTAGTCTGCCGTTAAAAGCCATTGAACATTTTTCAAGATCGTTGGCTTTCGAGGACGAAAAAAGGGGATGCACAAGCTCTTGTATTTAACAAGATTGGTTTTGTGAACTTAGTGGAAACCTATTTCACCAATTTACTTAATCTCAAATAAAAAAGACTACCAAACTTCGTAATCGTCTGATAGAAAAATGGGGGCAAAAGATAATAAACAAATGCCAGGTGGTTTCCTGATGCCGCTGCTTACCTTTCTTAGAATGAAAAACTTCGAAATCTGAAATGACTTCGCGAATGGTGAGACTTGTACTAGAAAAGATAACTAAGTTCCCAGCACAATTTAGGAAGTTATATAATAGAAACCTACAGATTAAACTTCAGTATTACAACTTAAAATTTAAGAGACATGTTCTATAAGGGAGCAATAAACCAAATGATATGAAATTTGAAAAATATAATAACTAAAACTTTCAAATCATTACTTAAAAACATTCTTAAATAAAAGCGAAAATTCTTAAGTATAATGCGTAATAAAATACTTAGTTTTTTATCATTACAATCAAAAATCTAGCAGAATTTTAACAACGGTGAAGCCAAAAAAATTATGAAGATAATGCATAGTTAATTAATTTAACGATATTGCTAAGCAAATCCAAAACGTATTCATAAATAATACACCAAATAAGGTAACAGTAAAATCTAAAACTTTCAAAACTACAACATGTCTAAATGAAATAACGACACCAGTGCACAGGTCCACAAAAAAGAGTGATATGTGCTAGGGGCCAGACTATGCTTTTCTGGGGTATTTCTTGCCACTGAGCACAAATCTAAAGTCAAAATTGAGGGTCAATGAGCAAATAATCGAGAAAAGCTCCCAATTTTGACTTCTGATTTGTGTTCAGCGGCAAAAATACCCCAGAAAATCACAGTCCAGCCCGCAACACTCACTATTTTCTTGTGGATCTGTGTAATTTACTAAATATAAAATTAATAGTTAAAATGCGGGCACGGTTCTTAAATTATTGCTATAAGCAAAAAGGTACGCCGGTATAATACAATCTTAAAATGACAAAAGAAAAGGTTACGTTACATAAGGGAATAAGGTAATCCAGCAGCTTGGACATCCATCTGGCAGTGCGTTAGGCAACGGTTGCATCCGATGGCAATAACACAGGTCCACAAAAAAGAGTGGTGTGTGCTGGGGGCCAGACTATGCTTTGCTGGGGTAGTTTTCCCCGCTGAACGGGAATCTGAAGTCAAAATTGGGGGTCAATGAGCAAATAATCAAGAAAAACCCAAAACCCTATAAAAGTTGCGATACTCTTATCGGTTTTTTGAGTTTTCCTCGATTATTTGCTCATTGACCCCCAATTTTGACTTCAGTTTTGTGTTCAGCTGAAAAAATACCGCAGAAAATCATAATCCGACCCCAACACACGACTTTTTTTGTGGGAATGTGTAATTCACCTGCAATAACACGATTTCTCAAAAATAGTATGCTCTGAGTGGGTTTGCATCTTGAGCGCCAAATATTCATATAAGAAGATATACGTATCTCCAGAATTGGAATCCACGTTCACAAAAAGCAAAGAAGACAAATCCAATAAACACAGAAAACCGGACGCTAGAGAAGATTAATGAAAGTGCTCTGGAAGCACACTAGTTACCTTAAAATAGTGAAAGCACCACCATTGACTTCACGGATAAATGTAATGTAATCAGCTACCTTTGATGGTGTGCGGCTCCATATTGATTGCGAAGCACCGTCTTTAAGTATGTATGAACTATGCGCGGGCGGCAAGTATTTCACAACCCGCAGAAGATTTCGAAACAACGCCACAAAAAATCTGCGCATCACTCACGAAGATCAAGTGGGAACAGCCATAGAAACGTGGCATTTCTTCAAGGGGAAACTTAGATCACAGTGGCGCTCCGAAAACCTGGGAATGTCGCTGACCAACACAACCATTAAGCAAGCAAAAAGTGTAGAAATTTCGTTAGAAAATAGGGCCATAACTATTTTGTGTTTTGTATTATATTATATTGCATGTCTAATAAACAATAAAGATATCTTATTTTATTAATACCAGATAAAAAATTCCTCAGGGTGTGACCTTCTCGAAGCAATTTTCCTAGAAGCGTGGAAAATATTAGGGTAATATGAGTCTAAATCAGAAAAATAGCACGCATCCATTACCGCAGTGTTAACTCGAAATCCAAACGATGTTCTGCATTTAAAATATTCGTTCGGAAAAATAATTAATGTGATTAGTAAACGAATATTAAAGAAAAATTTAAACTTTACTTTTATATAGAACATAGCACGTTAGTGCAATAACCAAATTTAATTAGTTTCTACTTTTTTTGCATAAGATATTCTTTCCTTGGCATTTGAGTGGTCGACATTGCGCTGCATTTCGTGAACCATTTCAGCTCGTTTACGTTGTTTGGCTAATCCTGCAGAATTACCTAATTCCGATTCTTGTTGAATCTTTTCGTTTTTGCTTCTCCTTCTCTAGACCTCGTTTCGTTGTCCCTTTGATCATCTTAGAATTTGTACACTTTTATTGTTAGCTGGTGTTATTCAATTATTATTGTTTTTTTTATCCATTACTTTAATATTGTTTTTTATCATATTATTACGGCACAAGAATTTACCGTCAATGTCATTTGTAATAATTAGAAACCCGATTTTCGGCTCAATCAAATAAGGTAAGAAGGTGAATTAGGCAAAAACGAACAGGTAAAAAATGCAACGAAAAGGCAAAATACTATAAAAAAAAGGCATTAAAAGGTCAAAGTCCCAATTAACATAAAAAATATTTATTGACAATTTTAAACATTACCCATTTTCCAACTACTAATTAAATATCCCTCAATATTTTCTACCGTCAAGTTTTTGCGTTTTCACTGCCATAGGTCCAAATTACATCATTCGGTAACAGCTGCTGCTTTTAACATTAGCGTGAACGAAGCCAAAATCTCTTATTTTTTAAAAAGATGGACGTTTTAAAATAACTTACATCTTCTTTAATATTACCTACTTTAGGGAGAAAAAAATAATACAAGATATTATTTTGACGATAAAAAGTATAATCAACGTGTTTTTTATAGCATATTTTTAAGTAGTTAACTAGTTTTGCAACAAAAGAATTACCAAAATTTGGACTATTTAATTTATCTATAGTTCTATAAAAATATTTACACTTTTTACAATCACCTTTTTAAAAGAGATAACCGGACAGATTTGTATTTATTATTATTAATATTATTATTTGTTTATTTTTATTAACGGCGAATATGAAATTGGATGCTACGTTACATGGGTTTTTTGCATGTAATTGAAACGAACACAATGTTTTTGCTGAAAAAAATGTTTGCTGTGATATAATTTAAATTATTACAAAAAGGTTGTCAACATCTACAATTATATAATTATTCTAAACTAAGTGTTTGATTAAAGCACTTTGTCCTTTTGGAACCATTTTTCACACACAGGTGCACTTACGTAAAGCACTTCAAAAATTTCAAAGGTAAGTCAGAAAAGGAATATCCTTCAGATAATTTTATCATTTCACCCGAACATCTGTTTTTACTTAGAAATGAATATAAATAAACAACCTATTTCAATTGTCAAAATTTTAAAGGGGCTAGGTAGGTGGTTAAATTAATTTTGATAAAATAACATTGCTTGGAAATTTAGGCTTAAAGCTTCTTTTTGCTATTTTGATGGATTGAATTTCAATTTTATTGCTTTGTTGGATCAAGTACATAGTTCTGCTTAAATTTTTCAGAAGTGTATCACAAATGTACTTGGGAAAACACATAGAAAAGAATAAATAGACACAAAAACTTTTATAAATAGGTCCCAATCATCTATAAAAAGGCAAAAAACAAGCGAAATTCAAATTTAGACAATAAACGCATGAATATGGATTCGCTATTGATGTAGCAATGGAACGCAGCCTGGAAGTCACCTCAAGCTTCAAAGCGGCAAGATTTGTTTTTTGACAAGTGTTTGACAAAATATCATAATAGGCAAATTATTTTTTTTTCGTGGAACGGACTGGTACTTGGTTATCTTCAAAGATTGAAATACAAATCTTGTCCCCTGAAACCAAGAAAGATTTTAAAACACAACAAAGATTGCTCTAACGCGCTTCGATAGCCAAGCTATCATGTTCAGAGAGATTCTGATTATTTATTATTATTATTTCGCTTGCGGTCAATTGTCCCCACAGCACTGAATCTTTCACTTATTGTGGCCCCACGTATAACGTATGTAAGACCTGTTCTTTTAAAAAGTTCCAGAACCTCATTTATGGGTGTTTGAACTATTGTCCTTGGTTCAGTTAGCGCGTTCCCAAAGCTGGAATGTCTATCCCTTGTCAGGAGGGTACATTCACATATTAGGTGTAAATGAGTTTTTTGTTTCTCCCCACACATTATACAAGTAGAATTTTCTTTTACGCTAATTGTTGTAAAATGTTTGATCAGAGCATAGTGTCCCGTAAATAGTCCAACTGTTCACCTAAGCTAACTTTTGCTTAACTTTAGGAGTTCCCTAAATCTCTGTTCTGAAGGTCTGCCTATGAACATCCGCGAATGCCTCAGACCATTGACACCCCTCCAGTGAGTGCTATTTGTTCCTTAGTAGTTTCTTTAGGACCTCTCTTGACGTCCTGTAGGCAAGCGGAAAAGTAGGTTCTGGTCCTACTAGAGAAAATCCGACTCCCATTTAGCTAGAAGGTCTGCTCTTTCATTTCCTTTTTTCTAATGGGCCTCAACCGATCGAAGTATAACTGTATTGTGCCATGCTAATTAGCTCACCTTATTAACACAATCTTTGACTATTCTGGAGTTAATTTCGTAAGCTCTCAGCACATTCAGTGTTGCATAGATCTCGCTATAGATTAGGATCCTCTTGTTTTCATAAAACATTTTTATCATTTTTTCAGCACGGTCTGTTATTGCAGTAATTTCTGCCTGAAATACGGCTGCCGAAGTTCCAAGATTTAAGTAAAATTCCTTCCCTGCTTTTTTTCCGGTTATTCCCTCAGAAGTATTTATTCTTATTTTGAATCCATCTGTTAACCAAGCTGACCGGTTCTCTATTTTTGGTTCTGCTAACTGCACTGTATTTTCATGCGTTGTGAAAGTTGAAAATTCTCTTTGATTTGCCAATAGCATACTTAGCGTGTGATCCTGAAAGATCCGCTTGAATATTTCTCTAAGGTTTGTTAATCTGGATGATTCCATTCCATACCCGTTTCCTTTTAGCCTGTAAGCTGATGACAGAGCCTTCGCCTCCACCACCAGATGAAGTAGAGGCAGGGTTAGCAGTGCTTCCATGCAGTGGGCGCCTCTGTTATTTCTATGCGAGCTAAACTTTTTACCGTGCTTAGTTTGATAGTGCTACATTTTTTTCTGGCTTTCTATTACCAGGCTAAAGATCCAATATTATAATGGGTACTCTAATTCTGAAATATATCCAGTGGACCATCGTTGGTCTGACAGACTAAAGTGTACTATCAAATTTGGAGAAATGACACTTTTTATATCATTATAAATTAGCCAAACAAACCAAAAGATATGTCAGGAATAATAGTGTGACCCGAATTTTTTTAAGCAATAAAATCTACAGGTACATAAGTAATGCACATGAATTCAATGGTTTTAAAAGTTTCTAGAAACATTTTTTTTTATTTTTGCAATTATTATCATGTTTAAATAAAAATATTGTATATTTCATTGTCGTCCAGTTCTGAGCTATGGTTAAAGTTTTAAGTCTCCAGCTCATCAGAAAGTTACTTTAAAATCGGTACTGCTGCCAAACACATATCAATGCCAAACGTCAATTGAGCCTATTTTTCAACTACAGACAAGAAACGAGTTAATAAAAAACGTGTAATAAAATGCCTGAACTGAAATTTGTAGTCTTGAAATAAGACAGTTCATAACAAATCACAAGGTTGTGCAGTCCACGACTGCACTACCAGAATAAATGTGTTCACGCTAAATACGTGAACACATTTACTGTATCTTGACTGTATATTGACTGTATCGTACAAAGAATATGTCTCTATATGCTACCTTATTACAGATCATTTAATTGAAAGTATGCTGAGTAATTTAGGAATATGGAAAGCAACATGAGCATTACTATTCGTTAGTTACACAAAAATATGGTTAGCTTTCCGAGAATTCAAAACTTTTATGAATGTTTGAGGTCCTCTGTTGCCAATAATCAATCGTTTCGTCTATGTACCATGCATGTAAGCTACAAACAAGTATCAATATTTAATTATTGCCTGACGTACAGGTAAAATGTTACACAATAATTTATCCATAACTCTAACTACAGTAAAAGTTATAGGAACCTCAAGATGGAAAGACGAAATAAATACATCGGCTTCCTGAAACCACATTTGTTGTTATCAGGCATCTGGAGGCCCAAAACTACAAAAAGTGGGCTTTATTTCTTATACAATGCCTATTCAAATATTCGATTGGTTTATTTTTCATTTTATGCAGTATCTCTTTTTACGTATGTCATCATTGAATACAAAAACATGAGTTTATTGCGATTTTTAAGGAGTAGTCTCATCAGCATAATGGTATTAATTTGCCTCCTTAGAGCGATCGCCTGGGGCACCAAGAGTATGGCAGATTTTTATGACGGCGTGCTACAAATACAAGATGACATTTACGAGAGCAAAATAGAGCCAATCATTCAGATCTATGAGAAGTACTGCTTTCGAATTATGAGGATCAATAGGGTTCTCGTTTATTATGCAAATTTCATCATAGCAGCTTTTATTTTCGGAGCCGCCCAAGTGTACATCATATCATGGGATCCTGAAAAAACCGAAGGAAAATCGCAGAGACTTTTGCTGCTAAATACTTATTTGCCTTTCGATGAGGAAAAGTATTACGTGACTGTGTTTATTTGCCAAGCCATTTTCACGGTTATAGCAGGATTCATGTTCGCCGCAGGACATTGTCTGCAGTACAATGCTGTTTCGTTCTTGTTGAGTCAGTTGCAGATAATACGCCATCTGTTGCGACGTTTTGATCACTATAGTAAATATTTGGAGCGGGGAGGGCAAAAAAATAACAAGCAGGCGAAGATCGAATTAATTGGAACATGTGTGAGGCTTCATAATAAAATTATTTGGTAAGTGAAATTTTTACCAAGTCAAAAAATGATATTTTTTTTTGCATTTCAGGTTTGTTGATATCTTTAATGATGCTCATCAATTTGTATATCTGATTGAGTTCTTAAGTAATCCAATACAAATAGCCATATTGCTTCTATTTTACCTGAAAGAAATACAGAAGGTATGTTAAGCTACTTCCAACAAATTTCCCCTCTGCTTAATAAAACTCGTATTATACAATTAATGGGAATGTCGGATCAGTAAGCTTAAACATTTATCAAATTCAAAGACCGGTTTCGATCTTATTAGATCTAGTCAATCGTAAAACAACAACAATGTGAATTAAGGGTTAAGAGCGTTTGTTATTAGCCAGGAACGCCTTATAGGGAGAGTTATGGGTTAGTCTGCTCTTCTTTCAAAATGTTGAACGGTTTTTTTTAGTATTTTATCATTATTAAGCTTTACCAGGACGTTATTAAAATTAATGACTTAATGAGTGAGACACCTTGTATATGTTACTAAATATACAGAGATCTCATTTCAGGGTAACTTGGACTATGAAGTATTAACATTCACGTGCTATTTAATTGTAAACTTAGGCGACACTTCTGCTCTTTACATGTCGGCGCATCAAATTATGCATCAAGTAATAAGCTGAATGAACATTCCTGTTTGAAATTTAACGTTGCGTTTAACTTCAGAGTGAAGATATTGGGTTAACAATACTTAGATCTAACTGGGAGGAGGAATGTATCGAAGTTCAAAGGTGTTTTCAGATGATTATACTAAGATCGCAGCAAGCATTAAAGTTAAATATTGGACCTTTTTATGAAATGTCAGCTGATGCCCTTGTCACAGTAAGTCAATCAAACGAAAACCGAAAAAAAAAACTAATATTTTTGTTTTAGATCGGTAAAAGTGTATACTCGTACGTTTTGCTATTTAACGAAGAAAATGGACTTTTTAAAAGTGATAACTAAAAGTGTATATCTTTTTCTTAACTTGAGGTTTCCATTTCCAAATTAACTGTCAAATATTTTGAGGTTTTTTTTTCCTTAATAAAATTGACCTTAGGTTGCAGAAGCGTTAAATAAATATAAAGAAATTTTTTTAATTAGAAAGTTTAATCCACTTCAATATTATTAGCCTAAGAGGCTTTAGATAGTCGAAGATGCTTAATGTTATTACACATTTATTAGGATTAGCATTATTTTCCTATAGTAAATATATTTCCAATTTTCTTAGTTTAAGGCAACGAAAAGTGGATGAGAGGTTGTCGCCAACATTTCTTTCTCTGCTACTCCGTAGTAAAGCATATAGGTACCCTACCATATTGACGCTCGTTTTGAGTATCAAGAGTTGAAGTGACTTACAGTCGCATCATTTCAATTTCGATTTGAAACGTGAAATATTAGAAAAAAGGAATGTTTCAGTTCACACTAGAAAATTTCAGATAAAAGTCAAAAGTTAAACAAAAAAAATTAAACTTAAAGCCAAAACATTTACAAATTTTCGACTTCAAAATATAAACTAAAAATTTTAAAAAATTATTCCAAAGTTGAAGAAAACCTGAAGTTATTTTCGAGATGATGCCTGATGCATGAAAACAAGAAAAAGGTAAAAGGTTTTTCGATATAACTTGCCACCCTTTGGGTTAAGATCAAAATTTATAAAAATGTCTAGACCCTGAATTTTACATAGATATTTAAAAAAAAACAAAATATCAATTGCGAATTTAAACTTCCCAAAATGTGTAAATTATATAAAAAATTTTGACTTTAAGCTCAATATTTTGACTTTAACCAGATTCCTCTTAAAACTTAAAATTGCTAAAAAAGTAAAACATTGATAATTGGGGTCAAAAATTTTAAAAAAAGTTACATTTTCAGATTAAACTGAAAATGTTGATAACACATTTTTATGATTTTTAACACCAAAAAATTGTCAAATTTTGATATTCTAATTTAAATCTCGAATTTTGGGAAGACGAAAACGCAAAAATTGTAAAAATCGTAATTGTAAATGTCGATTAAGAAAATTCAAAATGTTGAAAATTTGTTGAAATTTATTGAATTAAAATATATTTGAGTAGGAACCTCTTAAACTTGGAATTTCGATAACATTTCTAGAAGAAAGAATTGGAATTCTTGAAGGAATTTAATGTTTCTCTTAAAATTTTTCCTGTAATTTTATTATCTCTTTTGAAATTTAGGCTTTTTTTCTATAAATAAAAATAAATATAGAAATTTGATATATAAAAAAAACAGTCAACTTTTCAAAAATCTTTCGTTATTTCTTCTTCTAATTTTGCCTAACATTTCAACTTTTTTAAGAAGCGCCATAACTTTCAGAAAGTTTTTGTTATCAAATTGACCGAAATCATGACATTATACTCAAAATATCTAATTTAAATTAGATCTGAACTTTTTCTAAAAACAATGACTCCTTTTTTTCTTGAAATCTAGTCTTTTATAGCTCTCCTGGTTTCTTAAAACTTCGAGTTTATCCATGCAATTTTAACGCATAAAACAATATATTTTAATATTTATTGGTTCAGAGATTGGGAACCCATCTGAGGTTTCGATCTTATTAGATCTCTCTTGGCATACCCAACTGGATCTATCAAGCATACACAAGTAATAAATTATTGAACTTCGTTTATGTGTTTTTTAAGTACACCGCCATTCATATTTTAAATCACTGGTCCGCCTTTTCCAGTGTAAGGTTTTTTTTTTAGCAATTTTTGTCACTTTGACTACTTCCCATTATTGAATATCAGAAATAGGATTGTTCTCGGGTGCTGTCAGTCTTAGTTAACAACAACGACTGATAAATAAGATGTCACATTTGAGATGCCGCGTGATTCATTTTGTTGTTGAGAGGATCTCAACAACATGAACAAAATGATTCCTAAATTTCATTATTGCCAGAAAAACAGCATGATCAGATAAACTATATTATTTTTAAATAAAAATTAAACTATTTGACCAACCATTTTAGAGAAAGAATTATACTGTGAGAAATTACAAAACGATGTAAACAACAATTTCATTTAAAAGTTCAGGAATTGAGGGCTGTACCCTGATCAGATTGTACCCTACAGTCCTAGCTAACTTTCAATGGGGCTTGTGCAAGGTGTTAAATCAGGACCCTAAAAAATAACGAGGAACAAATTTCTGATTACCAAAAAAAGGGGTCACAAAAATGTAACAACTAAAAAAATGTGCGTCATAAGGTTTCTGTATTTTCAATAACCAAAAAAAAATGATGTCTCTGGGAACTGCTGACAGAAGTGCAAACTTCAAATTAAGAAATAAAAACGGCTCTCCTTTAATTGTCTAATTACTGAAAAATTAAAATTTCCTAATTTTTAAATTAAAATTATCATCATATCTGCTCTTGTTGTCCAAATTGTTTAATACACAGTAGTTCTACAATTAAAATAATAATCAACATTGATGCACTCTGTTTACCTTGTTTGGATGGAGGTTGATTGGTACTAAAGATTTTCTTAATTTGACCTAATGTTTACTTATAAACTTATTCAGTCATGGATGTTCCTTTTCCGTATACATATTTTTCCCGTTTTAATCACAACTTCAAGATATTTAATAGTTATTGACTTTTTTTATATTAATTACTGACAGCTTACGCAAATATCTATAGTCAGGGGTGTCAACTATAAATTAGTTGAAACTTTGCCCCCTTAAAACAGATAAATTGTCTTATTTTTGATTATGATATTTAATTCATTTAATGACTTTTTTAATATAAAATAACAATATTGTGCTCCTTTTACTGTTTGTCAGTTATCTGTAAGTACGAGTTCCGAAAAAGAAGTTTAACCTATTAGTTTTTGATTTATAGACTGTTAAAATTGTCAAGGAAAAAAATAATTAAATTATAATTCCATAACCTTTTTACCGATTGTGGCAAAATTTTAAACATAAATTTAGGCTGTTCAGGCTTATCATCTCCTGCAATCTTAGTAAAAGTATTATACTGGGACGTAGTTTCCCTCGACCACCCACCTGTTTTATATTTACAAATGAACAGAAAACATTTTAAATTGCTGATAACACTAAAAGGAGTTTGCATTGCCCAAATAATATCTGCGTAGCACTAAACAAATAAATATCAGTAGTGAGGTAACTAAGAAACGCTTGTAAATGTGGCAGGTATTGTCACTAAGAGCCCAGTATTCCTGCCTTAGGTAAAATCAAAGCTGGCAATGTGCTGGTAAATTCTTCTTCTCTTTAAGATAAAGTATCAAATTTATATTTAAATGATCTATGTCTCACTTTGTCACGTCACATAAAGTGTTTTTCTACTGCTGTTTATTGTTTACAATTTAACTAAAGTTTCTTCCCGCCAACCCTATAAAATGCAAACAAACCAAAACTAACTTCTGGAGAGTTTACTATTTTCATATTTAGTTTACACGACGCTCATTTACTATCTGCTGTTGTTTGCTAACAGTAAAGAAAAAGGTCGTAAATTTCAGCACATATATTTAATTATGATATTGAAAGCTGTTTAAGGAAGTATATCAATGACCTTAAAGCAGGTAGATATGTACAAGTGAAAGAGTTTACCTTCTTTAGATTTCCTCATTTGGGAGCCGTTGGTCGAAAATAGAATAAAATAACATGTTTACGAAGAAGGTCCTGTGTCCACAAATCTTTCAAAACTTTTATCATGTACGACTGTGGAATGCTACCCTCTTGAATTGACTAAGTCAATAGTAATTTCTATGGTCTGAAATTTGAAGTTATATGATATTTACATTATTTAAATAAGCCTCTCAAAGATATTTTCCAAAATGGAATTTTAGCGCTTTTACTAGAATCTTTATAATTAGACTCCAATAACAAACTGCCAAGTTCAAATAATTATTAATCTATTTACTGAAACTTCATCTCATAAGATTTATAATAGTTTGTCTTAAACTGCATTTACATTACAAGAATTTTTCATTTAACATATCTCTTCAGATTATGTTAATGATTGAGGCTAGTTCAATCTCCGATTACAAAAAAGAAAGTGAGGAGGTTCTTATGAAAACAAAAAGGGGAAGGAAACTTTGAAGAATAATGTGCCCCTTTAAATGTAATTAAATTCGTAAAGCAGATATAACATATCGAATTTTGATAAAACGTCGCAACTGCGAAAAAATGAATTAGTCAGAATTTCAAATTTAAACTGGTTCAAAAAAATCTGAGCTTCAGAGAACAAATTACATATTTAAAAAATGTGGCGAATCTCTGAGTTTAAAAATTTCAAATTTAAGCTGCTTATTTTGGAGAAAAAGTTTAAATTTCGAAAATACCTTGAAATACCTTGAAATTTCTGAGATTGGAATAAATATTCTAAGTTTCAAGGTCGAAAGAAAGATCGAACGGTAAAAAAAAATTGAAAATATATTTTTACTGATATATAAATGCGCAAGCGTCTGTTTGTCTGTTTGTCTGCTTCAATGTTGTCACTTTCTTGATATTTTACTTTTGCACTCATCTTTTATGTAAATAAATGCAAATCTTGACAATGATCACACGAGGACGGCGTCATCTAACGATGAGGGTCCAAATATAATGTAACTTTGCAAGTAGAATTTTTTCAGAGGAAATATATGATGGCTGACAGTTTGAAAGCGCCATAATGCGATAGGGCGGGACTCCCTCTCTTCTCGACTTTTCTGAGGTGATAGTTGTTAGATTCCCTTATATTACGGGCTCTTCCGTATTTTAATAAATCCGTATTTGGAAAGAATCCAGCTATTTTAAATATTGCAACGGAAAAACAAATTTTTACATGAAAATATGAAGATATTTTTTGGGTCACCACGTTTTGTTGAAAAACAAAATTCTACTTTTAAGTACTTTCAGGTAAAATATTACTAAATTAGTTTCTTAAATCGGCGGATAAATTTATTTGTCTTAGTATTGTAACGCAATGTAAATAGATGGAATAGAATTTAGAATAGAATTGTAGAATTTAGTACATAAGAAAAGTTTCTAGAATGATCTGATAAGGGGAAAGCGACCGCGATAACGCAGCAAACGGCAGATAAGTGTTCCCGAAATTTCGGCAAACGATAAGCCTTATCTGTCGGATTGTTCTAGAACCTGGATGCCAAAACTATATAAGGCGGTCAGCTTTCTCTCGAGTAAGTCCGTTAGAGTCAGTGTAATTAGTGAGTTAGTAGAACTGAATAATAAGTGAGTTAATTGTCCAATTGTGGTGATCCAAGTTTAGTTTAGTAATGAAGTGGGTATTATTCGATAAGTGTAATCAATTCGAACCGATAAGCCCGTAACATCTGGTGTCAGAAGTGGGATTATTCGTAGATTGTGGATTATTTGTGCCGGGTGCCGTAGTTGACTTTATCTCAGACGTTTTAAACTGTTAAAGAATTATACGAGGCGCGTCAAGTAAAATCTTGAACATTCAGATACGCTTTATGGATACGAGATTAAAATCGGCCAAAATGGAACAACAAATGCAAGCGTTATTAGCAATGTTTAAAGACCAAGCAGAGGAAAGACGAAGACGATAAGAAAAATAACAAGAAGAGCAGAAAAGGAATGCAGACAAACAAGAATTGCATAGTCTGTTAGCAATTATAACAGAAAAAATGGGAGTTGATGCTGCAAATGAAGGAACAAATTACAGAAATGAAAGGAGAAATGAAAGAACAAAATACAGGAATAAGAGAAGAAATGCAAGAAGAGATTGGCGAAATGAGGGAAGAAATTATAGAAGTAAAAGAAAAATTCAACAGCAAGCTTCTTGATTTGGAAAATGCAACACAAAGGGAGATCAGCAACATCAAAAATGACGTAAAGAAGTTGCTAAGTGGACAAGTCATTCAACATGAATCCAAAAGTGTACCTGCTATTTCTTCTCAAAAGGTAAAACCTCCGACCTATGATGGAAAAACATCCTTCTACACCTACAGAAAACAGTTCGAAGCTGCTGCTAAAACCAATCAGTGGACGAAGGAGGCAAAGGCAACCTCATTGGTGGTATCCCTGCGCGGAGATGCTCTGGAATTACTCCGAACTTTATCGGATCAAGAAGTTTTCGACAGATTAAAGCAAGCCAACTTAAAGCTGAATCCAAAGAAGTGCTCTTTGTTCCAAAGGAAAGTAGAATTTTTGGGCCGCACTGTATCAGCCGCAGGAGTAGAAACAAATATCAGCAAGACTCAAGCAATTCGTGATTGGCCAAGACCCAAAGACAAACATGAACCGAGGAGTTTCCTGGGGTTATGTACCTATTACAAAAGATTTATGAAAGGTTTCGTCAACCTCGCTGCGCCGTTACATCAACTTACGGAAGGAAGAAGGCCGTACGTCTGGACTCCCGATTGTGATACCGCTTTTCGAAAACTGAAGTCCGCCTTGTGTACAAGCCCTATCTTGGCGTATCCTCAGAGGAATGGGAAGTTTGTGTTGGACACTGATGCCAGAAACGTCGGCATTGGGGCTGTGCTGTCCCAAGTTCAAGGTGGTGAAGAAAGAGTAATCGAATATTGCAGCAAGATCGTGACGAAGCCGGAGAGGAACTATTGCACCACCAGGAAGGAATTTCTTGCGATAGTGAAGCCCGTGGAACACTTTCACAAATATTTGTACGGGCAAGAATTCCTCATCAGAACAGACCATTCGGCACTTCCTTGGTTACTCCGAATGAAGAAC